>PVIJ01001739.1:0-96492 GCA_004024925.1 Scalopus aquaticus
GAGAGAGAGAGAGAGAGAGAGAGAGAGAGAGAGAGAGAGAGAGAGAGAGAGAGAGAGGATTCATCAGAGACAGAATGGGGAGCAGAAAAGGCAGATTGCCTGAAACACACTGCTAAGGGGAGCAACAGGCAGGACAGGAGAGGTCTGCTGCCCCATGTGGGAAGCTCCCTGGCCAGGATGGAACTGCAGTGGCTGGAACTGCAGTGGCTGCAGATAGCTTCACAGTGTTGAGATTTAACCTCTTGAGCCACCAGGGAGGCCTGGGTTCACCAAATCTTGACAGGAACAAGTTTATCTTTGGTGGGCTTCTCACCCCTTGCAGAAGCTAATCAAGCAGTGCATTTGATGGAGCAGTTCCTCAAGGGAAATGTAAGAATCTACATCCCCTGTCTTGCTTTTATAGGCACTCCCCAGGGTTTCCGTAAGGGTCAGGCAGTTTAAGTTTAATTCAACAGTATCTTTGAGGGCCCACTATGTACCACACTGATGTTGTACTAGGTTCTGGAGACAATCTGAAGGCACTCACAGTGGCTTAGGCAAACAGGGAAAGAGATCATTCTAACACACTGTGGTGAGTGTAATGATAAAAGGGATATCCTAAATGCTGTAGGAGCTCAGAGCAGTGGGAAACTTAGCAGATAAACTAGGCAGAACTACTATGTCATTAGGTGATGATAACAGTGTATTTTTCTGCCCCAGTAACAGGGTTATTATTTATTTAATCAAAAAAAATTAAGTGATGGTGAAAATTTCAGGCACTACTTAGGTTGATGGAAGAAATATATTTAGGATATATTTTGCATAAGCAATGCCTTTGAGAGACTTTCAGATTATTCCAAAAACAAGCAGGTACATGCCCATGTGTGGGGCCACACCTGTTAACAGGTGGGAATGTTGAGAGTTCAACAGGGTGAGTGATTGAAGGGAGCAGGACCCCTGGGCTCTATGGAATGTTCTAGAACATTCCCGGAATATGAGTTTCACTAAGTGGGCGTGTTGTCCTAAAGAAAATAAAAATTCAACACACATGGGTGAAGTCACTTTCTCTCAAGCTATTTCTTCATCACCACCATCATAAACAGGAATTTCTTGATTACCCACTACATAAAAGGCATTGTTCTGGGTCTTCACCTGAAGGTGAAAAGAGTGTAAGACACAGCACTGGCTCTCAAGGGAGGTTAATGTGGTAAAACACATAACGGAGGGCTAGAACTCAGAGAATCTGCTCTGTTAACATAGAAGTAACTCAATGAAAATGAAGCCTTGGGTTGTCTGAAGGCCAGAGGAGAATCTCAGGGTTCTCAACTCCTCAGACTCATCTCCAGATTCAGGTTCTGGGGTTTAAACCAGCAGTGAATAGCCCTAATCCATAGATTACATGTGACTGCCAAGGGTCAACATGACTTACGGAGAAATTTTTAAAAAGTGCCTTCATATTGCTACTTTTGTAATATCTGTTTTTTTTAAAAAAGATTTATTTATTTATACATACAAGCTGGGGTACAGACCAGAGGTGTGGGGTGAGACGGTTCACCAGAGACAGAGCGGGGAGCAGAACAGGCAGATCAGAAATACACTGCTGAGGGGAGCAGCGGGTGAGGCAGGAGAGGTCTGCCTCGCCATGTGGGATTCTCGCCGCCGGCTGGTGTCAAACTAGCATTGCTGCTGCCGACAGCTCCACAGCGCAGAGCTTAACCACTGGGCCACCAGGGAGGCCCAATATCTGTTGTTTTAATGATGGGGAAAAAAATGCAGTTCTATTTTCTTCATTGAAACTTTTCAGTAAATAAAGTTAAATTTATTTTCCTTGGGGCTCAATCTCATTTTGGTTTTGTTTCATTTAAGGAAATTAAAAAACAAAAACCTGTGGCCTGTGCATATTCTCCGGCCCCAGTCCCTGTACACAGAGGGGCGGTCGCCCAGGGAGTTACCCTCTGGCCATCCCCTTATTGCTGCCTCTGACTGCTTTAAATATTTCTTCCCTGCTGAAGAGATGGCAGTGAGTTACTTTTCCACCTCACCTCCCCCATTCTCAGGGGTATGGACATCATTCAGGAACAGTGTGTAGAGTAACCCTCACCCATAAATGCTCACACGAGAAAAGGACGCTCCTGCCAAGTCATCTGTGCACTTCCCAGGTCAGGGCGGCAAGTTTGAGCTGGGTGGGACTGACCTGACAGGATTTGACAGGCAGGATGTTCCAAACAATGGCGGAGGTGGAGAGCAGGTTCCGGGCCCACAGTCTCTTCCTGTCTGAGGGGAGGGGAGGGGGCTTTGGAGAGAGGCAGGAGCAGAGACAGAACTTATCTATAGTCACCTGACATGCTTGGAGATCTGAAATTATCAAGAAAAGATGTTTGGAATTTTTCCCTAAGGCCTGCAAGAGACAACCACAGACTGCTAAGCAGGGACGTAACAGTTAAATTAGTACTTCAGAGAGATTAATCTATCACCAGGATGCAGGATGGCCAGCAGGGCAGAGGGAAGATGAGTAGCAGAACCCCAAAGTGAAAGTGTTGCTTTTGGGGACTGAGAACTATAGCATTTACTGGGTCTCCTTCTCACGTCTCTGACTCAGACTCATGCCAGCAGGACTGACAGGACAGAGGTTGAAAAGAACTAAAAGACAGCAAGAACTCATTTTTTCCCTAAATAACTATATGCACAGCTTGGTTTCACATCCTTTGGAAAATTCCAGGCCCTTGACTTTGGCAATTTCAGTGAGAAATTAATCCCCTTTGCTCTGCTCCTCCCTTCCCATCTTCCTGTGCAGACTGTAGAAGGAAGTAATGGCAGTAGAGACCTGTCAGATAGGGGAAATAGCAGGAGAAGCTCCAACTTTACAAGATCTGTGATTGTTTCAAACACCACCACAATACTGATGCCCTCCTTGGTGGCAGAAACAGCAGTTTGTAGGGTGGTGGGTGGTGGTGGTGAAGTAGAGACTGGGAGTAACCCGTGTGTTTTGTGCTAGGGGATCCCCCTGCTAAGACAATTTGTTTCTGATACATTTGCAGTTTTGGTACACCTTGATAGCTGGGAAACAGGTGACAATATTTGGTATTTATAAATTTTGGAGTCTGAATCCACAAAACCATGCTCCCCTCAAGTAGTTTTCTGTATTAGGGTACACTCACCAAGTGAAAGGCAGTAGGGAGCAGCATATTAGAGTGGAAAGAACATAGCTTTGGAAAAAGGTTCATCTCTATCAGAAGCCCAGACCGGTGCTTTGAGCCCTTACTACACCATTTTTACCTTAACTGCACATTGGGAATAATGATACCCCTTTCATAATGTGGGGGAAAGGATAATGTAACACTGCACTTACTTACCCCCAGTACAGTAATTGTGTCTCTCTCTGCAAATCAGCCCCCACTAACTTTACCTGTTGAGTAATTTTTCCAGGATACAGAATGCCTTCGTATGTCAGCATCCTGGGACTAGGCTAGCTCCCACAGGGAGGCAATGCAGGGGAGACAGACTCTCTCTGGTGCTGGCAGCCTGGTAATCAGAATAGAGTATCTGGAAGGTACCAAGTGCAAAACAAATCTAACAACACTTTTGCTTAAGGGGTTGAGCACCACTGGAGCCTCATAATAAACAGGCATACTGGAGAGGAGTTCAAGGGCAGGGGCACAGGCTGGAAGGAAATGCAATGAACAGGGCAACAATTATCAGAAGCAGGGAAATGCCCTTTGAAGGGAACTTGACAGTGGAAAGAAAAAAGGTCCCCAGCCTGGGAGAGGGAGCACTGAGGAGAGTTCCAAGACTGGAGTCCACTCTTTGGAGCTAGCCACAAAGGCAGAGCAACTCTTGCAATAACAAAATTGAGTCTGCATCCAAACTGCTTGAGTTCCCACCCAAAATTAGCTATAGTCTTCAGAACCCTGGTTCTACAAGATGGTGATAGGTTGAAAAAAGAGGAAAAAGGGCCTCCCTGGTGGCGCAAGGGGTTAAGTCTTAGTACTATGAAGCTGTCGGCAGCCGCTACAGCACAAGTTTGATGCCCAGCCAGGGAGCTTCCCACATTGCATGCGCAGCAGACCTCTCCTGTCTTGCCCGCTGCTCCCCTCAGCAGGGTGTTTCAGTAGACCTGCCTATTCTGCTCCCCACTCTGTCTCTGGTGAATCCTTCTACCCCCCACACACCTATGGCCTACACCCCAGTTCTTTTATTTTTAAATCTTTAAAAAAATAAAAGAGGAAAAGGCAGGGCTTGCTGGGAATGGTTTCCTTGCACAGAAATTTGGGAACTGCTGGATTAAATATATATATTATTATATTAAATAAACAAAATTTCTTTTAAAAACTAACATTAGTTGGGGCCTCCCTGCTGGTATAAGGGGTTGAGTCTCAGCACTATTGAGCCATTGGCAGCCACTGCAGCATGGGTTCGATTCCCGGCCTGGGAGCTTCCCACATAGGCAGCAGACCTCTCCTGCCTCACCCGCTGCTCCCCTCAGCAGTGTATTTCAGTAGATCCGTGTGTTCTGCTCCCCACTTTGTCTCTGGTGAATCCTCTCTCCCCCCCCCACCACAACTCTGGCTGCACCCCCATTCTTGGATGCATAAATAAATAAAAATAAAATTCTTTTTTTAAAAAAAACTAACATTAATTGTAAATCTCTAAAAGAAAGACATATGCAGTGCTTCCCAAACTTACCTGAACTCTGAATCTTTAAGGGAAGGGTGCAAATAGTCTAAAAAATTACTCTTACCTAAAAAGAGAGGTGGGGCCAGTCCCAGTCCTGGAAGAGAGCACGTGGTGCCAACTGTAGGCTGGATGGGGAGGAGTGTGAAAGTTGGAGTGGGGGGCTGGAGCCTCAGGATTTTGGCCAAGGGCTGGATGAATCAGCCCTGAACATCTGGCAGAGCCACAAAGACATTTTCTGGAAAGCTGAAATGAATACTTAGTCATACTTTGTGCCTTTTTATTGTTTTTAAAGATTTATTTTGTTTATTTATGCATGTAAGAACTGGAGTACAAGGATTCATCAGAGACAGAGCTGGGAGCAGAACAGGCAGATCTACTGAGATACACTGCTGAGGGGAGCAGTAGGTACGGCAGGAGAGGTCTGCTGCGCCATGTGGGTCAGCTCCCTGGCCGGGGATTGAACTATGCCACAATGGCTGGCAAAGCTTGACAGCACTGAAACTTTAACTCCTATGCCACCAGGGTGGCCCCACTTTGTGTCTTTTTAAAAAATTAAAATGACTTCCTGAAATTGCATGTTAAAAAACAGCATGTTAAATAAATATAAATGTAAATTTAAGAATCTGGAGGAGTGGAAATCAAATTTTATGGAAATAGCTTTTTGCCTCTCCCCCCCCCCCCAGGATTTGTTGGTTATGTTCTTTTTTTCACTTATTTGTATTTTTCATTTTGTACCACAAATGCCTTTCTTTAAAAATTAAAGTAATTTTTAAAAATCACTTAATCACAGCAACTGGTCATACCAATTAGGGAATTAAACAAAACTTTCATGCAAAGTTTTGAAAGTTTAGCATTTGATTCAGCAACTTTGCTAATATTATTTTAATACTTATTATATCCTGCTTGAGCTAACATTGGTTAGTTTAATTGATTTAAATGGAACCTCTTTTAGAAAGAAACTTTTATTATTTTCCTAGGGCTGCTGAAATAAAGTACCAGAAACTCCATGACTTGTAACAGCAGAAATACTCTCTCATGGTTCTGGAGGTTAGAAGACCTAGATCCGGGGGCCACGGGCCATATTCTCTGTGAAAGCTCTTGGGGATTATCCTGCCTTGCTTCATCCCAGCTGCTGGTGGTTCTGATGGTCACTGGCCTGTGGCTGCATCATTCCAATCTAATTCTGTTGCCACCTGGTGTGTCCTTTCCTCTTATAAGGACATTAGTCATTGGACTGAGTATCCACCATAACCCAATATGACCTCATCTTAACTAATTATGTCTACAAAATCTGTTTCCAAATAATGTCATATTCTGAGGTTCTGGATGGATGTAAATTTTGGAGGAATATTACATAAAACTCTCGAAATAATTTGGTCCACAAAAAAAAGTATAAATTAGCACATTTCAGAGCATCTATATGAAACTATCAACATTTTTAACTGTATAACATTTGTGGTAAACAATCCTATTTATGTGAGTCTCCTACAGAATTGGGCCAACTAGGTACACAGGGATGTTCACAACACCATTTTTGTAATAGTGACAAATGGGAACAATCTAAATGAATGCCCATCAAGCCTCCCTGGTGGCACAGGGGTTAAAGTCTCAGCGCTATCAAGCTATCCCCAGCCACTGCAACATAAGTTTGATCCCCAGCCAGGAAGGTAACACTGTCGGCCGCTGCTCCCCTCAGCAGTGTATTTCAGTAGATCCACCTGTTCTGCTTCCCACTCTGTCTCTGGTGAATCCTTTCACACACACACACACACACCCGCACCTCTGGCCTACATCCCAGTTCTTGTATGCATAAATAAATAAAAAACTATCTTAAAATGAATGAATAAATAAATAAAATCCCATCAATTAGGGACTGGTTAATGAAACTATCATATATCCATGCCATGTATTTTCTATTTCCTTTACAAAGAATGAGGTATATCTGAGTGATAGACAGGAAGACATCCAAGATATATTAGGTGGAAAAAGCAAGTCAGGAGTCAGTGTAGAGTATGTTTCCATTTTTTTCAAAAAGTTATTTTAGTCTGTTTCCATTTATGTAATAAACTCCTACACATTAAACAAACCCCATTTTTTTAAAGATTTATTTATTTATACATACAGCTGGGGTACAGGCCAGAGGTGTGGAGTGGTGAGAGGCTTCACCAGAGACAGAGTGGGGAGCACAACAGGCAGATCAGAAATACACTGCTGAGGGGAGCAGCAGGCGAGGCAGGAGAGGTCTGCCGCACCATGTGGGATTCTCCCCTGCTGGGCATCGAACTCGCTTCGCTGCTGCCGACAGCTCCACAGCCCAGCGCTTAACCGCTGCGCCACCAGGGAGGCCCTAAACAAACCCCATTTTTATATGTTTTAAATGATGACTTTGTGGTTCAAGTACCAAAAAGTACCTGTTGCTCTCCTTCAAGTTTTCTGAATCCCACTTCATCCTTGCATTAATCTGCTTGGGCTGTCATACAAAATACCATGGACTGGGCAGCTTACATAACAGATGTTTATTTTTTCACAGTTGTGAAGGCTGGGAAGTCCAAGATCAAGGTGCTGGCCAATTCTTTTCTGAGAATTCTCTTCTTGTAGCTTGTAGACAGCTACCTTCTCACTGTGTTCTCACATTATAGAGAGAGGAAGCTTTCTTCTGTCTTTTCTTATGAGGACGCTAATCCCATGATGAGGGCACCACCCTCATGACCTCATCGAACCCTAATTACCTCCCAATGGTCTCATCTACAAAAATCATCATATTGGGGTTTAAAGCTGCAAAATAAGAATTTTGGAAGGACACAAACATCGTATCCATAATGATCTTCATTAAAACAATTCTTTAGGGCCTCCCCGGTGGCGCAGCGGTTAAGCGCTGCGCTGTGGAGCTGTCGGCAGCGGCGACGCGAGTTCGACGCCCGGCCGGGGAGTATCCCACATGGCACAACAGACCTCTCCTGCCTTGCCCGCTGCTCCTCTCAGCAGTGTATTTCTGATCTGCCTGTTCTGCTCCCCGCTCTGTCTCTGGTGAACCCCTTCGCCGCCCCACGCCTCTGGCCTGTACCCCAGCTTGTATGTATAAATAAAAAATAAATCTTAAAAAAAAACAAAACAATTCTTTATATCTGAATCAATTGAGCCTTTTAAAAATTAGCATAGAAGAACATATCCCACAAAAGGCCTGGATTAGTCATTCAGTTACTTGATGTGGATAGAGACAGCTAGACTACCTCCAAGATAGTTGAAATTAATTACCAGAATAAATCCCAGAATAACCAAACTTGAAGAAACATGTCATCCCATCAATAATATATCATTATGATTCATTCTATGGTTGTCATTTTTATCCTCTAATAGGATCTGTGGGAATGGCAATCCTCCCAGCTCCCTAAGCAAATGCTGGAGGGAAGTGCTATAATGGGAACTTGTTAAGATGTGAATTGCACAATAACCTTGCTGAAATGAAAAAACGTAACTGCTAAGGAAGAATAGTATTACTAATTAACATGTTTTCCCAGCACCATACCAGTTCATATCATGATGCTGCAGAATCATGAACCAGAAATAGAAAAATACTGTAACCCATATAGAAATGATATAGAAAGCCTATAACTAGCAAACTAGTGTCTTAACTCTCATATTTTGCTTTCGCAAATGAGTTTGAATAGCCAAACAGACAAAAGGAAGAGGGGAAAATCCCCCTGTTAAGACCCCATTACTGAAACAGAATAAATTGGATCATGAAAAAAATAGCATAAGGTGGTTCTTTTCAGAAGGCTAGAATGATACTAGAGTTAAATGACACAAATAACTGGGGATTTGCAACAGAAGCCCTTTTTATTAAAGTTGCCAAAAGACTTAGGAGCTTTTAGAGCACACTGGGGGAACTGGTCGGACTAGGCAGGAGAGTTCAATAGAATTATTACAGAGACATTGTTAAATGGCAGAGACCAAAAATTTAAGATGTATCTATAAAAACTTTTTTTTTAAGATGGATCCTTTCTTGAAGATTTGGTTGTTTGAATAGAAATGTCCTTGCCCAAGTTTCAGTCCAATGCAACTGCTCAGAAAAGAATGGCAGGAAGTATTAGAAGGAGTCACCTTCTTAGAACCCTTACAAGAGGTGGGGGGTAAGACACAAAAAAAAATATAAAAACTGTCTAGGTCACACAAATTATTAAAGTCAACAAGACAACTCTTATGGTTTATGGAATAGAAGTTTGCCTTTTCAGTTTATTTACAATCATATTTGTCCAGGGGCTTCCCTGGTGGTACAGGGGTTAAAATCTCAGCACTATTGGGTCTCCCTGGTGGCACAACAGGTTGGGTCTCAGCACTATGAAGCTATCCACAGCCGCTGCAGTGGCCAGGAAGATTCCCACATGGCACAGCATATCTCTTCTGCCTCGCCTGCTGCTCCTCTCAGCAGTGTACTTCAGTCGATCTGCCAGTTCTGCTCCCCACTCTGTCTCTGGTGAATCGTCTCACCACCCCACTCCTCTGGCCTACACCCCAGCTCCTATATGCATAAATACATCGTTTAAAAAAAATCTCAGCACTATCAAGGTATGGCCCATTATTGCAGATGAGTTTGATCCCCAGCCAGGGAGCTAAGCCACATGGCACAGCAGACCTCTCCTGTCTTGCCTGCTACTCCTTTCAGCAGTGTATTTCAGTGCATCTGCCTGTTTTGCTCCTCACTCTGTCTATGGTGAGTCCTCCCACCCAGCCCCCCAACCTCTGGCCTGCACTCCCATTCTTGTATGCATAAGTAAATGAAAATAAATCCTTAAAAAAAATCGTATTTGTCCAAAGCACAAAGGGTAGCATAACATTTACTTTTGTAATTTCAGTATTCCCATTATTTTCAAATTAAAAATTGAGTCTGGAGATATAAAAGAAGTCTTTCAAAAGCTATGGATTGTTTTAGTTACTTTGTGTAAATTCAAACCTTGTTATTTTCAAGCAATAATATGCTCTGGGTCAGTGGTTCTCAGTCCTTGCTGCACAGTAGGATCACCTGGAGAGCCGAGCTCCACCCTAAGTCAATGAATTAGACTCTCTGGAAGTGTGGCCCAGGCAAATGTACTTTTTAAGAGCTCCCAAAGTGATTCTTCTATGAATCCAGGACAGAGAACCATTATGCTTCTAGGTCTAGAATCCTATCATGTAATAATTAGCAACATTTACATGTTTTTAAATCCAAAAGTAGTACCTGTACAATGCAGAGAATTGGGAAAAGTATAGAAAAAGAAAACCACCCTGAAATTCCATTACTTTTTTAAAAAATGATTTATTTATGCATACAAGAGCTGGGGTGTAGGCCAGAGGTGTGGAGGGTGAGAGGATTCACCAGACACAGAGTAGGGAACATAAGAGGTGGATCTACTAAAGTACACAGCTGATGGGAGCAGCGGGCAAAGCAGGTCTGTTGCACTATGTGGGAAGCTCCTTGGCTAGGGATTGAACTCTTGCTGCAGTGGCTGTGGATAGCTTCATAGTGCTGAGACTTAACCCCTTGCGCCCATTACTCTTTTAATCTCCTGTTTTTATCTCCATTACTCCTGTTTATCATTTGGGTCTTTTTTTTCTATGAATATGAAAAATTGTTTTAAAAAGACAGTTTAGACTGAGAAGGTACCCTAAAAAGTCATCTAAACTATGTTTCTTATTTTGCAGAGAAATTACGGCCAAGTCAAAGTGACCTGAGTAGTTCATTTGGAGTTAGGATTACAATCTAGGTTTCCCTTTAATTTTCTTGCAAAACAAATTTTTTTTGTGTGCGGAACTTGAAAGCTCAAAATATTAATTTCAAAAAGTATAATTTCAAGCTCCATTTTCATAAAGGACTAATATTTCTAAGGCTATTCTAATAATTTAAAAAATCAAAATGAGCTTTATAGGTAGTACCTATATTCATGTGACTCTATTGTAATATTTGCTTTACTGTGGTAGTATGGTAACGAACACGCAATGTCTCCTAAGTATGCCTGTAACACTGAGGATTCCTAGGATAAATAAATAAATGACCTGGAATATTCTATTGAGGTCAAAACAATTTTGACATGAATTACAGTTTTACATTTTTGATAAGTAGGGAGTACTTTATTAATTTCTTTCTTATATTGTTCTAGTCCCCATAGGGCTCCGGCCACTGCCACAGTATCACAGCGTGAACCATCCCCATATTTCCTTATGTTCATCCCTCCTGTTTTGCCCCCCACTCCTATCCCCTCCGTTGCTGAATGCCTCAGTTCTATGGTTAGCTTGCTAGTTTTGATTTTTTTCTTGACCTTTTCATCTCTCTATATTCCACATATAAGTGAGACCATCTGGTATTTATCTTCTTTTTCTGACTAATTTTGGCTAACATAATCAGTAAGGAGTACTTTGAGAGAAGAAATATATGATTCAAGAAACTGGGGTTTTCAAAAATGTTCCTTTAAATTTACTAAAGAAACAAAAGAAAAGCTTAGATAAAATTGCACGAAAGCCTGAATAACTGAATATATAACATTTTAAGTATTCCCTTCCAATTTTTACATTTTATTTTATATAATTATAGCATATTCAGTTTTGTATTACATTTACTTTCAATTAATATATTCACTAAACATTCATTCAATACTTCACATGTGCAAGGCAACTGGTTATAGAATCAAAGATAACACTGGTCAACATTGAGATCGTTACTGACTTAAAAAGGCCTTAATCTGTAGTATCTTGGTGTGCTGAACATGAATATAACCCTGAACATTTTATATTAGTTCTCGTTATGAAGATATTTCATATAATTCATTTTATGTTTCACCGTGTAAATTTATCCAGTAGGACTGCAACAACATCCTAAATCAGCCTAGAATGATGTAATATTGCATGGCATTGCATAATACCATCATGCACACATCATCCAGAGTTGATGGCATCATTTTCTGATGCATTGCAATACTACTGCCAGGCGGCTGCTGAAGTAATAATTTAAAAAATCAAAATGAGCTTTATAGGTAGTACCTATATTCAGCTGAAGTAAGCTGACATCAGCAGTGCACTATATAAATCCCTGTCAAAAAGGTTGAGCATTGAAAATATTTCAGAATTTGTGCGAGACAGTTTAAGCTACTGTTATTTTATCCATGTAGGCACATATAGAACAGTATTGCTCTGTAACACCTTGAAAGTGCATTAATAGTGTGGACAATTTCTGCTCTATTTGTGGGCCAATCAGAAGAAAAGTATCACTTCTCAAGTGGAGAAGCCTTATCAGCTTTACTTCGGATGCAAGTGTGGTGACCAAGACAAGCCTTGGGTCCTGCATATATGCTGTGCTACATGTACAACACAGCTTTCACAATGGTTCAGTGGCAAAAGACCATCAATGCCATTTACAGTCCCCATGGTGTGGAGCGAGCCAACCAACCACAGAAAAGACTGTTACTTCTGCTTGGTTCCTCCTCTTTCCGGCAGAATAACAAAGCAAAGGAAGTCGAGAAGAGTCTACCCAAACATTCCGTCTGCATTGAGACCAGTTCCACATGGTGAGGGACTTCCTATTCTAGAACCTCCAGGAGAATATTCTCTTGATTCATCTGCTGAGGACAAGAGTGAGCCGACCTGTTCCACCAGCATCCAGATTTTCACTGTGGTGCATCATCAACCCCACAGAGACTAACACAGGAAGAACTCAATGACCTGGTTCGTGATTTGGACTTATCCAAGAACAAGGCAGAATTGCTAGGATCAAGACTCCAACAATGGAATCTTCTAGAAGAAGATGTCACAATTACTTTCTTTCAAAAGCGCCTTTCAAACGCAGTTGGAGCCTTTCTTCAGAAAGGACTCTGGTATTCTGTTCCGATATTGAGGGCCTCATGAATGCCATAGAAGTCACTCATGACCCACAAGAATGGAGAATATTTCTAGACTTTTTGTAACTGCGTCTTAAGGCTGTACTTTTGCACAATGGAAACTGTCTTCCATCTATTCTATTCCTGAACAGCTGTACAAGAGACAAGTGAAAAAATCTAACAAGTAGTCTATGACTTGGTTTTTTACAGGTCTTAACCCTAGGCCTGTTACTATTGGCATGCATTTTGTGATGTAAACATCAATTACAGATTACCAAAAAAAAAAAAAATAGAGCCAAAATTAGAATTTGACTGTCATATTCGTGTTATCCACATACAAATTGATAGGAAATGACTAATTTCATTTCAGTAACATGACTTTTGTAAAAATTTGTTGACCAGTGTAATTAACATATAGCTTCTCCCCTCAAGGATGTTAAGATAAAGTGTAGGGGGGGCTTGAGATCAGTCAGTGCTCAGGGGAAAAGTAGAAGGCAAGAAAGGAATTTACAAGCTAGGTTTTCCTATATGAGATAGACAAACATTTTAGGATAGATTGGAAGGGGAAAAGCTTTTTTTCTTTTCAGCCTTGTTCAGTCTGCTAGGAACACATAAATTTTTAAAATCAGGAAACAGGTGGAGTAGAAATTTCCAGATTACTGTCACTTTCAGGGATCCAAACTCCAGTTGGACAAGGAGGCCCTTTTCTTTTCTTTTTTTTAAGATTTATTTTTTATTTATACATACAAGCTGGGGTACAGGCCAGAGGTGTGGGGCGGCGAGAGGGTTCACCAGAGACAGAGCAGGTAGCAGAACAGGCAGATCAGAAATACACTGCTGAGGGGAGCAGCGGGCGAGGCAGGAGAGGTCTGCCGCACCATGTGGGATTCTCCCCGGCCGGGCTTCGAACTCGCGTCGTCGCTGCTGCCGGCTTAACCGCTGCGCCACAGGGGAGGCCCTTTTCCACCTTACCTCCAATCACACTCTCACAGCAATTTCCCTCCTCCCTTCTCTCGCTACCCTCCCATCCTCCCAATAACCAGACGTACAATAACAGTGGCATTTTCAAACTGGCAAATTAAAACATTTATAAAGCTGGTGGAATGTAAATGCATGCAGTTTTCCCAGCGGTCATTTAAAACGAAAAGTCCTTAAAAACGTGCTTGCTCTTTGGTCCAGCAACTGCACTCCGAGAAATTTAACTTACGAAGTAAAGACTTGCAAGGTAGTTCACAGCAAGGTAGGTTATAAAAGGGGTGAAAAACAGAAAACAACTTAAATATCCAAAAATAGGTTATATTAGTTATGGCCTAGATTTACGACTTAATACAAAAGCCAATCGCAGAGAATAATGTAATTAACGACACTTAAAAATCTTACGTAATTGTGGCGGGCACGCCATTTAACCCCATAACAAGCATCGAAATCGGCACCAACTTTTAGCGGTGAGATTGAAAAACAAAGGACTTAACTTGCCTAAGTTCACGATTGTAAAGTAAGGAAACCAGGTTTCAAAAGGAGGCCATCTAAATCTCGAACGCACATCCTTTCCACGCCACACCGCCTCCGTTTTTTTGTGCTGAACCGGGCTAGAATTATTTACCTCTCAGTGTTACTGAGAATTAAATAATAAACACAAAGTTCCTGGCATGCGGTCGACATTCAATACCCGGAAGCAACTATATAACTCGCTCAAGGGCACATAAGTCGTGATGCGAGAATTTATACGAGTTGTACTTGGAGCTCAGGAAAGCGAGTAGGAACTCAAGAAGCCGTTTCGGGCTTTGATCATTTCCTAACGCAGAGCTTAAACTTGTCCTCTGTTCCGTAAACCCCACCTGAGAGGTGAGGGTGCACACACTTCTTCAGAAAGGAGGAAAATAGCTTTAGGAATTTCTAAGTTCAAACCGCCGCTCTCCCCAGTGCCTCCAGTTCCCGGTACTCTTCCAGGCACTGCCTTCCTACTTCCTACTTCCGCGGCGGGAGTGGCGTCATGCTCGCGCGCCGGATGTAGGTTTACAAAGTGAGACCTGAAAGTCTTAATCTCGGGTGAGCTGGAGGCCCTGCTAAAATTGAGCGTGAGCGGCTTCGTGGCTTTGGTGGGCGCAGGTATCATGACGGCTCAGGGGAGCCTGGTGGCCAATCGAGGGCGGCGCTTCAAGTGGGCCATTGAGCTGAGCGGGCCTGGAGGAGGCAGCAGGTGAGGAGCCTGGGCAGAGCTCGATATTAGAGCCTTCACCCCAAACCTGCCCCAGAGGGAGAGGACCTGCTCTGGCACAACTAATTTAAAAGGATGGGTGCACAAAGACGATGCCTAGGGAGCTAGCGGCTTCCCTCCCTTGGAGCGTCTTTGCCAAAGGGTGCTTATTTCAGTTCACCCACTAGGCCAGGGTCTGACGAACCCGCGAGAGGGCTTGGTCTAATTTGGGTAGGTGTATCTGAGGATCTTTTTCTTAGAGTAGTAGAACAGAAAATGTGGGCTATTAAGTGTGGGAGGCTGCAACCTTGGTTTCTTTCCTGGTTTGGTTCTTTAGGGGCCGAAGTGACCGGGGAGGCGGCCAGGGAGACTCACTGTACCCAGTCGGTTACTTGGACAAGCAAGTGCCTGATACCAGCGTCCAAGAGACAGACCGGATCCTGGTGGAGAAGGTACAGAGGTATAAATGTCACCGTAGTCCTTGAACCAGCCCTGACCTACATACACACCCTCGCTCTTCCCCCAGGCAGCATGTGAATATCTCAGTGTAGATGGCCCTTATCCCAAATATTTGGTAACTGCTTAAGATTAATATTACAGTAATTTACATGTCAGTTCCAGAAGTGCTTAAAATTGGAAAAAGTAAAAGATGTTTGGAACAGAAGGTCTAAGGTCTAAAAGGAAGTTAAAAACCACCTGTTGGTGCCTCCCTGGTGGCGCAAGGGGTTAAGTCTATCTATGAAGCTGTCTGAAGCCACTGCAGCAGGAGTTCCATCCCCAGCCAAGGAATTCCCACATGGTGCAGCAGACTTCTCCTGTCTCACCTGCTGCTCCCCTCAGCAGTGTATTTCAGTCAGTCTGCCTGCTCTGCTCCCCACTGTCTCTGGTGAATGCTCTCACCCCACCTCCACACCTCTGGCCTACACCCCAGTTCTTGCATGCAATAAATCTTTTTTAAAAAATCACCTAATTGATGGCAGTATTTAAATCACCCTTTTATAATCTATTCCCTTACACCACACAATCTGTCAGTTTATTTGTTGGCTTTACCTTTAAAAAGATTCAGACTGTTACCACTTCTTACTACTTTGACCTGGCATCCTATTCTAAGTCTCTGTCATCCCTCACCCAAATTTCTGAATAGTTTTTAAAAAATCAATTATTTTGAGGCATAGTTTATGTACAAGAAACTTCATTCCTTTAAATTGTGGT
Organism: Scalopus aquaticus; assembly: GCA_004024925.1. Taxonomy (NCBI): domain Eukaryota; kingdom Metazoa; phylum Chordata; class Mammalia; order Eulipotyphla; family Talpidae; genus Scalopus; species Scalopus aquaticus. The sequence goes on from PVIJ01001739.1 coordinate 15,907, forward strand.
TTCTCAACTTCAGCATTATTGTCATTTTGGGCTGAATAGTTCTGTGTTGTGGGGCTGTAATTGCATTGTAGTAATAGTTCTAATAATCCTTGGCCTCCACCCACTAGAGGCCAAAATTGTCCTTCCCCAGTTTAACGACCAAAAATGTCACCAACATTATAATGTCTTCCAGGAAGCTAATTGCTGTTAGTCAGGAATCACTTATTTAAAAAGTGTAATCTGATTAGCTTTGACACTGGTAAAGACTCATGAAACCACCACTATCATGTGAAAGAACCCTAAAAAAATTTGTGTTCTTCATTGTAACTTCTATTTGGTCTTACTTCCACTTTGCTCCTTCTAGTCTGTTCCCAGCACAGCAACCAGAATGATCTTTTTATAAGTCAGATCATTTCTACGCAAAATCTCTCTAGATTCCCATTTCATTTAGTGTTGTTTTTTTCTACATTAAGCCTAAATCTTTGTTCTTTATCTGCATTGAAAAAGTCCTTTGTATCATGTTTCACTTCATCTCCTACCACTTTCCCTTTGTGTATCCACTGTAATTAGAACTGACAGAGCTACTCCTTAAATTTGCCAGGCAAGCTCCTATCTCAAGCTTTTTGTACTTAATTCATCACTCTTCCTGGAATACTTTTCCCCTAGATGCCTTTATGACTTGTTCTTTCCACTCTAGATTTCTCAAATGTTATCTTAGTGACACCTACCCTCATACACCCATCGTGTTTTTCTCCATTTCTCTGCACCGTTTATATATATGACATAGTTTACGTATTTTATTACCTGTCTTATCACTCTTGTAAACTCCTTGAGAGCAGGATTTTGTCAAGTGCCTAGGACAGGGCCTGGCATTATCTTTCTTCTCAGCCTTCATATTGTTCAATATTAAATGATCTTTGTTTCATAAAATGTACTTAATTTTCACATGAAAATAACAGCTATTGCCAATCTTTAAAAAATTTTTGCTGGGGTGTAGGCCATAGGTGTGGGGTCTGAGGGGATTCACCAGAGACAGAGTGGAGAGCTGAACAGGCAGATTTACTGAAATACATGGCTAAGGGGAGCAGTGGGCGAGACAGGAGAGGTCTGCTGCGCCATGTGGGTTAGCTCCCTGGCTGGGGATCACACTCAGGCCATAGCAGTAATAGTGCTGAGTCTTAACCCCTAGGCCACCAGGGAGGCCCTATTACCAGTTTCTTGATAAATATCTTATTATTTTTTGTCTTAGTATATCAAAGTATAATATGAATAATAGTGTTATTAAAATGGCCGGATTTTAAAGGTACTACTTCTAGCACAGTTTTGTTGTATGAATAATTCAATATTTAAACTCTCAGGTAAATGATCTTTTAAGTAAATGACATAATAGGAAACTGTTTACAAATACGATATTTATTTTTTAATGTGCGTAAACTCCACAGATAGTGGGATATTACTTTTTATATAGCTAGATTTACTTAGTTGCTATCATGTTTAAGACTTTTGCATTTAGGTTTATGAGTGATATTAGTCTATACACATTTCTTATAATGTTCTTGTCAGGTTTTGTTATTATGAGGACCCAAATAGGAGTAGTTGAATGTTTTATTTTTTGAGTTTGTCTGAAAGTGTTATTTTTTGTTAAATGTTTAGAATTTACCAAGGGAACCTATCTTAGCTTAATTACAGATTTAGTTTTTTAAACAGCGTATTTCCACTTTCTTATGCCATGTGAGAATTTATCCTTTTCTTAGAATTCATAATGTGATCACTCAATGGCTACAAGATCTATAGAGAAGTACCTTTCATTTCTGATGTTGAATATTTCTCCTCTCCTTTTTCTTCATTAGGTTCACCTGATTAATTTTTTTACTCTTCTCCAAAAAAAACCGTTGACTTTGTTGATTTAAAGACAATTTCATTAATTTCTGCTCTTATTTTTATTTCCTTGGGTTTCATTTGTTCTTTTTTTAACTTCTTGAAATAGGTGTTTATTTTTATTCTTCTAATATGTATTTAAGGTTATAATTTCTCAAAACTCTTGTGTCGCACAAGTGTTAGTATGTGGTAGTTTGTTACTGTAATTTCAATTGATTCATGGATTATTTAAAGTACATTTGTTAATTTCAACATGTCATTATCTTTTTGTAATTCATTTCTAGCTTGATTGCATTGTAAATAAAGAACATGCTTTGTGTGATTTGAATTCTTTGTGTTACTGACACTTTCTTCATGGTTCAAGCAAGTGGTCAGTTTGGTAAATGTTCTGCATGTATGTGAATTTTGTAGCTATTGGGTGCAACATTCTATGTATGTTAGTTGGATTGTTTGTTAATGATGTCATTCAGATCTTCTGTATTTTGTCTATATGATCTATTAGTTATTGATTCATGTGTGCTAATCTACTACTGGGATTTATCTGTTTCTTAAGGTATAGATGGGACAATGAACAATGCAGAGATGCAAGGACAAAATCAGGGAAAACTTTTGAGCCAAAATCATGGGGGGAAATGACATTTAGAAAATCTACAGGAAAAAACATACCAGATGGTGAGGCTACCTTATCTTTAGTGGCATCACATCGGGTAGAGGTGGAATTGAGTCAGCACAGTCAGAAGCAGAGTTGGAATTTGATTTTAATATCAGTGATACAATAAATGTGGGATTTGGGATAGTGATCAGAGGTTAACATTGTGTGTTTTAGCGCTGCTGGGATATTGCCTTGGGTCCTCTCAAACAGATTCCCATGAACCTCTTCATCATGTACATGGCAGGCAATACTATCTCCATCTTCCCTACAATGATGGTGTGTATGATGGCGTGGCGGCCCATCCAGGCACTTATGGCCATTTCAGCCAGTAAGTATTCTTGAAGTAATAGCCCGTAAGTCCTAAAAATTAAGGCAGATTCTTAGGCAAAACCCCAAGTTTGGAAATCTTTGGTACAGCTATTGGCTAGTTGCAGGGGGAGAGTGTGAAGGGTGATGATGGTAGTGGTGGCATAGAGGGGTAAACAGTGCTTATTATGGTTTTTTGTTCCATTGTATTGATCCTGTTCGCTATCTTACTATGGGTCTGTAAATGCTGTTTTTTGATAGATAACTGATTCAAGTTGAAAAAGAAGTTGTTTTGGTTCTGATACACTTTGTTACCCCAACAGCTTTCAAGATGCTAGAAAGTTCAAGTCAAAAGTTTCTTCAGGGTTTGGTGTATCTCATTGGAAACCTCATGGGTTTGGCATTGGCTGTTTATAAGTGCCAGTCCATGGGATTATTGCCTACACATGCATCAGATTGGTTAGCCTTCATTGAGCCCCCTGAGGTAAGTCAAAAGTTAAATTTATGCCAGTTGTAATAAACAGTAAACAGGTGACCTACACAACTGATGGTGGTGGTGGTGGGGTTACAGTGGGCCTCCGTGGTGATAGCACTGAGACTTAACCCGTAGGCTCCCAGGGAAGGCCCTGGCACATATTCTTTCCTTTTTTTTTTTTTTTAAAGATTTATTTATTTATGCATAGAAGAACTGGGGTCTAGGCCAGAGGTGCGGGGGTTGAGAGGATTCACTGGACTGAGTGAGGAGCAGAACAGGCAGATCTACTGAAAATACACTGCTGAGCGGAGTAGCGGGTGAGACGAGAGTGGTCTGCTGCATATGTGGGTTAGCTTCCTGGCTGGGGATGGAATTTTGTGCCGAGCTGCAGTGGCTGGCAATAAGCTGATAGCGCTGAGACTTTAACCCCTGCGCCACCAGGGAGGCCCTAGAACTTAATTCTTAAGAAGTAAGACCTGTGAGGAGTATGTAAGTTGCTGTTTTTTTAATGATCAAACAAACAGAGCTTGTGATTAAAGTATGAAATAACCGATCTAGAAATTATTTACTCATTCACCACTTACCTATTTTTTATTTCAGAGGATGGAGTTCAGTGGAGGAGGACTGCTTTTGTGAAACTAAGAAAGCAGCACCTGTTGCCTACATGCGTGGATCTCATTTACAACCTTCCTCATGTCCAGCAGCTCCTCAGCACACTCACATAATCACGCATGCTGAAAAGACCCAAAAGCTCTTTTTCTCTATCATGAGACAAATCTTAGAAAGACAATGTACATGTCACTGCAGACACAAACTCTGTCACAACCCTTGACTGAAAATAATGTAGAAAACTTTATTTATGTTTCCAGAGAAAAACAACAAATAAAACCATAACTCTATGTAAACAAAAGAATGGTTGCTGCTAAATCAAGAACCACAGCAGCATCCCCTTTCAATAAATTATATGGTTGAGAACAATGCTTAAAAAAAGTTGCACAGTTTCCTTAAAATCTATTTTCCTTAGTATTTTACTTCTATTTAACACAAGCTGGGACATAAAAATTATGTAGAGACACTTGTGGAAGATGTGAGAAACTAATGCTGGATTCAGATTATACATGATGAATAATAAACCAGACAAAAAGAGCACATAAATATGCTTAGAATGTAATTGCTACTTTAATATCCACAAGAATGGATTTTTAACACGGTTCAAGGGAATGAGGATTGGCAGGATGGCTGGGGCCATAGGACATGGAGGAAATGGAAGGTACAGAGTAGTCCCCTTCCCCTGCTAGGAGGAACCTGGCACCTGGCAAACAGATGCCACACTCCTAACTTCAGCTTTTAAGACAGCTATTGAAGGCAGCGGGCCAGCAGCTGGAGAATGAATATTATCATACCCTGCCCCAGAAAAGTCATAGCTAAGATAAAAGCTGGATTTTATTCAAAAGGCAGGAGGAGGTCTTTCCTTTCCTTCTTGAAACACAAAGCCCCGTCCCCTAAGGTGCATTTTCTCTCAAGTTTTCAGTATTGCTTTATTTGCAGTGATTAAAAGAGACAAGACACTTTATAGACAAACAACATAAGCAACACATAGATAATGAAATGCTCAAGACAAGAGATGAATTTAAATCTGGCCTAATAACCATTTCCCCACGTAACAGTGATTTTTGTCTTTTAGGGGCTAAAGTAGAGGCTATAATAGCACTAATTCCCTTTTGTCTTTACAAGATTCTTACAGAACTCCACCCACCAAAAATTCTTCAAATATTAACTTTATTTCTTGCCCATATATCCTCTATATGGAAAATATGTATCACTTGGGCCAGAGTGTATGTAAGTTTAGAGGAATTTCTGTGTGTACCAACCTTTAGAGCATGGATCTTAAATATTGTGGGTCCTAGGGGACCTGTCCCACTATTAGCTGGACTCAACTAAGCAATGGAGTGTGTAATGGACATTATAAACGGTGCTTCTGCCCTCTGCAGTAAGGGACAGGTAAAAAAGATCCTGTGTGCTCTGCTACCCTGACTGGGCCTGCAGGTTAAAACAGCAAACGGAACAAGTCAAAATGACTCAATTTCTCTAGCCATATTGAAGGGTATTCTCTGTCTAGGGTCAAATGAATAGTCTGCTGATACCTAGGTCAGCTTGCTCTGTATCCTATTTGGTAATCAAAAAACGAGAAGCTCTATCACTAGTAAAGTGAGATTCAAAAGCAGCTATAAATACAGGCAAGACAGTTTTTCTTGAAAAAGAAATGAAGATTTCTCACATAAGAAACCACATGCTAGTTTCCCCATACTTTGAAAGTCAGGTGTTTTGTGATCAGTAAATTAGCAAATAAAAAGTTAAGTTTGCACAAGTATTTCCTTGGCATATTTAGAGCTTTCTGAAAACAAAAATGAAATAGCTAGAGCATGTGTGTTGGCTTGAATAGTCTCTTAGTTCAGAGCCATGTTTCTGCAATCAGAATGAAGAATAAAAGTGAGCAAAGAAGAAAAACGCTCATACCCTGGGTGTCTAGCTTGGTGCCCCATGTCTTCAGTATGGCTTTGGAAATGAGTCTTTTAGTGAAGAACAGTCTCTTGAGTCAGGACAATGCCAATTGTTTGCCACTTCAGTGAAGTAAGTCAGGAGAGGAGCAGCTCAAAAACTTTGGCACTGTGGAAAGAGTATGGCTCTAGAACTTCAGTTCCATTGCTGAGTTCCCTAAAGGTAGTCCAAAGCTCTTGAAAAAAAATTTTAGCCAGTCTTCCTATTGTTTGGTGATTTTTGACCTGTGCCTACTAACCCAGAGGGCATAAAAAAGAGGAGGACAGGAGAACCTACTGGTCAATGTGTATCATCTATATTTCTTAGATAACAGCTTGTATATTTTGCTCATGTTATATAGACTGTATTTTAATAAACCTTAAGGGTTTGCCATTTGAAAAGAACCTGAAAGAAAAAATTTTTACTCCAACTTAAAAATACAATTTCCATGGTAACACTGCCTCTATTACAATCTTAATCACAGCAAGGGCTTTGAGACACAGCTGAAATATACAGCAACACAGTTATGTGTACTTAAACCTGGTATTTTTGCAGCCATGTTTCACTTTTTTACTTAGTACCCTAATATAAAATTAGAGTCCTGGAAAGCAGAGTGTACACTAAAGAAAATTAGCTAATAAAGGTTTCCATCTTGGCTTGCAAAGGCTTATCTCCACCAGGTTAGATCCTCATGTACTTGGCTAAGAGTTCTTTAATATAAGGCTGTGTCTCTGGCTATTACTCCCACAGTGTCACAGAACCATAATGGTGTGTCATTGAGACTCATCTTTAATATTTGATTTGTACTTGCTTTTTTCTCCAGTTGAAGTCCCTAGCACCCCTTTTGCCAATTCATTTTATTGGTTTAGCATGTTAATTTTATCTTCAACTAGTTCCGACATGGCTTTTAGGACTTGACCATTGTTCTGATGTTGAGGGAGTATTTGCTGCTTTTGTAGAGAGAGAAGATCATATGGGGGCAAAGAGCAAATAGACCTATTTGTACTTTCTTGCACAAGTATTGAGGCTCATCTCATCAAGAGTTCGGTGTGATGTATACAGACACAGGCCTCCAGTTGATGGGAGTGGTAAAGAGCTGGCACTTCCATGGAGGATGGAAACCTTTTAGGAAAGGTGAGGCCAAGCAAAGTCTTTCAGAAGTAGATTAGGAATAAATGGTGATAACTTCACTGCCACCACCTCGGACAAGCAGGACGCGCTCGAGTCCCTCGGTGAGCACTTCTAAGAACTCCATATCTTCAAAATTTGTCAAGGAGACTAATAAGCAGGAGAGCACACTTTACAACCTGGCATGATAATGTGAGTTAATCTGATCACAGAGCCATAAAATTGCAAGCAAATGCTTGTTTTGTTATATACTCAGAATTGGACAAGTCTCAACACTGGATTCAATTTAACTCTGAAAGAATCCGGAGAGTTAATGCCTTTACATACAGAAGAATCTTTCCCATCTGTTAGATTTTTTTTTAATATTATTTTGAAATGAGGGAAACCTGCATTTGTCATTACTACCTAGTAAAACAATCCCCAAAATTTAAAAAACAAACAAAAACTACAATAGGTAGCTTGTAAAATTCCTAGAGAGGACCCAAGTAATTTTTAAGTGAAACTGTTACAAGTCAGATTGGGGGAGGGTGAGTTTTTTTGTTTTTTACCTTAATGGTTCTGGTGGGAATAGACTGGCCTAAATGACAGTGCTGAAGGGGTACCATAAAAACAATCCTTGGACCAGGGAATGAGGAAGAATTTTTTTTTTTCCCTCAAAGGAGGTTCATCTTCAACTGCCTCTTCCCTAACTCCCATCTATAAGCACAAGCAAAGTGGGTAGAGAAATGATGTGGTTATTCTGTCTCCAGGACTGTCAGAAAGGGTTCTATATACCAAATACTAGAAGTCAAATTATAAACATACCACCTAAAAAATCACTTTAGAACTCACTGAGGATATATTGTACTCCCACCCCCTAAAGGAGGTTAATCTCACTTTGTAAGAACCCTTGCCTAAGACTTTTTTTTAACAATAGCTACCATTTATTACATTTGTTTACTTTTTAAGAACTTTTTTTTTAAGATACTTTCAAATACTTGATTGCATTCTACCCATCCAATGTGCAATGATAAACTGAAGCGCATGTGAGCAGAGTCACATGATTTATTAGTGGCCAAGTTGGAGCTCAAGCTGAATCTTCTGATTTCAAGTCCTCTTTTATCTCTACCCCTCTGCCTACAAAGACTAGGGATGTTTTACATTTTTTTATAATATATAATATACACACAATATGAAAAACCTTAAAGAAAGTCTTTTATAAACTTCTGGGTAAAAAGACAGAAGAGTTAAGTCTAAGTACCTTCTTCTACAACCAAATCCTCTCTGAAATGACCCAGAGAATAATAAAGCAGAAAAGCCTTCAGGAGAGGACAAATACAGGAAATCTGAAGGCCACCTCATAACCCGTCTACCAAGAAACAGCAGATTCAGGTAGTAAGTGGGGAGAGGCTGAGATCTCCACCAAACAGAAATCACACCACCCCCAGCTGTTATGATTTAGGGCCCAAGACAGCAAGAAAAGATCTCTAGCTCAGAGGACCCCTGCCTAAGACTTTTAAGTCTTTCTTCCTCAAAATAAGGGCACTGACAATGAGTATTATGCTAACCTAACAGTCTCATTTAAGAAACAGGCTAAGACGATTCCCCCTACTGGTAATTTTGTTCTTGGAAAGGATACAGTTTTCATCCCCTTCAGGGTTTCGAGGTGGTCCTGGCATATTCAACAAAACCAGCTTTGCTTCATGGGACTTGTTAACTATAACCTCGTTGAGCTTCACGGCTGTATGCATCCGCCTCACGTTGGACTGGTCCCTGGGTGGGGAAGAAATAGAGGCAGCTGAGGCAAAGAAACAACTAGGCATACAGTCAACCTTTAAACAGTTGCGAGTTTTCCCCCTTTGGCTATGAATAATATAATGAACAAATGATTTACTTATAATATTACTGTCCTGGATTTTCTCACTCTATGTTTGCTTGTTTTATACTAGAAACAAAGTATGGAGAGAAAGAAGGATAGAAAGCTCCCATTCAATGTTTATTAGTAGCTGATATGCATAAGCGAACAATAGAGAGAGATGGCTGGACTTGAGATGAAATGAAGACTAGACTCCACCTAGTTTATTCATGCAAAGTATTATCAGTGGCACTGTCTAGGATGCTCTAAGTTTGTGAGTTAGGAAACTTACGGGCGCATGTTAAGCAGGTCCTGGAATCCTTCCATTGACTTGGCCTTTTGCCCCCGAGATGCCATGTACTTGTCTTTTGTCCAAGTCATGTGCACCTTCTCCTGATAGGTTTCTGTCTCTTCATCCTCATCAGAGCCAATACTGGTCAATCGCAGCATTGAATTCCGGTCTTTCACCAACTGTGCCTGAGGAAGGACCGACATATCTATGACTAGTCCAATTTTCTCTCACGCTTCACCTTCCTGACTTTGAAAATGTGGTTACAAATGTGGTTTGAAATGTGGTTACAGTGGAACAGCTGGTAAAGTGAGAGTCTGTCATCCTCTGAAAACAAGGTAGTGTCATCCCTTTCAGTTGAGAGACCACATAAGCTCAGGGTTAGATAATGCAGCAAGGGCTCACCTCTCTGTCTCGCTCTGTTTTGGACAGTCGCATGTGCCGGAGCATCTGGGACCTCTGCTCCATCATCAGGGTACGCTCGTAAGTATAAGCTGATATATCACTGTCGTGCTGTCACAGTCACAGATGTCATATAAAGTGGGCAACAAGCACAAAGGAGAAAGAAGGATGAACCACACATTTTCATTTCTACTTACTAAACTAAACCAGAGAAAAATAAATCACAATATCAAAGTTTCACACCCATTTTGTCTAGTCATGAAGCTACACAAACACATTAAAGTGGACTGTAGATTAAACCTAGACATGTACTGAGAGTATTCTTTATAATCTAAACATTATATACATATGTTTCTTCTAAGTAGAAAATGCAAAGTCTAGTCTTTTTAAAATATTGCTAGGTTATTTTTTATAAAGTTATGGGTGATTTTAGTAGGACTATATGAATTAAAATTGAAAATTATATTAAGCAGACAAGAATCTGACAAAAATAAAGGTTGTGTTAACAAAGAATTAAAATTTGCAATAAAAGAATGAGATACCACCTCACAACAGAGAGAACAGCACTTATTAAAAACCAGGCAACTGGGCCTCCGTGGTGGTGCAACAGGTTGGGTGCAGCGCTGCGGAGCTATCAGCGGCTGCGGTGTGAGTTCGATGCCCAGCCAGGGAGATTCCCACAAGGCACAGCAGACCTCTCCTGCCTCGCCCGCTGCTCCCCTCAGCAGTGTACTTCAGTTGATCTGCCTGTTCTGCTCCCCGCTCTGTCTCTGGTGAACCCTCTTACCCCCACACCTCTGGCCTATACCCCAGCTTGTATGCATAAATAAATAAATCTTTAAAAAAAAACAGGCAACAACAAATGTTGTGGAGAAAAAGGAACTCTACAACACTGCTGGTGGGAATGCAAACTGGCTCAACCTCTATGGAAAGCTTTGTGGAGGTTCCTCAAACTACTAAAAATGGAGCTAACATAGGACCCAACAATTCCATTCCTAGAAATCTACCCAAAGGACACAAAAACTTTAATTCAAAAGGATACCTGAACCCCTATATTTACTGCAGCACTGTTTACCATAGGTAAGATATGGAAACAATCCAAATGCCCAAAAATATATGACTGGATCAAGAAGATGTGGTATATATACACAATGGAATACTACTCAGCAATCAAAAAAGATAAACATGCCATTTGCAGCAACATGGATGGAGCTGGAAAGGGAGTATGCTCAGTGAAATAAGCCAGAAGGAAAATGAAAAATATTAGGTGGTTTCACCTACAGGAGGAATATAGGAGAACCAAATAAGGGATTAGGGAAAAAAAACAACAAGAATAATAAATTAAAAAAACAAAATTAGGGCTTCCTTGGTGGTGCAAGGGGTTAAGTCTCAGCACTATCAAGCTATTGCCAGCCACTGCAGCATGAGTTCGATCCCTGGCCAGGGATTTAACCTACATGGTGAAGCAGACCTCTGCTGTCTCACCCACTGTTTCCCTAAGCAGTGCTTTTCAGCAGATCTGTCTGTTCTCTGGTGAAACCTCTTACCACCCCTCACTTCTGTCCTACACCCCAGTTCTTGTATGCATAAATAAATAAAAATAAATCTTTAAAAAAAACAACAAAATTAGCAGGCAACTATAAATCAGAGACATTCTGCAGGGGAAGGGGAGGGAGAGGGATCAAAACAGGGGAGGGAAGAACACAAGGGACTATGGTGATGGCGCACGGTTGAACTGGTGGTAGGAATTTTACGGGGACTACACCTGAGAGGAGAAAGCATGCATTGTACAAAAATGAACGATGAAGTAAAATATGTATGTTTTGTGTGTGCGTGTATGTGTGTGTATAAAAATATTTTTAAAAATGCAAAAATAAAACCAGCACCAAATACACATCATACACATTCTGCTTATCTAGATCAATACATTAGGGTTTTGCTGGACCTAAGACAATCCACATTTGTAGATGAACAATTTTCCAAACCAGAAAAGGTTCTAGGGAGAAAGGGTAGAGGAGGGAGAAGTGGTGGTCATCTGATTTCAAACTCAACTTTCTTACCATCTCTACCACTTCCACCTCTGCTTCAATGCGCAGGTGATACAGGAAGGTGGCCAGGTCTTTCTTCATCTGAATACTATTGTCTTCCAGCTGGGCCACTGTGAAGATCCGTATGCTGCATTTTCGCCACACCTGAGAGTGTACATTATTTACATGAAAATATAGATGCAAGAAGGCAATATTTTCTGAATAAAACACAAGGCATTTTTTAAAGATTTATTTATTTATGCATACAAGTTGGGGTGCAGGCCAGAGGTGTGGGGCAGTGAGAGGGTTCACCAGAGACAGAGTGGGGAGCAGAATAGGCAGATCGACTGAAGGACACTTCTGAGAGGAGCAGTGGGCGAGGAGAGGTCTGCTGCACCATGTGGGAATCTCCCTGGCCTGGTATTGAACTCATGCTGCAGTGAGTTCATAGGGCTGTGCTTAACCCATTGTGCCACCAGGGAGACCCAAAACACATGGCATTTTTTGCTTAGAACAACCTTGCTATTAGTACCAGGTATTTGTTCCTAATTTCCTACTTGCTATGTTTTTATACCCTAAGTCCTCACTTAACATCCTAACTAGGTTCTTTCTAACTTCAATTTGAGTGAAACAATTATAAAGAATGCAGGCCCTAGAGTAAGGTAATTTTGTTCACTGTTAGGCAAGAATTTTTTCTCATCCATGTCATAACGACACAAGGTTGAGCAAAAATCACATTATTTAACAACCTGCTACCTCAGCTGAATTAAGCAACATACTAAATACAGTATTTAGAATTATTAATTTTGTAACATGAAAACTAGTAAAAAAGGATAAGATAGTGCATGAGGGTGCTTTATTTAGACAGCATATTGACGATGCCATGGAGGCTATAATTTACTAATTTAAATTTTAGTTTAGGGACCTCCCGGGTGGTGCAAAGGGTTAATTAAGTCCCAGCACTATGAAGCTATCCACAGCCACTGCAGCCCGAGTTCGATTCCTGGCCAGGGAGCTTCCCACATGGCAGAACAGAACTCTCCTGTCCCGCCCGCTGCTCCCCTCAGCAGTGTATTTCAGCAGATCTGCCTGTTCTGCTCCCCACTCTGGCTCTGGTGAATCCTCTCACCACCGCCCCCCCACAACTTGACCTACACTCCAGCTCTTGCATGCATAAAGAAATAAATCTTTAAAAATAAGTAAATAAATTTCAGTTTAGCCTTACCAAAGGATGAACATATATATGTGTGTGTAAGATACACACTCCCCTATATGCATCCTTAGGTTTCCAGTATTTGTGAGGCTTTCTCTTTTTTTTTTAAAAGATGTGTTCACTTGCTATTATTTTTCCCAAGGGCTCATAAGGAACTTTATTAATTTTCTGTGTCACTAGGAGACTGGTTAACATCAATCACAAAGAAAACAATTTCTCATAAGGTTGAAACTGGGATCATGGTAGAGTCAAGAATAATCCTCAACTCTTCTGATTCTAAGCCCCAGCACTCAAAGAGGAAGAACTTATATAGTAAACCAGGAGAGAAATTCAAGGGTAAAGTATTTTTACAAGTTGCCTAAAATACCTTGTGCTGCTTGAGCAGGAAAGGCAGCAGCATGAGCATTCCCCCGTCATGCACAATCCACCACACATCAATGTTGCCCTCGGAAAACTGCTCCACATTGCTGGGGAAGAAGGAGATGTTCTTAGCCACCAGCAGAGCCAGGTGGGCAGCAGTTGTGACTCGCACTGTGCCTAAGGAGAAAAGAGAAAATCAGGATAAGCAGACAAAACCCCTCAGGATTACTTTGTTTCTCACCATGTCAGGAACTCAAGGCTACATATTTGGAAGAAAGGTATCCTATTTACACAACAGCTATCCCTCATCAAGAAATAAAGATCATTGAAAAAAATCTTAATAGCTAACAGACTTAAACTAAGAACCATGATTGATATATGTATTACCACATCTATCCATAGGTATATATTCTTATACTAAGGGGGAAAGTGAATTTAGATTTTGATACTGAAGGACTATGCTTCCAATTCCTGTGAGAATGTCAACGCAGGGCTCACAAATGAAAACCATGGCGATTTCAGAGATAATTCCTTACGCAAACACTTGCCAGAGATAAGCAATTCATGAACATAATGTAGAGCTGGAAGGGGTGAGCAGAGTCAGGTGATTATGACTAAAAGCTAGTGCCCTTATAAGACAATGCTTCAGCAGCGGGACAGTCTCTAGGGGACTAGGGGGTGGAATTAGGGGTATATCCCCTATTTGGGCCCTCAGTCTAGTCTAAGTGTTTTGTACCAATAAAAGTCTTCCAAGCTCGAGCATCTTCACTCTGGCGCCAGCCATTAGGCCATCCCATCACCACTGTGTTGTGCTTCATGCCCCCAAGGCCACACGACTGGATGAGGTGGGAAATGCCCTCTTTCAGCTTGGCAGCCACTACCAGCTGGCAGAATCCTTTCACCTTCTCTGCCTCCATTAGGTGCTTTATGGTCTGAAAGAGACAAGAACCTCAACACATTGCTTCATCCTGGACCTTAACCTATTACTCTCCTCCATATTATATTCCCCTCTTCTTTTCAAACTCTGCATAAGATCTACCTCCTGTAGAAAAATCCAAAGGTTAAAATTATCCCAATGAAATTTCATCATCCATTGTCTTTCTTCACTTCCTAAGTGCTTACTACACATATAGTGGGTTGTCTACATGTAGTTCCTCTGCCTTTTCCTCGATTATGTTTTTCTTTCTTTGTAATATACCAAAAAAATAGACAACAGGCATCGTCAAAAAGTAAACATTAAATATTCTTTCTTAAATGACCAGGGTGAGCTCACTTGTATGAACATGATCTCCTTCTTGCCTCAGTCCCAGTCATGTCCTGACTCATTACCAGAAACTTAATCTGATGGTTTAGTTTCACTTCAGAATTTTCTCAGCTATGTTTTCTTTTTTGTTTCTCCTATTTCCTTATCCTTTTAGAGATTTTAATGGTGATTATTGATGACATTTATACTTATCTTACTTATTCATGTCACTTTGGAGATAATATTTCATTTACTCTTACTCTACCCTTTTGGTGTGAAAAAAATCAATGATTTTCTCAAAGGCATAGATCAAGTCAATGGTGTAGCTAAAATAATAAACAAGGCTCTTGATTTCCGATCCTGTGCTCTTTTTTCTTAATTTTTACTATGATCCCAAAGTTTCTTCACATTTCTAGTTTTTAGGGTTTCAAAGCATTCCAAAATGAAGTTCGATACATGTTTTGAAATGCAACTGAAAATTTCTCCAAACATCAGAGTTAGATCTACCGTTTATAATAAGTATTAAGAGTGAAAAACTACTTTTTTTCTTCAGGTAGAGCTTTAATATTCAGTACAACTTGTCAGAAATAGCAAAGGAATCTTGCTTATGATACCACACAGTTTCGTAAAGAGGAAGAAAAGTTGCTTATTACTGCTTGTTGTCACAAGAGTCACAGGAACCATTTCAAGGAATAGATTTATATACATGATTTCTCTCAGGGCTGAGTCAATGTTTGTCGTCTATTTGGAAATAGTTCTTAGTCTTGATAATCCACAGTTATGTAATACTTTATTTAAAAAATGGAAAGAAAGAATAAATTACTATCTTCTGGCTTATTATTTGGGAGACTATGATTATTCAAAACTCAGCACTAAGGGCAAAACCTCCTAGATCATTCAGGGAAGGGATTAACTTAGATATCTGAGGTCTTACTAATTAACAAGACCAAATCTAAATTGCACTAACTCAACAAGTCTTGACTCTTACCTGCTCAGCAGCCAAAGCTTCACCATAGTTCTCCAGGAAGTTCCCCACAATGACAGAGCCCACAATAGTGAGACCCTTTCCTGCTTTGAGTTGTGAAGCAAAGGTAAGGAGGCGAGGATGCTTGACATGTAAGTCTTCATCTAATTTCAGCAAAACAAGTAACTGAGGCCTATAAAGAAGTTGGAGGAAGCAGGGGAGAAAAAACTTTGGATTTGGGAAACAGAATGACAATTCTACCCTTTAAGTCAGGAGATCTGTATGAAACATAATTTAACAGAAGGAATTTATTAGAGGAAATGATAAGATAAAAATATATTCTAAATCCTTCCAGTATTATCTCAAATTCATTGATCTTCAAGAAAGAATAAAACTGGTAGAAATCTAGATCACAAAGCAAGGAAAAAAGGAATCAAGAATTTGGGATCATTCAAAACAGGTCTGTTACACCAATTCCATAAGAAACATGATTTCCTTATTCCATAATCAATGAAGCACCATGCCAAACACTAAGGTTCATTATTTCTTTACCTCCAATTTTTAGTGTGTGGAGGTCCTTCTTCTAGTCGAAGTAAAGCAAACCGGGCTGCACTGAGGGACAGCCCACGGATACCATCACCCCATTCTTTCTCAGCTCTGGGGCAAAAAGGAGAAAAGAGCAGGGACAGATTAAAACTATAGCAGATACAATTAAAAAAAAAAAGCTGTATGGAAACAACCTAAATGCCCAAAAACAGATGACTGGATCAAGAAGATGTGGTACATATATACAATGGAATACTATTCAGCATTCAAAATAGACAAACACATGCAATTCGCAGCAACATGGATGGACCTAGAGGGGATCATGATCAGCGAAATAAGCCAGAAAGAAAGAGAAAATTATCGAATGGTTTCACTTATAACAGGAATATAGGGGAGCCAAATAAGAAAGCGACATTCAGCAGGGAAGGAGGGGAGGGGGAGGGCTCAAGAAGGGGGAAGAGGGGAGCACAGAGGACTATGGTGATGGCTCCAAGGGTGAACAGGTGGTGGGTAACTTATGGGGAACACACAATAATGTAAAAGACACGAATAACAAAAATAAATATCTATTAAAAAAACAGCTTATTTTTTCTGAATCTAAAAATATATGCATAAGGTAGATGATTAAAACTCATATTAATGATTTATATAATGCTTTATACTAACATAGTGAGTCCTCTGTAAGCACATCAATACTACCAGTCACTAACAGAGTATATACCTCACAATAGGAGTGGTCACTGTCTTTTACTTAGTTATTCTAGGTATTCAAAGGCAATGCGATAAAACAGCAAACTGAATTAGGAAATCAATACAGATCCAAAGCTTAAGGTATTTTGAAAATAATAGGGGGTAATGTAAAACTCAATGTAATTTTCTGTATCTAGTATTATTTACTCCTAATTTTTGGAAGTTGTTAGTGAAGTCTTAGGTGTTACAAAGCTATTCAGGATGAATTTTTTTCTCCATTTCAGAGACAATACCTGACTGATGAGATAAATAAGAATTTCATCTATTTGTGTTATACTTTGTTTAATATTCATATTATTATTTAGATATGTCATTTTAGTTATTTTTTCATAGATCCATTCGTACTTTCTAAACAGGTTCCCCTTAGAATCAAAGGCCACATCTGTAAAATGGTAGGAGAATTAGGGATCAAAATTTAGTTATGGATGAAGTGATGTGGCTCCTTAATGCAATTTTCATTGGCTGATTCTAATGAGATTAGCCAGTTATACTTTTAGGAGTGATCAAGGTCAAATCCACAGACTTACCCTTGGTACTCGATGTACTTGTAGATCATACCAGCTATTACCATAGCTACGATGGCATAATACCAGGAAGAAATGAACATCAGAGCCAGACAGATACTCATTCCCATGAAAGAGAGGGCCCTACA
This sequence comes from Scalopus aquaticus, assembly GCA_004024925.1. NCBI lineage: Eukaryota > Metazoa > Chordata > Mammalia > Eulipotyphla > Talpidae > Scalopus > Scalopus aquaticus. The sequence continues at coordinate 33,143 of PVIJ01001739.1, forward strand.
AAATTAAGAACACAAAATATTATCCTTTTAACTAGCCAAAAACAGAAGTGTCTGCTAGAGATGCTTCTTAAGCTTTGGGGAAGGACTTTTTTTTTTTTAATTCCAATCTATCATATGTAAACCTTTTGCAAAATGCAGTAATAATTACTAGAAAAATTATCATATGCCTGGATGCTGTGGCAATGTCAAATTGCTATGAGAATTCTTAAATTACTCAATTACTATAGTTGTCTTATGGACTGAGCCTCAAATCATCCTTTGTGCTGGATGCTTGATTGCTGGGAAAACATAAATGAACAGGGACTACAAAAGTCATCTTAGTTACGAAGATAACGAATACCTAGTTGGCAAAGCAGGGATGAGACAGAGTCAAAACTATGAACAATGTCATGATTTTTTTAAAAAAAGTATTTCATGTAAAAATTCCTAGAAACTTTTGAGATTATTTATTAGCATAACTGCAGAACCACCTAGAAAAAAATTTGCCATTAGCCTCCATATTCTCCATAAGAGAAACTCAAAAAGTTAAAGGTAGAAAGAGGTGTCAACATCAGTTGATGATCTAAATTTTGCCAGACAAACATCATCTCATGGCCCACCACTAAGAAGTGAAGGGAAAGGGGTTCATGAAGAAAGTCAGCAAACAGGAATGTAGCGACAGGTACATAGAGAACTTACAGCTATAAGAGAAAAGAAATGAAAAAGAGATGGGATGGTAGCTAATAAACTGATGGCTCCTTCAGGACTGAGGAGGCCCAGCCACAACAGCAGTAGCTGTGGCAGCACTTTACGTTATCTCGAAACAACCCAATATACAGGTAATACTACTAATCTTCCCTTTGCAAATGAAAAAAATGAAATGAAATTTTAAGTGGTTATGTGTTTTGTTGAAATTTACAAAGCTATGAACAGCAGAACTACCTTTTGAACTTAGGACAGTGAACTCCAAAAAGCACATACTCTTAACTACTAAATGAAACTGTCATATGGAAGACAGTTTAAGAATGAAAACTGATAAGAATACGAGCATAAAAAAAGAAAGAGATGAAGTCCAACGATTAGCTAAGATGGAAACAGGAGAGTAGATATGCAAAGGTTGTTTTAACCTGAAGAATGTAATAACTTGAAATATCTCCTAATTATGATCTTTATTCTCCAATGGATGTTAAAGTTATTTTAACACAATATATGAAAAAGCATGGTAGGAATGTGGGAATTCAGGTGAGCACTGAAAGTTGGAACAGACAGTATGGAAAGGCTGGCAAAGAAAAAAATTTTCTCAGAACCCAGAATCTCCTAGTTTTCTAGTTCAATAATCAGTTCTCTCTCCTAATGTGGGGGAAGAAGAAAAAATAACCAGACTTACCAGTGGTAGTAGCGGAACCTGGGTCTCCAGTTGGGTGTTCGAAGTAATGTCTGCAAGGCACATGCTAAGTTTACAAAGAGGTAACACATGAGAAAAAACCTGGAAGGAAAAAAGAAGGCTTTATTATTACCTTTAAATGATAACTCAAGAGTTATTAAATTTAAATAACTGGACACCTCTGCTATACATAAGCCTTTTTTTCCTAGTCCACTAGCTTTTGATTAAGATTGGAAAGAAGGAAAATGTAAACTTCCCACAAACCTGCACATCCTCTCTCAGTAAATGACACAACCACATTTATCCAATTGCTTTTGGGATAGTCCCAATTTTTTTTTCTATTCATCCTTGTTCCATATTCATCTATCAAGCCCTATGGATTTGGCATATTTAGAAATTTCTATACTTTATCCTTTTCATCTTTACTACTATCATCTAAGTTCAGGACTCATGTCTTCTTTTCTGGATTAGTTACACAGGCCTCAAGACTTTTTAAGGCATTCCTAGCTCAATTTTAGCATCCTTCTAGTCTATACCTTACACCATATCAATCATCCTAAAATAGAAACAGAATAATTTTGTTTTTCAAAGGCTTACTCACTATTTCCAGGTAAAAGTTGGTCTACGTCTATCTACTCTCTGGTCTGCTCGCCCCAACAAGCACACTCTTCTCTATCAAAGTACTTCTGATTTTCTGGAAATGCTGCATTATTTCTTCTCTCAGTTACTTTACATACATTCCCTGACTATAATATCTTTCAGTCCTTTGTTGCTTAGCAAATAACCAGTCATTCTTCAAGATAGAAGTGTCACATCTTCCAGAAAACCTTTGAGTCTCAGTCCACTTAATACTCTCACTTTAGAGCTCTTCCAGCAAGCAGTGTTCACCTTCACCACCACAAGTACTCATTACACTACACAAGGATCAATGGTTTCTTTATCTACTATCAGATCCTTAAGGCTGTGTCTTATTCATCTTTGTATTTCCAGCATACTGCACAGTGTCAGGGAGGTAGTAAATTATCAGTAAGTCACAGAAGAATGAATAAAAGCTAACAGTAGCAATAAAAACTCAACCTGTTGATAACAAATCAGAAATAAAGACTTTTTTGAAGTTATATAGGTAAGGAAAAACCACTATAATTTATGAAAGTTAGCCTAACATGAAACTTTTCATTAATATTTATTATTTAGGTGAAGCTACATCTGTACTTGGCTCATGCTATTGTTTTCATGATTGCTATACACCCGATAGAAATAAACATGCTATATATCACATACGCAAGATGAAGTGGAGAGAGTTTCTGGTTCTTACATGGAAAGGATTGGGGCCACAAGATCCAGGGAGGCGATAAGGATTCCCAGCTCTGCAATGGCAGCAGTTAAAAGTAAAGCCCAGGTAGGTTCCCCATTGGCTTTGCTATGACCAAAAACCTGTACACAGAAGGCAAATATCACAGAGGAATGTGAAGAATGTTTGGACAATGCCCCCTGATTCCTCTATGCTACAGTTTCAGTTATCTAAAAGATAACAGTGTTACAGTTGTGATAACTTTTTAAATCATTTTAAATACATAGAATACAAATATTTACTGTACAAAATTAAGGCCATAATATTTCACAGCTGACTAAGGTTTAAGAAGTACCAGGTAATTTTTTTTATCCTTTACAACAATTTCATGCTTTCCCACCCCCCCAACTTTAAAATGACCTGACCAAATGTTATCAAAACAAACACTATAAATAATACCAAGCCTTTTAAAGATGGCTATCCCAAAGTTATTTCTTGGCATGGGATGGTATAATTTTAAGTCTCCAGCAGCTCCAACCAAGCTATCATTTTCAAATTCAACAAAAGCAATGTCATGCCTCCCAGGTACCTAACATACTTCCTTGAAACCAGGGAACTGACTCAACAACACAGATAACATCATCTCACTAGTGTCTTCTGGTAAGTTATTAACACTTTGTGGTCCGCTCACATATTAGTACGTGTTTTTGTCACCAGTATCAGGTGGCTGCTCATGTATTAATATGTGTTCATTTGGTTTCCAGTTTTTCACGCCACGGTGGATTTATTTGGAACTATTAGGGGCTATTTCTTTGATCGGACTCAGTCTAGAAGCTTTACACACTGTTTTGGTGAAAGTGTAAGGTGTTTTATGAGAGATACTACAGTTTTTTTAATATCAAGTAGTTCAGGAGTTGTGTGTGTTTTATTGAATGCTTATACCATTCATGTGGTGGCACAGAAAATGGCCGGCCCCAAGGGCTGATAAATTTAAAGGGCACCGGCACACAAAGTGTTAAGGAACAAAATAGTTTTCAGGGTACTCAGGAACCCAAGGATGTGATGTTGAACTTCCATGAGTGCCAGCTGAATTTGGTGTTCCCTGACCAGGCTTTTTGTTTGTGGTAGTTCAGTCTGTTCTACAGTTTTGGCATTTTTCTTTTCTTTGTCAACAAAAGTGCCATGAATTTTAGATACTGTATTAGAGTCTATCTTTGCATGTTATATTCACATTGGTTTACCATAAATGGAGATCCTTGCAACTGTCTCAAAGCATTGGTGGATAAGTTCAGTTCCTTATACACAACAAAAAGCTGCCCCCACATCTTCACTGTCTTTAATACACAGTATCTATCATGGGACCAAACTCAGAAAACAGTACATACAGAGATCATTTCAGTCACCCCTTTTGATTTTATCATTCGTATTGTTTATATATTGTGTATGATTTAGTCTGATAATCATGTTTTGGACTAAGTTGTTCAAAGAGCCTGAGACCAATGACATTTTGTGCTATCTTATAAAACACCTTTATACCATTCACTTATAAAACTCACACTAGGGATTTAGAGGGTCTGGTACTAAAATCCATGTATCTTCATATAATACGATTTAGTAATTCCAAAGCCTATGAAGACCATACTGTTCTCATAAAACCTGAGAAAAAAGTAAGAGGGCATTGGAGAGGGTCACTTACTCTTAGAAAGGGAATGATGTTATCCTTGGCTATAGCCTGGAGCAGTCTTGGAGCACCTGTGAGACTCTGCAGTCCAGCCCCGCATGTCGAGAAGAAGGAGCCAATAACAATCACCCATGGGGAGGGCCAAGATAAGGTACCCACCACCAGATTACCTTCCACGGCATCCCCAAACCTGGGAGAGAAATATCAGTGGGGAAATTTAATCTGGAAACAAATTTAGACTGACAGAGCATGGAGATATTCACGGAATATTTTTCTATTTATAAAATTTTCAGGATTGAAATTGATATAGAATTGAATATTAAGAAATGTACAGGTATGGGCCTCCCTGGTGGCGCAGCGGTTGAGAGCTGCGCTTTGGAGCTGGTGACACGAGTTCGACCCCCGGCTGGGGAGATTCCCACATGGTGCAGGTGCAGAGACCTCTCCTGCCTCGCCTGCTGCTACCCTCAGCAGTGTATTTCCGATCTGCCTGTTCTACTCCCCACTCTGTCTCTGGTGAGCCTTCTCGCCGCCCCATGCCTCTGGCCTGTATCCCAGCTTGTATGCATAAATAAATAAATCTTAAAAAAAAAAAGAAATGTACAGGTATGTAGATTTGATTAAAAGGTACTTTAACCTACAAGTAAGCTATAGGGCCAAAAAACAAGTTAAGTTTAAGTTATACCTTTTCCTCTGAAATCAAAATATCTGCCTTTTGCAGAAAAATTGGAAAAGGAGAGAAAAATGCAAAAAAGCAGGGAAAATTGTTAATTGTAACCTAATTGCTAACAGTTATCATACTTAACAGTCATCATTTTAGTAGTTTATTATGACTAGATTTGGTCACAATGCACCTATAATTCTGTATTCTTTTTAAACTTATACGCATTTTCCTATGCCATGAAAATACTGGGATAATCATCTTTATGCACATATCTAAATTAATATTTCAGATTTTTTTTTATTGTAAGGGTCCTAATAGGTGAAAACTGCAACAAAAGGGATCACTATCTTAAAATATTTCAAAATAAGCGTTAAGCCGCTTTTCAGAAAGGTCATACTAAGTGTAATTTCCATTGGATGTATGTGAAAATTAAAGCCTTAGAGCGCACTCATATTTCATAACAGCCTTGAGTATTAAAATCTTTTTTAAAAAGATTTATTTTTATTTATTTATGCATACAAGAATTGGGGTGTTGGCCAAAGGTGCAGGGGGTGGGGGGAAAAGATTCACCAGAGACAGAGTGAGGAGCAGAATAGATGGATCTACTGAAATACATTGTGAGGGGAGCAGCAGGCAAGACAGGAGAGGTCTGCTGTGCCATGTGGGTTAGCTCCCTGGCTGGTGACTGAACTCATGCCACAGTGGCTGGCGATAGCTTGATAGCACTGTGCCACCAGGAAAGCCCTGAGTATTAAAATCTTAAAGTCATTGCTAGTTTGATGGATGAAACAGAGCATCTCATTGTTTAATTATTTATGGTTTTATAATTTTTAAGTTAAGTATCACACAGTGCAAAAAGTAAATGTACATCTCAATAAATTTCCAAAGTAAATATGTATGTAACTACCCACCAGTCAAGAAACAGAACACTGCCAGTGCCCAAACCTCTCTAATGTGTACTTTCAATCATTAGTCATTTCTTCCTCCCCACCATCCTGACTTTTATTATTATGTAGCTTTACTTGTTTTTAAACATTAAATAAATGAAATACATGATACATGTTTTGTTTCTTTCACTCAACATCATGAAATTCCTCTTTTTTTTAGATATAGCTGTGCTTCATTTATCTTTATGGCTGTATGGTTAGCCATTGCTTTAATTCATAATTTGTCCATTCTGATTCTGACAGACATTTGGACTACTTCAATACTGCTGTGAGAATTCCTCTGTACGATTACATTCCACATGTGTATGCACTTCTGTTGACTGCACCTACTAGTGGGATTGACAGGCTATAAGGGACATGCATGTTCAGCTTTAAGGAATAATGACCAACAGCTTTCCAAAGTGGTATTCCAATTTATATTGTCAATAACTTTTATAGTATGGTGTAATTTACCAAAGCTCTATAAACCCATAAATTTTCAATTACAATAGCATAGTAATAATAAACTGTGCTACTTATTTTTGTCAACAATATTTACATAGCATCTACCAGGTTCCAGTCTTCAAAGAACTCAATCTAGTAGGGGAAAGTGACATGGAAATAAAGACCTGCAACATAAGATGGTAAGTGCAATAATATAGTGTATACAAATATATTGGTTGAACATATTGGGATGAATGGTTCTCTCTGTCTGGGTGAGTATGGCAAAGTTTCACAGGAGAGAAGACATTTAGTCTAGCCTAAAAGGATGAATATGTTTGTCAGGTGGGACAGTAATTTGTTTTAAGCAAAAGAAACAGCACAAAAATGTGTAGATGGATGGAGATCTCAAATAAGGTATATTTAACTTTAAATTATAGCTGCAGTTTATGACAGAAAGGTGAAGATGATAAATAGGGCCGGATGAACATGATGAGTTTTAAAGGATTTTGGTAGGCTCTGAAGTAGGAAGATCTGTATGATCAAATTTTTTATTTTAGAAAAATCATACTGATAGCAGCATGGAAGAAAGATTAGAAGGTAGTAAAAGTGGTAAAAAGTGATAGGGAGATTATTATAATAATCGAGGCAAAAAATTCTGAAAATCTGTACAAAGTGATGGGGATAAAGTAGAAAGAATGAGATCTTTTGGGGGGGAATGGTAGGATTTATAGGGTTTAGAAACTAACTGGAATATAGGAAAAAACCTAGGGTGACACTTAAGATTCTGTTCTGAGAGAGGGTGAAAGGCAAGGTGATTAACAAAGATAGGAAAAATGGGAAAGAGGTAGCAGAGGTTTCTGGCTTGAATTTTTCTAGGATTCTCTTGCAAAAACATTTTATATTCATAGGTGAGTAAAAAGGAAAAACAAACACTCAGCAGCCTTCATGAAGGAAGTGAAGAAAATAAGTTTTAAGCTTTTATTTGGAATGCCAACAGAATTAAACACACACTTAGGTTTTATATAGGATATGCTAGGGACACCTGAAAGTTTTTGTTTCACTTGCCTTCCTTTACTTTTGGTTTTAGTTTTCTAACATATCTTAATGCAGAGGGAAGTCCTTATTCAGACAGATTTACTGCTTTATTGCATCTCACATATTTATAACAAAATGCCAGCTTTTATTATTCACTAATCTTTTGGGGAATTACCATATACTTTCTAATTGTTAGTCATAATAGACACCTTGGTTTGGAATCTGAGCATATAACAATCTTGAAGCCTGGTGGAATGATCACACATACTGGAAGACAGATACATAATCATTAAAAAGAAATCAATTACTCACTTGTCTCTGAGAACAACACCTTCAATACATGCACCAAAAAGGACAACATTGCTTAAGTCTACGTCTTGAGTCAAGGAAACTGATGTTCACTCTCTAAGATTATATAGAAAGTCGCCATCAGGGTATTTCTATCATGAAAATGCATTGCTAATTCACAAATCCTATAAATTCTTTCCTGAATTTTAGAGATGAGGTGGGTAGATTATATGGTGAAAGGGGAGGTGACAGGAAGCAAATATCTCTATTACCAAAATAAAAATACTAATCACCCTAGGTACACTGGACATCCCTATCACTAAGACTAAACCATATCTACGTAAAGGATACAGACAAAGGAGGTGGTCAGGATGGCAAGGACAGTGCCAATGGGGATAGACTTCTGGGCATCTTTCAGATCTCCAGATCTGTTTGATCCAGCCATGATACCTTTAAAGAAGGAAGAGAAAACAAATTAACTTCCTGGGCTCCTGGGTACTTCGATATTCATACTTATATCAAAGTCTAGAGACAAATGTAAGAACGCTTAGGAAAATCACTCCCTGGGTCTGATAGCTTCTGAAATAGACAACAGCTCATCTGCTTACCTGTGACAGAGGGAAAGAAGATGCCCACCAGAAGAGTGAAGGAGGTGGTGATGTCAACAAGGACATACTCATGGTTTAAATTGCCTAAAACATCAGAAGATTTGGCTGAGGGCTTTTCAATGATCTCTCCCTTTGGCAAATAATTACTCCAAAGATTCTCTGTAGTGGAGGAAAAAAGAGCGATATAAGCAACAGCATTATGGAAAGAAAATAATAATTTTATAATTAATTACATAATTTTCTTCCCAAACATTCTAAATCAGATTTCCTATTTATATAGTTTTTATAGATATGTTTTTTCCTACATGAGCATATAATGTGTGTGTATTATTTCACAATAAATCACACATAAACAAAAACCTAATGCCCTTTATCTGATTAAAATATAAGTAAGTTGAGGGCCTCCCTGGTGGTGCAGGGGTTAAAGTCTCAGGGCTATCAAGCTATCTCCAGCCACTACAGAATGAGTTCAATTCCCAGCTAACCTACATGACACAGCAGCTCTCTCCTGTCTCACCCGCTGCTCCCCTCGGCAGTATATTTCAGTAGATCCACCTGCTCTGCTCCCCACTCTGTCTCTGGTAAATCCTCTCACCCCCCACACCTCTGGCCTAGACCCCAGTTTTATATGCAGAAATAAATAAGTCTTTAAAAATATTTATAATTTGACAAAATATTGGTATAAGAAACAAGTGCAATTAAGTTGCATACTAATGAAAATTACTAAAAGTTAAGCAGACAAAAGATGAATGCCCCATAAAGTTTATTAATTTTTTTATCAGTCATCAATACTGTTTCTAACACCTTAGCACATAAATTCGCCTACCTGCAAAGCATTTCATGGACCAAATATTTAATATAGAAGTCACTCAAGGAAAGAGTTTTAGAAATTTAGCTGTGTTAGGAAAATACCTAATGGTGACAGTAAGAGTTCCATTCAAGGAACTGGCTATTATACAATAACACACAAAGTATTTTATTAACTTATCCTGAGTTAAAAAATGATTTACTCAGCTCTGCTCTCAAAGAAGGTAAATTTACCAGATAATACTCTGCAAGGGAGTCCTGAAAAAGAATAAATTTACTAACAGAAAAGCAGAAAGATGTTGAATTAAGAGTTGTGTGCTAAACTTAAAGAGGAAAGCAATTCTTTGGCAGCGAGTCTTTCTGGCCAATCAAAGTCTAAAATTGCAAATCCTGTTTTTCTCAAAGAGGAAAAGACTAGTGCAAAATCCTCCTGACTCACCTGTAATGACACCACTAGCCAGTCCAGGAATGCCCTGGATTGAAGTGACATTATTGTGAACAAAGTATTCGTCACAGCTGACATTAAAGAACTGACTTGAGTTACAGAAGAAGCCCCATAACTTAGATGGCACCGTCATGTTGTTAACTTCCTTAGTCTTAGAGCAAACATCAATGTGCCTTGATGAAAGGGTGCGGTTACCCAGCATGCAGACCCTAAATGAAAACAAACAGGGAGAAAGATGAAGAAAGTGGGGAAAAAAACACTTAAAACAAGAAATTAGGTTAGAAATAGGTCAGTAAAGGAAAAAAAATTCGATCTCCAAGAGCTTCTACTTTTAGAATGGAAGGAACTAATATTTACTGATTAGCTGTCTAAATGGTGACATAGATATTCTGCCAATTTAATCCTTACAGTGATCTCATAATCCATGTATTCTTATTTCTGTTTTGTGAGAATAAGAAATAAAAGTTTAAGGAACTCCCTGGTGATGCAAGGGGTTAAGTCTCAGCACTACGAAGCTATCAGCAGCCACTGCAGCATAAGTTCAATCCCCAGCCAGGGAGCTAACCCATATGGCACAGCAGACCTCTCTTGTCTCGCCCGCTGCTCCCCTCAGCAGTGTATTTCAGTAGATCCGCCTTTTCTGCTCCCTACTCTGTCTCTGGTGAATCCTCTCACCTACTAAACCCCAGCTCTTGCCTAAACCCTCTGGCCTAAACCCCAGCTCTTGTATTCATAAATAAATTACAACTTTAAAAAAAAATAAAGTTTAGGGCAGTGCTAAGGTTATACCATAGGTGTAATGAAAGAACTCATTCTTTCTGAAGACATTGTGCTTACACCTTCAAAGATTTCTAGGTAGTTAGTCTATAGGTAGATGTAAAGTAACCTTAGAGTCCTTTTGCTCTTCTACCAAAAAATAAAACAAAAAAATCATCTCCCACCTATTTTTGGGCCAGGAAGAGCAAGCCTAATGTTTATAACAATCCTCTTGAAAATACTATGCTCTGGCTATTGTTTTGAGGAGGATGGCTTAGCTGGAATTAAAAGGCACAGTCCTCGATAAACTAAGAGAAAACTGTTTTTGAACTTAAGCCTAGACATATCGGGAGTGAGGGTATTTAAAGATAATACAAATATCAACTGCTGATTTTATTTCTTCCTTTCACCCAGAGATAAAAATGCAAACAAAGGAATGCTACACTCACGGTTAAAACACCTCTTAGGCAGATCAAAACAACTTTTTACAACTGCAAGATGATAGCATACATAATGAACCATATACCCACTTATTAGCTTCAACTCTCAACATCTCCATTTTGTTCCATGCATTCCTCAAGAATTTTTTGTTTTGTTTTGTTCGAATATTTTTTAAAAATACCCTCAAGGGAAAAACATCAAAGGAGAACTTGAGGAAAAATGGAATTTCCCCAAGTCAAGTAGATAGTATATAGTCAGAATGTAGCCTTTTGTACTTTAATTCTAAATTGGATCTTCAGCTAGTTTGCAGTTCCTAGATGAGTAGACTAAAAGTTTGTGGTGGAATTTATTATTGTCATCATTAGGTATAGTAGAAGAAATATGGAACTGGGAGTCAGGAAATTATAGGCTTCATACTCTTGCTCTGCCGTTAATTTGGGGTAGGTTATTTAATCTCTATGGAGCTTTTTTGTTTTTAACTGATTCTTCTGCAAAAAGAGTAAACCAACATAGGATTGATAAGCTTGATCCCTGGATCATCCAAATGACTTTTCATAGATAATCTCCATAACAAGATTATAAACAACAGTCAGTGTTGTCTAGTCCCTATGCCACAAGTCAAATAAAAACAGGTGAATCTATGAGTCACCTTCTACACAAACTCATTACTACTTCAAAAAATTTAAGGTACCTGCATTACTTATGTTATATAGTATAAACTATATAGACATATGCAAATAGTGTGACATATTTTATTTATGGCTAGAAAGTTGATTATGGTACTAACAGCAGCATAAAAAAAGTTTAATTACAAATATATAGCCAGGAGTTTAGTTTTCCTTTGATTCTTGATTTTTTATTAATGAAAGGAATCTAATATTTAAATACTTTACAGAGCGCTGGCAATAATTACACTGTTTATAAAGCCCTTTATGAGTACTTCAAATACATCCAAGTTTTATCAGGGGATTTTGAAAAAAACAAAACAAAACAACAACACCCAGTATCTAAATCCAAATGATGGTTATAGTTGCCAGTTCCATGCCTGAAACATAAGGATGACAATCAACACAACAGAGTTTGCTGGGAGGCTTACTGCCTAAATGCTAACTTGGCCTATTCAGGAAGGAAATCTCAGGGACAGTGAAATTCTAACTTGGAATGATCATATTACTAGATATTGGCAATGACTACCCAATAATGACAGTCAGAGAGAAAAGCACATACGGGAACTCTGGAGGGGCAAAAGAAGACTTAATGGCTCCAGCATAAATGGCCAAGATGGACACAATGACACAGGCCAGGAAAAGTGAAGCAAACTTGTTCACGTAGCGTACGCCAATGAAAACCACCAACACCATGAGGACTAAGAAAGCCGTGCCATAGACACGCATGTTATTTAGCATGGCTGCTGATTCCTTGAGTGCATCATCACTTCGAAAGATGGCAGCCCGGGGAACAATATATATCTGGTAAGCAAAAGAAGCAGAAAATGAGATCAACTCAAAGTAATCAAATATAGTGTTACTGTATGTTGGGATATCATTAATATTTTTTAAGCCTTCATACTATTCTTAGTAACTACATTTCCAAGTGGAAAAAACAACAAAAGCATTACTAACTTATCCAAAGGATTATCTAAAATAATTATAAAGCTATCTTGAGGGCCTCCCTGGCAGTGCAAGGAGCTAAGTCTCAGCACTATGAAGCTAACCGCAGCCACTGCAGCACAAGTTCGATCCCCGGCCAGGGAACTTCCCACATGGCACAACAGACCTCTCCTGACTAGCCCACGGCTCCCCTCCGCAGTGTATTTCAGTACATCTGCCTGTTCTGCTCCCCAGTCTGTCTCTGATGAATTCTCTCACCACCCCCACACCTCTGGCCTACACTCCAGCTCTTGTATGCATAAACAGATAACTCTTTTTTTTAAAAAAGCTTTCTTGAATCCTACTTCTACTATCATTATGTTAAACAGTAAAAAAATATGTCCCAGTGAATAAATAAATGAAAAACATTTTATTTCATTAGGACAAAAATAACAAGAGATAAACCTCCTTTTACTTCCCCACTAGCACAAGTCTTGCCTCTGAGATTAATTTGCTGGTTGAGAAGGGAAGGTGGTAGTGATCAGGTGGCGAGGAAGGAGCTGACAGGCAAAGGAGACCCTAAACTTTTCTGCCTCCTATTTACACCAGGAGTTCAATAAGCAGTTAACAATCATTTCTGACTGATTCCTATGGCTGATGTCTCAAAAACTTTGATGAAAAAAAAAATCCAAATCTCTCTCTCTTCTATACTACAAACCAAAATTAAGTCATCAATACTCACCAGAAAAATTTCAATGGCACCAAGGATATACATGGCTGCTGCAAATGTGGTACCAAGATAAAAGCAGAGGCCAACAGCCCCACCAAACTCTGGGCCCAGTGCCCGGGAAATCATAAAGTATGATCCCCCAGCTAAAAGATAAAATACAGGATAAAAAGCACATTAATCAGAGGAATATAAAAACAAGTCTTGATAAGAAGAATATGCACAAAGGATAAATTTTTCAGGCTTTTGAAATTCAGAATGTGATAAAATGTAAATTTGCTAGCAGGAAGCAAAAGCGCAAACTTTTACAGTAGAATATACTGCACACCTAACACATCACATGAAAACAGCACAATCTGTCAGTATTACTTAGTAAAATATCAGAGAATATTTACCACAGGCATGAGATAGTCTAATAAAGCACATTTTAACTAAAAGAAGCTAAGAATGTGGTGGAAATTAATGCGTTCTATAGCTTAGAACAAAAGAGATTTTAAAAGAAGGTATCCTAAAGTCAAATAATGTGAGTGGCTACGGGCAGCAGACTAAAGAGTTCTATTCCTCAGTTTTGTACCTCTGGCTTCACAGCATAAATAGTGTAATTACTGAAATACAATCTTAGCCTACTGACCTGGCACTACTCCATTAGTGGCAATGGCACTCATAGAGATAGCAGTCAACAGTGTCTGTAAAGAAAGGGGAAAGGAGAAAATTGTTACTATACAAACATTTCTTTATTATTTTCCCACCTGTGGACCTTAGAGCACTAATAGAACATTTAGCTTGACTGACTTATGCCTGGAGTTGCTTGTCATACCTAGTGGGCATGGAAACAAGATGATATGGCTTAACTCATCATCCCAGCCACACTACTGTTACCTGCAATATTCTGTTAAAATGCCCCTATATCATATTCAGTAAAGTAGGTGCTATTCAGAACCACTAATTCCACCCTGAATCTCTTAGCTAAACCACTTAGAAAACAGATTGGAAACTGACTGAAGACTGACTACAAAAACAATATTCAATAAGGAAGGGAAGAACTGTATTTTAAATTGCATTTTAAAAACATGACCTAGAATCAGAGTACCGAATGCAGATGGAGCAAGTGGAGGTAAAGTGATGTGTTAGTGGGCTATTATGGTAGCTCAATGAGAGATAAGGATAGGGGTGGCGGTGCTAGTGGTGGGAATATAAGGGAAGGGCTGGATGTAAGAGATTTCAGTGGGAAACCTGATTGAACTTGATGTGAGAAGCAATCAAGGAGTCAAATATGGTCTTGAAGTTTCAAGACTAAGAAACTGAACATAAAAATGTAGTAGCATTTATGGGGCCTCCCTGGTGGCACAGGGGTTAAGTCTCAATGCTATCAAGCTATTTGCCAGCCACTGCAGCAAGAGTTCAATCCTGCACAAGGGAGCTAACCACCAGGCGCAGCAGACTCTCCTGTCTTGCCTGCTGCTTCTCTCAGCAGTGTATTTCATTAGCTCCTTCTGTTCTGCTCTCTGCTGTCTCTGGTGAATCCTCTCATCCCCTGGATCTTTGGCCTATACCCCAGTTCTTGTATGCATAAATAAATAAATCTTAAAAATAAATAAATGACAACTACTTCACTTTCTTAAAAAACTAAGCAGTAGCATTTATTTTAAGACTATTCATCCTTACCCTGCTTTGTAATACTCAGCTGAAAATAATGCAAAGGGAGGGAATAATGGTGACAGTAATAAAAGAGGTCAGTAGACAGTTGAATAATAAAATACAAATTTTGGGGCCTCCCCGGTAGCGCAGAGGTTAAAGTGTCAGCATTATCAAGCTATTACCAGCCACTGTGGAATGAGTTCCATCCTGACCAGGGAGTTAACCCATGTAGTGCAGTAGACCTCTCCTGTCTCACCTGCTGCTCCCCTCAGCAGTGTATTTCAGTAGCTCTGCCTGTTCTGATCCCCACTGTCTCTGGTGAATCCTCTCACCCTCTGCACCTCTGGCCTACACCCCAATTCTTGTATACATAAATAAAAATAAATCTTTTTAAAAAAATACAAATTTAATAATATATGATCTTATAATTACAATGATAGATGTAGCTGTGGTACAAGGATAAGAGTATTTTAAATTAAAGGAAGATCAGAATGATCTTGGAGGAGATAAGACTTGGAGATAAGGAGGAAGAAGAGAAGGAAAAAGACTTGGAAAGAACACCTGCATTTTTTGGGAAAAGACAATGAATGAGACTTCAGAACAAAACAAATATCCCTCACCCCCACACAACATCAGTTTTGTTTCTCATTAGTACTGGAGTAGTATATCACATTTTCTAATACATTTTATGTCACAATTATGCTCAAATGATTGAACAAATTATTTGTATTCCGAATTCTTTGAAGATAGGAATTGCATTTTCTACTTCCTATATAAGTCCTCCTTTATAATTTCTAATACATCAGATTATAGATATAAGCAGTGAATAACTGACACTAAGTAACTGAAAATGCTTCTAATTTTAACAACAGAACAATCTTTTCTGTTGAGATCATGAATTTCCCTCTAGGATTCTTTGTCTTACTTGCAAAGAGTCAAGTGCATATACATATATATATATATATATACTCTTGATCTCTCACAATGGTCCTAGTGATCTCAGGGAACCAACTCAAGACTTACACAGCAGCAGCAGATAAGAACAATTGCAAAGGCCTGGAGAACTCCAGCTGTGCCCACCACCCATGTGAGGCGTAGAAACAGGATCACTCCGAAAATATTTTGTAGACATGGGAGATAGACACCCATGAAGGTACCCATTTGGGGGCTCTGGAATAAAATATGTGACAAAAGGAAAATTATATAGTCATCCAGAAAAGATGCTTTTTTCCCTCTACTTTTATATGAAAACGTGTTCCCTAACTACCAAATTAATCTCAAAGCATAGATAGTAAGTTTAAGCAATATCTTAAAAAGGCACATATAAAATCTCCACCTTATAAATGTCTATCATCATACCTTTCATTATTCCTAGAGCTATACATTTTTATTTTACATAGGTCCCCACATATTTTTACACAGACATTTGACCACAAACAAAAATTGTAAGTGTGCCCCCAACGATTTGAAATTATCTATTCTTCAAAGCTGTTAACTTTCTCTTTCCATTTAAAATTAGAATAGCTTGATGGAATTCCTTCAGAATTCAGAATAAAGCGTTCATAGTTGGTGAATACAGCTGGTAAGATGAAGAGCTGAGGATCAACTTGCTCTTGAACAACCAGAAAGCTAACTTGTAATACTGTTCCATATTTTCATTTTGAGAAAAATTGGTATCTGGTTTTTGAAAAAGACCAAAAACTCACAACAGACAGATGGCATCAGCAGATGGAAGTGCTGTTCTTTCTCCTTGGAATGCTCTTCTCCCAGCTATCACATGGCTCCCTTCCTCACATTCTTTCTCTCCAAGTGCCACCCTGTCAAAGGGATTTCCCTGATCCACCTCTCTAAAATGGCCACCCCCTCTGCTCTGGCTCCCTTGCTGGCCAGTGTCTGTCTTTTTACCCTGCTTATATTTGTGTTAGAACATTTACCAACACTTAATATGCTATACAGCTTAACATAGTTAAAATATCTTAAGAACTGCCTGCCCACAGTAGAATTTAGACCACATGACAGTGGGCCACCATTCATTCTGCTTGTGCTGTGACCCCCATGCCCAGAACAGTGCCTGGCGTATATCAATAATTCAATACATACAAAGAGTGATGCCCTGGATATTCCTCCTTTCTTACATATGGGGCTCTTTTTATTTGTCCTTGTTATTCTAATAAGGCCTCACCTTGGTGGGTTTCTTTTTCCCTTCAGTGATGTTCTCTGCTTCTTCATGTTCCTTTGCTCCTTGCGTTAGATTAGTATAATTGGCCATACGATTGAGAAGAGAAGACACCTTTGGTCTGGTGTCCATTTCTTCCTATAAAATCAGAAATATGGAAGAAATAAATGACACATTGGAAATAAGAATCAAAATGATCTCTGTACCAGGAAACTGCAAAGCAAATGAGAAAACATTTCACAATATTTTAAAAAAAATTGTGAGACTTTGTATTTCCCCTATATTATGATACCACACTTAGGCAAGACTACATGAATCCTTGTAAAATTCTTGAATGAAAAGCTTCATTATCCTTTCTGGTAACTTCACAGTAAAAACAAAATTATTCTGGCTCCTACAGAGAGGTGTAACCTCATAAAGAACACAGATGAACCACAGTACTCCCTTTCTTTAGATTATTGACATTCTACTAACATTGATGGTTATTATTTATAGTATCAAGCAAGGACAGGTCAAAGAAAACATTCTGTGCTGAATTAAATATTCACCTCAGATCTTTATTTTTAAGGAATCTGAGAGAAAACATTAAAAAAATAGACACATTGAGGGAAATGGCACTCATATCACTGTTCAAAGTTAGAGTAAGATAGTGCTGGACTAAAGGACGGTTTCTTTCTGCAACCTGGCCACAGATCCCATCAGAATCCACACTGTCTTAGTCAGACAGGACATACAGATCCTTTTACTCTGGTAGTCGGTTTCCTACACTGATTGGTGAGTAGTTCAAGGGGAAGTGATAATCTTCCCAAACATGGAATTGAAAAATACACTTTTATACTTGAGGAAAGCTAATTCCAATGTAAACATTTAAATCCTAGTTGAACTAAATAGCAAGGTTCTCCATATGCCTGTCATGCCAATATTCTCCCTTCTTCCTTTATAGAAATTTGACTTAATGAATACTAATTAAGTAGCAGTAATTAGATACATAGACTAAATTAATTGTAGTGACAAGTTAGAATAACTGTTGTATTTTAACTATGAGTTATTAAACTATCCAGTCTGTACTGTTTTCAAACTAAACAGGGGCTGAAACAGCCTCCTTTCTTTTTCTGTAACACTGGTTTACAACAATGTATATGATATAGGGACAACAGCTCAGACCTCTTCAGATGAATGTTAGCACACCATGTCCACCACCAAAGCACCAATAATTCTTTCCACCAATGTATCACTGGGCTCCCTTACCCCTTTTGTCCTCCACCCTACAATCCCCCACTTTAGTAGCCTCAGAAAACAGCTATCTTGAAATCTCTATTCCTGAAATCGCTGCCTGAGCTTACTCTCAAATATTACCTCAAAGAGTGCCAAGTTTTTATCAAAATATTCATCTCCTTCTTCATAATTAGAATTATTGAGATACGCATTCCGAGCTTTTTTATGGCCATCATCTGGGGAAAAAAAGCAAACCAAGTTAGTTTCTCATTGAATTGAAGATGCAAATAACTGTATGATGCCTCTGTATTAATAGAACCTATTTTTTATATTCAAATTGTCATTTGAGAATAGTTGAACTTAACATAGCTTAGAGAATGTGGCCCTGTTTCCAAAAGGAACAAAAACAAATTTCTAAGAAGTAAATACAAGCCATTCACTTCTTAGCAATACAAAGACTTCTGGAAACACTACTCTTTTAGGATTCTAGCCTATGGAGACCTGACTCTGAAAGTGACCCCATAGAGGCTAAAAAAAATTATCAAGTATCTTTCAACAACCTATGATACAATACTGTGCTGCACAAGGCCCACTTTACATACTGTTGCTGATGGTAAAAGTGAAAGTTCTCTGCCTCTAAGACTGTCCGACCTTTTATAAATAATACTTAGTCATTTAACCAAATATTATTTTTGTACAAACTTTTGGTTCATACTTTATATTAAAAGAGGCACCTGGCAAGAATTTGATGAACCAGATATGAAGAAGAAAGAAAAGGGCCCCCCTGGTAGCCGAGGGGTTAAGTCACAGCTATCATTACTAAGGCCTGAGCTTGATCCTGCCAGGGAGCTAACCCACAAAAGGCGCAGCAGACCTCTCCCATTTTGCCGGCTGCTCCCCTTAGCAATGTATTTCAGTGAATCCACCTACTCTGCTCCCCAGTCTGTCTCTGGTGAGTTCTCTTACCCTCCTGCACTTCTGATCTACATCCCAGTTCTCCCACTAAATAAATACTAAAAAAGAAACAAGAAAACCTAAAATACAAAAAAGAAAAAGCCTAGGCTCCCTAAGACAGTAGAGTCTGTATTGCTTGAGCACTTCCTTAACTTTCACTCTTTATTATGTAAAAGTTATATAACTGCAATCATCTGGTAGGAGTGAAAGAGAAAATTAAATGTAGATGTCATTAAGAACTGAGATTTTAAATACTAAGGAAACAAGATACCAATCTAAAAATTTTAAGTCTTATAACCTTAAATAGATGAGCTTGGGAAGTAGACAACAAGTTATCAAAATAAGTGAGTAATACCAAAGGATAGAAAAGCCGACCTGAAGGCATTCCCACTTGCTAAAAATGGGATCAATGAGCACTAAAAATAAATAATGCAGTGGAATGAAATGCAAATATGTGAAATACCCAAAATGGTATCTTAAAAAATTAGTCATCTTTGCAGAGTTGCTAAGGAAACAACATATAACTCTGAAAAATAATAAATGGAAAGAATCAAGCTATTATTCCACCTTTCCTGTAACAACTGTATTTTGGGATAACCAAATGTTAAAGAAAATTTGTTAGAGGAGCATTCTAGTTAATAACTGCAGACAGAATAATATAATTAGAAAACATCACTAATTTGTAAACTTTAATGATAATGGATAACAAATGGATCATTATCAATGGTTCATAAATTACTAAAACCATTTTAGAAAGAATTTTAGAATATAATGGATTCTGTGGCAGAATTTTATAGTGGATGATCAGGGTAATCTGGAACTCACTGATTAGCCTTAATATCACTAGAAGTGGGACAAAACAATCTTTTTTTTTTTAGATTTATTTATTTATGCATACAGGAGCTGAGGTATGGGTGGGAGGTGTAGCGGGGTGAGAGGATTCACCAGAGACAGAGGGGGGACCAGAACAGGCAGACTGACTGGAATATACTGCTGAGGGGAGCAGCGGGCAAGACAGGAGAGGTCTGCTGCGCCATGTAGGTTAGCTCCATGGCCTGGGATCGAACTTGTGCTACAGTGGCTGAATAGAGCATCATAGTACTGAGACTTAATCCCTTGCACCACCAGGAAGGCCCCGGACAACACAATCTTCTAATGTAATATAATGAAAACTATATTGTGCAACCTATGATGCATTCTTACCAAAAGTTAGAATTCTGACTCAAATGAAATGTAAAAAGGCATTTTTGAAACAAGAGACATTTTAATACGGGCTGGTTACTTTTTTTTAAGGGTAGGTAAAATCATATGACATCTAAAATCTTCTTTAAAATATTCCAGGAAAGGGCCTCCCTGGTGGCGCAGCGGTTGAGCGCTGTGCTGTGGAGCTGTCGGCAGTACGCGATGCGAGTTCGACGCCCAACCTGGGGGAATCCCACATGGTGCGGCAGACCTCTCCTGCCTCGCCCGCTGCTCCCCTCAGCAGTGTATTTCTGATCTGCCTGTTCTGCTCCCCACTCTGTCTCTGGTGAACCCTCTCGCCACTCCATGCCTCCGGCCTGTACCCCAGCTTGTATAAATAAAATCTTTAAAAAAAAAAAAAATTCCAGGAAAAAATTAGGTAGAGTCTTGAAAACGGATCTGAAATATTGTTGAAGGTTGGTGGTGTGTCCATAGAGGTTTATTATATTATTATTATCTATTTTTCTCTACCTTTGTGGAAATTTCCATAATAAAGTTTTAAGAAAGCAAAATGTAATTTTTTTTCTCTAATGTTTCCAGAAAACTCTGAAGAGAATGACACAGCTTAAAATTATCAGTTTTTGAATAATTCACTTATTCAATTAATTCATTTAGTAAGTTCTTATGATGTGCTGGGCACTGTTCTAGGTCTGGGGAAAAAAGCATTGGAAAAGGCAGTTATAGACCCTTCTATCATTGTGTGTATAATGAAGTCACAAAAGACAGAAAATAAGCATCTAAAAAGAAGACATTTCAAGAAGTAATAAATTTAATGAGGAAAATTAAACAGATACTGGGATAGATTATGACCTGGGAGGGCAAAGACAAATTCAGGTAAGAACAATGGTGCTGTGAGGAGTGGGTTCTCTAAAATTAAAACAAAAACAAAAACAAAACCTGATTTACAGTATTTGCCAATTTCCATGGTATAAATTTCACCACTACTATTGTGAAGTCACCAAACGTGATTTTGGAAAGAAATGCATACAATTAGCTCTCAAGCGCTTGGTTACAGGCACATCCTTGGTACATAGGGTGGCCAGGAAAAGTCTCCATCTCAGTCAGAGGGAATAGCTATTTTAAAAGATGCTAAAGCAGAAATAATCTCCATGCATTTATAAAACAGAATGGATAACATGGCTTAAGTGGAATGAGATGACAGAGTAGTTAAAAAGATACGGAGAAGTCAGACCTTGTATTAGCAGATGGATAGCTCTACTTCCATTTATTGAACAGTTCCACCTTCCCAAACGCTGGCCTATTCCAGGTAATAACACGATGGGGTTGGGGTCGGGGAGAGAGAGTGATGTGACAATGTGCTAATGTTATTCTCATTAATTATGGGACAGGGATAAAATGGTATCCTTTTTAAAGAAAAAAAAGATTTATTTATGCATATAAGAGCTGGGGTGTAGGCCAGAGAAGGGGGTGGGTGAGAAGATTCACCAGAGACAGAGTGGGGAGCAGAACAGGCAGAATGACTGAAATACACTGCTGAGGGGAGCAGAGGGAGAGATAGGAGAGATCTGCTGTGCCATGTAGGTCAGCTCCCTGACCAGGGATCGAACTCATAATGCAGTGGCTGTGGAAAGCTTCCTAGTGCTGAGACTTAACCCCTTATGCCACCAGGGAGGTGCCCCCCACTTTTTTTTTTAAATAAGAAGAGATTAAAGAAGAAACAAAAAGCAGTAAAGATAAAATAATTTAGAATGACTATGGTTCAAATCTATCAATAATACCTACTATGATAATGCAAATACACAAAAAATAAGGATCGAAAGATTATATTAAACAATAAAATCAAGGCAAACACTGTGTTAAAGAGACAACATAAGGACATCCAGTCTGAAAGTAATGAGATTTATCTAGCAAATACTAAACAAGAAAAAGCTGATATTATTTTATTTTATTATTTAAATTCTTTTTTTTTTAAATTTGTGCACACAAGCTGGGGTACAAGCCAGAGGCATGGGGCAGCAAGAGTGTTCACCAGAGACAGAGTGGGGAGTGAACAAGCAGATCGACGGAAATACACTGCTGAGGGGAGCAGCGGGCAAGACAGGAGAGGTCTGCCATACCATGTGGGAATCTCCCCGGCGGGGCATGGAACTCGTGTCACCGCTGCCAACAGCTCCACAATGCAACGCTTAACCTCTGCGCCACCAGGGGGTACTGATATTGTTTAATATCAGATAAATTTAAGAAAAAAGCTTTATTAGAAACCAGACAGTAACCATATAACAAGAGGTTTAATTAACCAAGAAACTGTAACAATTTTAAACATACCTCTAAGGTCTCCCAGGTGGTGCAAGGGTTATTAAAGTCTCAGCCTTACCAAGCTATTAGCCACTGCGGCATAAATTCAATCCCTAGCAAGGGAGCTAACCCACATGGCACAACAGACCTCACCTGTCTCACCTGCTGCTCCCCTCAGCAGTGTATTTCAGTAGATTCACCTGTTCTGCTCCCTATTCTATCTCTGGTGAATCCACTTACCCCCTCACACCTCTGGCCTGCACCCCAGTTCCTGTATGCATAAATAAAAATAAATCTTTAAAAAGTAAATAAACATACATCTATTAATTAATATCTATTATTTAACTAAATTAATTAAGATAATTTAGTTAGGCATGGTTTAGCTAGGTTCCCTGCTTCAGTCTCCCATGAGGTTTGAATCAAGCATTTGCCAATGCTGTGGTCTCATTTGAAGGCCTGAGACCATCCATTTCCAAGCTCTCATATATATTGTTGGCTTAAATCAACACCTTTGTGGCTGTTGGCCAAAGATCTCTCTTAGTTTCTTACCATGTGAGCCTTTCCACAAGACAGCGTAAGCATGGCAGCTAGATTCCCCTAAAGTAAGCCATCAAAGAGAGGCAGAGAGGAGAACAAGGTAGATCTCATAGTCTTTTTATTATCTCATTATGAAAGTGAAATAGCTTCTGCCATATTCTGTTAACTAGAGTCATTAAGTCCAGCCCTCACTCAAAGGGGAAAAGGTTTCACAAGGTCATGAACACCAGGAAGAAAGGATCATTGATTGCTAACCTAAGTGGCTACCTACCATAACCATCTATCCATTCCTCAAATGGACGGAACTGTAGTGAGAAATTGATAAATCTACCATCATATTGGAAAACGTTTAAAAACATGCTTCTTTCAATAACACTGGTCAACAAATTTTTACAAAAGTCATGTTACTGAAATAAAATTAGCCATTTCCTATCCATTTGTATGTGCACACACAAATATGACAGTCAAGTTCTAATTTTGGCTCTAGTTTTTTTTTGTAATCTGCAATAAATTGATGTTTACATCACGAAATACATGCCAATAGTAATAGGCCTATGGTTAGTACCTGTAAAAAATCAAGTCATAGACCACTGGTTAGATTTCTTCGCTTTCTCTTGTATAGCTGTTCAGGAATAGAAATAGATGGAAGACGGTTTCCACTGTGCAAAGCACAGCCTTAAACGCAATTACAAAGAGTCTAGAAATAGTCTCTATTCTTGTGGGTCAGGAGTGATCTTTTTTTTTAAACTTTTGGAAAAGGTAATTTTTTTTTAAGATTTATTTATTTATGCATACAAGCTGGGGTACAGGCCAGAGGCGTGGGGCGGCATGAGGGTTCACCAGAGACAGAGTGAGGAGCAGCACAGGCAGATCAACAGAAACACACTGCTGAGGGGAGCAGCGGATGAGGCAGGAGAGGTCTGCCATACCATGTGGGAATCTTCCCGGCCAGGCGTTGAACTCGCGTCACCGCTACCAACAGCTCCACAGCGAAGCGCTTTACCTCTGTGCCACTGGGGAGGCCCTCATGAATGATTTTTAAGGCATTCATGAGGCTCTCAATATCGGAACAGAATACCAGAGTCCTTTCTGAAGAAAGGCTCCAACTGCGTTTGAAAGGCGCTTTTGATAGAAAGTAATTGTGACATCTTCTTCTAGAAGATTCCATTGTTGGAGTCTTGATCCTAGCAATTCTGCCTTGTTCTTGGATAAGTCCAAGTCATGAACCAGATCACTGAGTTCTTCCTGTGTTAGTCTGTGTGGGGTTGATGATGCACCACAGTGAAAATCTGGATCACTGCATGCTGAGGGAACAGGAGAACAGGTTGGCTCACCCTTGCCCTCATCAGATGAATCGAGAGAATATTGTGCTGGAGGTTCTGGAATAGGAAGTCCCTCAACATGTGGAACTGGTCTCAATGCAGACAGAATGTTTGGGTAGACTCTTCTAGACTTCTTTTGCTTTGTTAATCCGCCGGAGTCCATCATCATGTGGAACCGGTCTCAGTGCAGACGGAATGTTTGGGTAGACTCTTCTTTTGCTTTGTTATTCTGCCGGAAAGAGGAGGAACCAATCAGAAGTAACAGTCTTTTATGTGGTTGCTTGGCTCTCTCATACAAGGGTACTGCAAATGGCATTGATGGACTTTTGCCATTGAACCACTGTGAAAGCTGTATTGTACATGTAGCACAGCATATATGCGAGGCCCAAGGCTTGTCTTGGTCACCAACCTTGCATCCGAAGTAAAGATCATAATCAGTGTACTTCACTTGAGAAGTGATCCTTTTCTTCTGATTGGCAAATGTCACTTCCCCACAAATAGAGCACAAATTGCCCATGTTATTAATGCACTTTCGAGGCATTACTGTTCTGTATTGTGCCTAAATGGATAAAATAATAACAGTTCTATGGAACAGTAGCTTGAACTGTCTCACATAAAGTCTGAAATATTTTCAATGCTCAACCTTTCCGATAGTGCTTTCTATAGTGCAATGCTGACGTCAGCTTACTTCAGCAGACGCCTGGCAGTAGTATTGCATTGCATCAGAAAATGACGCGATCAACTCTGGATGATGTGTGCATGATGGTATTATGCAATTAGACGCGATATTACATCATTCTAGGCTGATTTAGGATGTTGTTGCAGTCCTACTGGATAAATTTACACAGTGAAACATATAAAATGAATTACATGAAATATCTTCAAAACGAGAGCTAATAAAAAATTTTCAGGGTTATATTCATGTTCAGCACACCAAGATACTACAGATTAGGGCCTTTTTAAGTCAGTAAAGATCTCACTGTTGACCAGTGTAGCTGATAGGTGAAGTAAGCAAGGAATAATACAGTGAGTAACCTAAAGTATATAAAAATCTGCCTCCAAAATTAGAAAATATATATTTTAACCAAATATATATAAAGAAAACTTATAAAAAGTGACCATGTACTAAATCTTAAAGAGTGAACAAATTTCACACAGGTATAATATAAGCCATGATCCTGGTCTAGAATAACAATTAAGTTAGAATTTAAGTATATAAATTTAAAAAGCCTTTGCAAATTCAGAAACTGAAAAAAAAAAAAACCTGCTAAGTAATTCAAGGATTAAAGATTAAAAGACATGAATTTGTAGAATATAGCAAAAGTAGAAATTCAAAGGAAAGTTACCGCCTTAAAATCTACATTAGCAGGGCCTCCCCGGGGGCGCAGCGGTTGAGCACTGCGCTTTGGAGCTGTAGGCAGCTACTCGACTTCTTCGATGCCTGCCCGGCAGGGAAGAATCCCACATGGTGGGGCGGGCCTCTCCTGCCTCACCCGCTGCTCCCCTCAGCAGTGTATTTCTGTCGAACTGCCTGTTCTGCTCCCCACTCTGTCTCTGGTGAACCCTCTTGCCGCCCCACGCCTCTGGCCTGTATGCCAGCTTGTAGGTTAAAAAAAAAAAATCTACATTAGCAAAGTAAAAATAGTATTACTTTGTTCTCCTGATGAGCTAATTATCTATTTTAGGAAGCTAGGAAGAGGGCAGAATAAATCCTAAGACAGTAAAAGGTAAAAGATACTTGTACTATCATTTGGTGAAATGACCTTTTTTTCCTGTCTTTCAACTTTCTACTTTTCCTGGTCTTTATGCTTTAGCTAGATCTCTTATAATAGCAAATGGCCAGATTTAAAAAAAAAAACAACTGACAATCTGTCTTTAAAATTGTCAAGTTTAGTCCATGCCTTAATGATCGATAGATCTGAAGTGGATTCTACCATTTTTTAATTTCTATTTTATCATTTACTCTCATTCTCCTTTTCTGATTTCTTGGTTATTTCTTTACCCCTTAATTCCATATTTCCTCCTCTCCTGGACTTTCCATGGTCTATTTTTATTCTCTTCGAAATTGAGATTTTACCACATATTTTTATTTAAAACAGTTAAGCAAGCTTAAATAGTATCTTGTCATCCTCCCAACCACCACAGACTTTCAAATACTTCCACTTTCAACACTCTCTCCTCCGGGACTTACATAACATTATTGTTCAAAATTTCCAGTAGTCTTTTTTATTTAAATTTTTTTTTACTTCACAAGACACTAACACTATTTCATAAGGACACTCATTTGGCTCAAGGTCCACGTTTATCATTTCATTTATTCAACATATTTTGCTGCATTTCAGAGTACTAGTCTTCTGAGCTCATTTTCCTCTTACTCGGGGTACAGTCCATAAAATTTCTTCAGGAATGTTTCTCAAACTTAGCACTATGAAATTTTGGGCCAAATAGGTATTTGTTGTGGGGGCTGTTCAGTGAATTCTAGAGTATTTATGAAGTTCCCTGGCTTCTACTCACTAGATGCAAGTAGCATTTCCAGTAGTGACGATCAAAAATGCCTCTAGACATTTCCTGGGGTGCAATACCATCCCTATTTGAAAACTACTAGTTTAGTTCAAGTTTCATAGTGAAAAATTTCCCCAGTTCTAGATCAACAAAATTATAAGACATTATGTTTTGCTGTTGAGAATCCTGTCATTCTGTTGTCCCTTTGATGACCTTTCTTTCTGGCTGCTTTTAAGGTCTTTTCTTAGATGTCCTGCAGCTTTACTATGTCTACATGGAGTTTTCTTTCTGCTCATAAACATCCTCCACATGTTTCTAATTTACTGGTCAGTCTCTTCATTTTTATATCAGTAATTAGATGTTTGTCTTTTCTAGCAGCTCCATTTGTTTTCCATCTCTCTGAACAGTCTTTCATTTCTGAGCAGTGTGCTCATCTTCCTAATTGTATGCCTTATTGATTTAGACATTTTATAGCTTTTTTTGTTCCAGACTCAAAAGCATTTCATCCCTCTTTAGGCTGATAGGCGTAGGGGTTCCAGCCTCAGCATACCATTTTCCTGCTGTTCAATAGTCTTATAATAGTGCTTCTATAAAAATCTGGCCTTAGAACAATCCTGTCCCATCCAGCTGTCCACTGGTCCAAGCTCCTAGCAGCTCAGATTCGGCCTGCTGCAGGAGAACTGGCACCTCTATTTGGGGGTGCTCTCTAGTCACAAGTGTTAAGTGCAATTACCTTACCTTTCAGACACTTTGGTTCTGCTTAATTTCAGGGGATGTAAGAAGCTGGAGACTGTCTGAATTTAGTAGACCAATGAAGCCTCCAACGATGTCCTACCCAGGGGTGTGATGTTGTGGTGTTGTGATATGTACCAGAGTTACTGGTGAACATGACTCGTACACAATCATAAAAGAAGGAGGCTTTCCAGGGAAGGAACAAAGGTCTCATCAGGAGTGGTTATAGTGAAAGGCACAGATCATTATCAGTCTGGATATCTTGTTGGGAAATCATGTTGTTTCGATGTATAATCTTCAGACCTCTGGATCACTACTCTGACACTAGGAAATCCCAGATGTAATGGAGGTTCTAGAGTTTCTAAACACAAAATAACTTTACTCTGCAGGAACTAAGACCCAAATCTATATCCTAGGGCTGTTTTTGTATTATCCAGAATCCTGAAATGATTTCTTTGCAGGATACCTACTAAGACTGATCTCAGCAATGCTTTCAATTTAACAGCCCTATTATGAATTAAACAGTCACTATTATGTTTCTTTTTTCTCATTTTACCACATAAATAATGTTGGTATTACTTGGAAACTTACTGGTCTTCCACTGTACAAGTCAAACCAAAACTGATAGAATTACTGATTCTATTGAAGAGTTCAGATTTCTATTTTTTATGGTATACATTTCTTTGCAATTACTACTTACATACAGTTTGAACCTAAAAGCAACCTCATGCCTCCCTTAGTCTTCTTCCTGATCTTGTCAAATGGCCTTTGCTGGTCTGAGTTAGGCAGAAGGAAAGCAATAAATGCACTTAATTTCTTCATACAGGTTTGGGTTTGAGCTATGTGACTATGAATGATTGTGCAAATGCTGTAAATTATGTTTTACATTGTATAGTTTGAATGAGTCAAATAGGCATAATTGGTTGCTATGTCTCTTATCTATTAGCCTTCTCTATTTAATTTGTAATTTATTTGTTGACAGAGCCATGTGATGCAATTTAACATGTTGTTCTGCTTTTTATATTTCCTGTAAGTTGACAGTTGGGTCTAGAGATTTAGTCACATTCAGTAATTTGAGGGGGATAGGGAGGAAAATGCTTTCATGGTGGTATTGATACTGAGCAAAATTGCCAAAGGCACTGCCCAAATTGCTTACCGGTCACTATCTTGGTTCTGCACCTACGTGCACAACTGCAAGACTACTTGGACTTAGGGAACAATAACAATGAGATTTATTTAACAAACAGGAAAAAGCAAAGAATTACTGAAGTCAACATATGGCCGTTTACCTTACTTAAAGCAATGTCCAGTCCGTTAAGTTCTAAAACAGTAACAAAGGTGGCGTCTTCCCACCATTGCTGACATGGAGCTCCTCTTACAAACAATAGGCCACGTTTCCAAAATGGCGTCTTTCTTCTTCTGTGGATGCGCAACAATCCGACTGTAGGCCAGATTCAAACTCACAAGGATGACACAGAACACAACTGGAGATGCTCCTGGAACTGCCATGGTGCTCCAGCGCAGCACCAGGCCAACAACATTGTAAACAGCAACCACCGCGGCCAGACGGCCCATCAGACTGCACTCACACATTTTAGAAAGGTGCCTGCTTGGGGCCTCTGCCTTCTTCCTTTGGTTGCAGTAAAGACAAAACTGGAAGCAATTTTAATCACTCGACTATTTTCAAAGCCTCCAAAGTCGCTGGCCCCAAAGTCGCTGGCCCCAAAGTCACTGAAGATTCCAAAAAACGCTCAATCCAAAACTATATCCCAGCAGCTCAAAACTCCTGGCATTTGATTTCCAAACTCTCAATCTTGCCAGCTACATTTTCTCAATCTTGCCAGCTACATGACTGATTCCTTTTTTCCTACATCATGGCGACTGACTCCTCCATTCCTTCATCATGGCGACTGCTTCTTTTTTCTACAGCATGGCGACTCCCTACTCCTTCTCGTTCAGTCCCTTTTATATTTCATCAGAATCTCTACCCCAAACTGCAAACTTAGCATTTTCCCTAGGGCTATTCATTCTCATCAGCAAACCCCCTCCAGGGGGCACCACCTGTATCGGACTTTGGACTCCGCCCAGTTACAATATTTTGATGTTCTCTCAGAAAGTGTTTGTCATCTGGTCATCTTTTTTTGGGGGGGAGATACTAGCAATTATTGATGATAAATATCTAGACAAATTACTTTCTAAGAAAATTACAAAGTTATGGTATTCTTATTAAATCTACTTATTAAATATTATTTATTAAATCTACTTATTAAATATTCTTCCTTCTCTATTAGCTGGATAACTTCTTTAAAGAAAATTAAACATTTTAATCATTTATAGATGCACAGTCCAGGGGCAATAAGTACATTTAGATTATTACACAACCTCCACCATCCATCTCCAAAACTCTTCATTTTGCAAAACTGAAACTGTTCCCATTAAACACTAACTTCCCATTCCTCCCTTCCCCAACCCCTGACCCCTACATAATCTGCTTTGTCTATGAATTTGACACCTCTAAGTAACTTCACAGAACTGGAACCTTACTGTATTCGTCCTTTTGTGATTGGTTTATTTCACATGCATAATGTTTTCTAAGTTCAACCATGTTGTAGCCTGTGTCAATATTTAATTTCTTTTTTTTTCTTTTATTTATTCTTAAATGAAATAGCTTTTTTTTCACACCGCTGTTAAATTTTGGACCATATATGATTTCTTCCTTCAAGTATGGTAACTACAGTTCTCCCACCACCCAAACACCCAAAGTCCATCACCCTAGTTGCCTGTGCTCCCCACCAAGGTCCCTTCTCCGACCCCGTACTCACTTCTTTCCCCCTTCCCCTGACCTCCTGAATGCCCCAGATTTTTTGTCAGTTTTTAAGGTTTGTCTTTGTGTGACCCTTTGTTTGGTTTCTCTATATTCCAAATATAAGTTATAAGTGAAGCCATCCAACCAAATAGAATACCCAGAAATAAAGCTGCGTATCCATGAACAACTAATCTTTGACAAAGGAGTAAAGAAAATGCAGTGGAACAAGGACAGTCTATTCAATAAATGGTGCCTGGAAAAGTGGACAGCTAATGCAAAAAAAATGAAGCTAGACTACTACCTCACACCCTGCACAAAAGTCAACTCAAAATGGATAAAAGACCTGGATGTAAGACCTGAAACCATAAAATTTATAGAAGAAAATATAGGCAAAACTCTGTACGACATATATCTCAGCAAAATCTTTAAAGACACAACCCCCAAAGCGAAGGAAGTGAAGGACAAGATAAACAGCTGGGAATACATCAAAATAAAAAGCTTCTGTACAGCAAAAAAGACATTAACCAAAACTAACAGACACCCTACTAATTAGGAGAAGATCTTTGCACACAATACAACCGATAAAGGACTGATAACAAAAATCTACAAGGAGCTCACACAACTCAACAAAAACAAAGTCAACAATCCAGTCAAAAAATGGGCAGAAGAGCTAAAAGAAGAGCTTTTCTTCTTTCTCCAAAGAAGAAAAGCAAAGGCCAACAGGTACATGAAAAAATGTTCAACATCACGCATAATCAGGGAAATGCAAATCAAAACCACAATGAGATACCACCTCACACCTGTAAGAATGGCACACATTAAAAATACAGGCAACAACAAATGCTGGAGAGGATGTAGAGAAAAAGGAACTCTCCTACAATGCTGGTGGGAATGCAAACTGGTCCATCCTCCATGGAAAGCTGTATGGCGATTCCTCAAACTGCTAAAAATGGAGCTTCCATACGACCCAGCAATACCACTTTTGGGAATCTACCCAAAGGACACAAAAACACTAATTCAAAAGGATATATGCACCCATATGTTCATTGCAGCACTGTTTACAATAGCTAAGGTATGGAAACAACCAAAAATAGATGATTGGATCAAGAAGATGTGGTACATATACACAATGGAATGTTATTCAGCATTCAAAAGAAATAAACACATGCAATTTGCAGCGATATGATGGAACTAGAAGGGATCATGCTCAGCAAAGTTAGCCAGAAAGAAAGAGAAAAATATCAAATGGTTTCACTTATAACAGGAATATAGGGAAACCAAATAAAAGAGAGACACTCGGTGAGGGAGGGGGAGGATAAGGGCACAAAATGGAGTAGAAAAGGACACAAGAGACCATGGAGATGGATCACAGGTAAATTGGTGGTGGGTTACCCAAGGGGAATACAAAATGTAAAAGATATACATAACAATAAAAAAATACATAAGAAGCTTCTTGACAACTGAAAAAAAAAACTTCCAATATTTATCTTTCTCCTTCTGACTAATTTTGCATAGCATAATCAATCCCTTGCAACTCCATCCATGCTGCTGCAATGACATGTGTTCAACTTTTTTTGAACCACTGAATAATATGGAATACTTTTGTAATGAGATATTCCCACTAATACACAATTTGTTTATCCATTGGTATAGTTAAAAGATAAATATTTCAATCTGTCCCTTTATTGGCCAATTAGAATAATAAATTGATTCATTAGAATACTCTAATGATGACCGATTTCTTTAAGTATTATCATGAATTCATAAGCTTAAATATTAGATACATTTCAAATTGAATGCTTTTTATGCATCTACTAAGATAATCATATTGTTAAAGTATTAAAGTATGGTACAGGTCCAATCACGACTGAGTCAAAGTCCGATGTAACAACAAAGCAGTGATTTATTTTCTAGCTCGAGCTAGGGTCCAAATCAGCCCGGGTACCGACACAGCGGTCCCGTCGGCAAAATGAGGACCCTGAGTACAGAATTAATACTGCTTATAAAGGCAGTTCCAGGGGCAAAGGAATTCAGCAAGCTATACAGAATTTGGCAATACATCAAGGGGGGTGGTCGAGGAGCAGATTGTCAGTGCTATTATCTCTTAGAGTCCCTGAAGCCTTTTGCCCCTGCAGGGGGAGTTTACAGACCTCGGTGTTTTACAGCTGCCATGGGGAGTTTACAGACCTTGGTGTTTTACAGCTGCCAGGGGGAGTTTACAGACCTTGGTGTTTTACAGCTGCCTGGCGCCTTGCTGTCACCGAATCGGCTTTAACTTTTGTCAGTGGCCATTTTTGAAACATTCTGGACATTCTTACTTTTACATACGTTTACAATATGATGTTTACCTTTTTTTTTTTAAGAAAACTTTTTTTTTCCTTTTAAAGATTTATTTATGCATACAAGCTAGGGTACAGGCCAGAGGCGTGGGGCGGTGAAAGGGTTCACCAGAGACAGAGTGGGGAGCAGAACAGGCAGATCGACGGAAATACACTGCTGAGGGGAGCAGCGGGCGAGGCAGGAGAGGTCTGCCGCACCATATGGGAATCTCCCCGGCTGGGCATTGAACTCGCATCGCCACTGCTGACAGCTCCACAGCGCAGCACTTAACTGCTGCACCACCAAGGAGGCCCTGATGTTTACCTTTTAACCTATTAATACACTAAATTATATAAATTCATCTGTAATGGTAAACCAACCATGTATTTATAGAAGAAATCCACTTTGGTCATAGGGATAACTAAAAAATATATACTGCTTGATTCACTGCAAATGTTTTGTTTATCATATATGTAATCTATGTTCATAAGAAAAACTGGTCTAAACTTTTCTCATATTGTCACTGTTAAGTTTTGTTATGAAAGCTGGGTTGGGTAGGGGTTACTTATTTTTCCAGTCCTTGGGAGAAATTGTAAAGAGTGTAATTATTTTTCCCTGAATGTTTGATAAAACTTGCAGAAATGCCAGGGCCCAAAGCTCATTTGTTTCCTTGCTTTCAAAATGTTTTAAATTGAAAATGTTGGGGGGGGGGAAGGACATCTGCAACAAACTCCACAGATAGGTTTATGGACCTCCCCTCAGATCAAAAAGATCCAAGACCATAAGGGCTACTAATCCCTTAACACCATCATCATCAAAGAGAGGATTACTGGGAACTGAAAGGTGGAGTTGAGCAGGAGATAAAAAGCTGGAGAAAAAGAAAACAGAACACAGAAGATAGGAGGAGATGGAAGAAGGACAGAAAGCCAGAAGAGGCACATAGAGCAGAGACTTGTAAATTTAGAAGCTGCTCAGGACTGGACTGATTGAGACAGATGTGGGTGAGATTAACTATGACAATGTTCATCTGGATTTTGTTTTTGCTGGCTGTTTCTGACCCTTTTGTGTGGGTCCCTGCTGAAAGTTGTTTTATACTTGTGGCAGGCTTTTGGGCCTTGCTTTGGACTAATCATATTTGGGTGGACCTTTACCCACAAGGGGTTGGATAACATTGGTTGCTTGACTTAGATACTATATTCTTTGTCTTCTCTGTGTTTTCTAATTGTATTAAAGTTTCTTTCCACAAAAGGTCCTATATGTTTTGCATTGATGCGGCGGATGGCAGAACCTATTTAGAACAGGGCAGGTTTGGGGGTTTCTGGGGTGCCCCTCTCCCCGCCCTGTAACAAAAACACACAGGGCCTCCCTGGCGGCGCAACGGGTAAGCGCAGCACTGTGAAGCTATCCAGAGTCACTGCAGCACGAGTTCGATCCGGGGCCAGGGAGATTCCCACATGGCGCAGCAGACCTCTCCTGTCTCACCCGCTGCTCCCCTCGGCAGTGTACTTTAGTCCATCTGCCTGTTCTGCTCCCCACTCTGTCTCTGACAAATCCGCTCACCACCCTTCACCTCTGGCCCATACCCCAGCTTGTATGCATAAATAAATAAATCTTTAAAAAAATCTGAAAACACACACACTTCATAAATAATAAGACAACAGCTTGATTCCTTATCACAAAAGCAATTTACCCTTTCATACATTGCCTCAGCCTGATCTTTACTTTTATAAGAGATCTGATGAGTAGTGGAAATAGTAGGTACATTAATAACTGCCCCCTGTTGACAGAAAAAACATTTAGGTTTGAAGGATGCCATTATCAATTCTATTCAACAGGAAAAACAACTGAATCAGTTTTCCACCTACTAGACTAAATTATTTTAAATGCATTTTTATAGCGAGTTGGCAAGATTTTAGTTCAAGCCACTAATGCTTTTTCTGAAGAACTGTGTATATATATATACACAGATAGATAGATAGAGAGAGAGAGAGATAGATAGATAGATAGATAGATAGTATGGTTAAAAAATACAACAAGAAATCATCTTTTACTTTTTTGCAAAATCAAAATTGTTTTTTTTTAAAAGTCTGTTAAGAATTTTCAGGCTATAGTTAAAAACACGTAGGGTGGAAGACAGAAAATGGTAGTTATTAAAAACACAAGAAAAAAAGGAGAATATAATCTGACCTAATGAGCTTAGAAGCGAACACCCAGTGTAGCAGGATGAACTGCTAACTAGAACACTTGATAAACTGCCAGGTTTGTTTGAAATTGAATATAATTATAGGTTGCTAGATGAGATTAATGTCTGGCGTAATCTCTGCAAATACTATAAAGCTTTTGGCTAGTACTGCCAAGAGACTCTTCACAATAGCATACTACTACTTTTTGACTACAATTTATTATCTTTTACCATAAGGACTTAACTGGAAACAAAATTCAGCTTAGTAACTTTGGAACGGTACCAACACCCCTGACTATCCACCTCCACTAGGTCCTTTTTTTCTGCTTCCACTATTCACATGTTCCTGCTCAGAGGATAAACTACTTCTCAAACTTCTCTACTTGCCATATATGTATCAGAGACCAGAAGCAATTTAATAGCTTAGGAGGAAACTGTCCTTTCCATGATCTGAGAAAGTATTTTTATGAAACCTTAACCATTTCTGTTCTAAACACGAAATTTTTATAAAGAAGACACATTTTTAACAGTTTAAAATAAACTATCTAATAAACTAATAAACCATAAAGAGAATAGTAACAGCTGTAAAAACTATAAGGCTAGAACTCTGGGGATAAGATACCTAGCTATGTGTTTATGTCAAACCACTTACTTAACACAGACTTATTGAGTGCTAGGGCATCAGCTATTGTTTTAGCTTATAAACTAATTCAAAGGAATGAGAATTGAGACCCAAACTTATGTCCTTAACATAGTAAGAGCAGAACAGGATTATTCCAGTTTCTTCAACTAAAACTCTAAATCCTTAATACACAAAGAAGCTAAGTAATGTTCTTACTTTGGACATTTTATATTGTGTGTGTCTTTTGATTTAAGATTTATTTTGATTTGTACATTGCTCAACTTTTATGTACTATATAAAGTGGTTCTTAGTATATTTAAAAGTATCAGCCTCACACATTAAAGAATTACAAAAAGTAAAAACCCAGATGTCATCTTCGACAACTAGACAAAAAAAAAATTGAGACTGACAACAATTACTTCTGATGCTAGGGAGCTGAGTATGCTGCCATACTGCTCATTGATGGGAGGTTAAGCTGATGTTATCTTTTTGAAAATGTATGTAGCCTCGGGCCAAAAAATTCCACTATTAGGCATTTATCCAACAAATATACTGGAAATAAGAATGCAAGGATGAGTGTGTAAGATGCTCACTGCAACATAGTTTGCAACAGTAGAACACCTAAAGATAACTTAAATGCTCATGAATAGGGAACTGAGTAAAATCATAATATAGGAATATAATGGAATATTATTCTATCACAAAGAAACGAAGCAAATCTTTATGTACTGATATAAGATGTCCAAGATAAAATGCCAAGTGAATATAGGAAGTCACAGAATAACCTGTATAATTTCATTAATAGAAAAAGGGGGGAAAAACAGTCACACACAGACACATATAACACAAAGATGTATAATTAAAATTTTCTAGAAGAATTCCTAAGAAAGTGTTGAGAAAGTAGCAACAATACTAGGGACATCAAGGTGAGGTAGTGGGGACTTTTACTTTCTTTATATATACTTTTGCATTGTCTGAATTCCTCAACAAAGTTTACTTTATATTTAAAAAAATTATCAGTCCTTAGGTGTAAAATTCTTATCAAATTATAAGCTAACTCTGATATACTATCTATAAGAAATCAATTCATTTCTACACATCTTTTATAGATAAGGAACTGGAATATTAATTTCCATGACTTACTCAAGACCATGAAGTTTATGAAGTACTGTCAGTAACTAAAATGAAGGTGATCAAAGGACCAGGAAAAATAATTAAAAGCAAAATAACTGCAAAGTTCAAGGTAGTATAGAGTCTTATACCTTCTTTTTAAAATTATATAAAAAGAAGCACTACTTCTTACGGATTTTTTTTAAATCTCAAAACATGTAAAATTACTTTTCAGTGTAACTAAGTTGAGTTTTAGCAATCTATAGTAGAAGTGATTTCCCAAAACTCACCAAACGGAATAGAAACAGTAGGGGGGAAAGTTGAGAAATGAAAAGCAGAAAAGAAGGGGATATAAAATAAAATCACAGAGGGAGTAATGTCTATTAGTTTAAGTGGGGAAAGGGTAGCTTTAGAGAGTCAATCCCCACAGTAATACTATACCTAACAGCTGGCTGTGTTCCCCTGTGATGGAGTTCTGACTCGGGTCTGAAAAACAAACAATTGAAAAGAAAGGGAAAAAATGAATGATCAAAACAAACAATTTTTTAAAAATCAGTAAGTCAATCAAAGAAATAAGCTAAAGAAAACAAAAACAAAAACCCCACTTTTCAACGCTAAAGAAACATTAATGAAGATAAAAAATGGAATATATTATAAAAAATAATTACACATCTTCTTTAAAAAGCCACAGTAGAATTACCAGGTGAACCAGCAATTCCACTCTTAGTTCTATAGCGCAAAAATAATGAAAATAGGGACTCAAATCAATACTTGTATGACAATGTTTGTATCAGCATTTTTCACAATAATGAAAATGTGGAAAACCATGTTTTATCAACAATGAATGGGTAAAGGAAATGTATGTACATACAATGGGATATTATTCAACCATAAAAGGGAATGAAGTTTTAATGCATGTTAAAACGTGGACTGAAAATGTTACAGGGCAGCCCTGATATCAACTGGGGTGCGTCCTCACCCCTGTGCTTAAAAATGGACTATAATAAGACACAACTGCAGGTACACACAATAATACTAATAAAGGGTTTACAAAAGGAAGGGGAAAAAATAAAGAATAAATTGGTGAATGTGTCCTACCAGTTTCACAGAGCTGGAATCCCAATGGTGCACCAAAACCTGCGAATAGCCAAGAGACCCCCAAAGTGCACATGTCTGGTTATATATCAAACATGGCTGCATAACTCCACCCACAGTTCCCAGCATCCTCCCTTCAGCGATGATGCCATTATGGGATTTATAGTCCTAGGTGTCTTGGATCTCTCTGGTCTGAGGTGGGGGTGGGGTCCGTAAAAACCTATCTGTGGAGTTTGTTCAGGCTGTCCTTTCTCCCCCAACAAAAACATAAATGAAATAACCAGACACAGAAGGACAAATACTATATACTGCTCCCTTTCTGCAAAATATCTAGAAAAGGCAAATTTGACTTTTAAGACAAAATGATTAAACTGGCTCTTACAGCTATTTCTTCAGTGACCTGTAGTAAAATTATTGGCAATACACCAAGTTCCTAATGCAAGAGAAACTGACAATCACCATTTAACAAACACTTGCTTGAGAGCTTGAAAAGCATTAAGGGCTCAATATGGAAAAGACTGAGCTCCACTTTTCTCAAAGATTAAATCTGTTGAGAGATTCAGGATTATGTCTGGCTTCCTTCACTATGTCTGGGGATTAAAAATAATTTTAAATCACGGGGTCTGTGAGCAATGGGAAAAGGTTACATCTTTATTTTCACTAAATTCTACTTGAAGTTTAGTATTTTCTCCAAATACAACATAGACAATATACTACATGATTTTGTGAACAACAAATATCGGATATTTTCATATCACATAAAAGGCACTACATGTATCCTTTAGGTCCAATATTACATAAAATTATGGTAGTTAATAGAATGGATGCTAGCCCTTATTTATTTAATACACTGATACAGAAGCACTTATGTTATTATCAGATCACAAATCTAATTATTTTAATATACATAATCCCCCTTTATCCAAAGAGGATATGTGTCAAGGTCCCTGAAATCACAGGTAGTATAGAATCCTATATATACAGTGTTTTTTCCTATACACACATATCTGTGATAGAATTTAAATAAGAAATTAGGCAGAGTAAGATTATTAGCAACAATATTTAATAAAATGGAACAATTATAACAATATACCATAATAAAAGTCACATGAATATGACTGCTCTCAAAAATATTTTATTGTACATAATATTTTTGGTCCACGGTTGACACTGGTAACTGAAATTACAGAAAGCAAAACTGAACATAAGATACAAAAAAGATTAAAAATTACTGTTTCATACAAAGTTCAAATAACATTTTTCATGGTGTCAACAAATATTATCTATACGAAACTTAATTAGAGCTAATACTTTAAGCATCCCAAACAGAAAGAACCAATCAGAATACTTAACAACCCTAGTTTCTGATATATAGGATATATTAGCATATAGTCTCCACACTCTAACAAAAAAAAAATTTAAGATAGAAACTTGATTCCTACAACTAAAGTTTTCAATGTTATGTGAGCATTTTAAGATATATTTTTAGGTTCCCTTCTTTAATTAATTTTGAAAAAAAAATTCCGAATTTTCCACTTCTACGCTATCTTCCCCTAACATATGAACACGTGTAGTCCCAGTTTCTAATTTAAACTTATTTCCTATTTAAATGAAGAATATGAGTTATTCTTGCACATAAAACAAAGGAGGAAGACCCCCTCCTTTTCTTCTTCTCCTGATTCCCGCTCTCATCTCAGGGGAAGAATTGGGCTCTATCATCAGGAAGAAGCAGGTGTATAGGAAACACGAAATGAAAAGCACATAATCGTGAAAATTTTGAAACAGAAGAACTTTGATCATTCATTTGACTTACTCTAATGATCCTAAAAGAAAAGTTGCAGAGGGGTTAACGTTGTCATCTATTTTCTTCCTAAAATCCTACCACCACCACTTCTCAAGATTCTGATTCTCAGCTACTGTTATTAATAGAAATATTTTTAACTCTCAGGTGTGCTGGGTCAGAACACAGTTATTAAGAATCTAAGACCTTAATATTTACAGTTGAGAAGATAAATGCCTGGATTAACAAGTGGCCAAAGATATATTCTACTTTTGCTGAGAAATAAAGGGTAGAGATATAATCTTGATGTTTTGAGAACTTCTGTTCATGCTTCTCAGTACTCTGTAATTCTAACCTTGATATAGATAAAACAAGTTATCTGTAATTGCCAGCAATGTATATATGAATAAAAACAGAAAAAGATCCAGAAAATTCAGTAGAGTGTGATTTTTTTTTGCAGAGGGGTTAACATCATCATCTATTTTCTCCGTAAAACTGTAACACCACCACTTCTCAAAGTTCTGATATAAACGGGAATATAAATGGCTTTTTTTTTTCTTAAAAAGAATGCCTCTTTCTGTACTGTTTAATATACCTCTCCTTGCCTTCTGAGCTGTGTATTCATGATATATGTGCATTTTCTAGTCTAGCCAATATTCTTTCTTTGAATATCCTCCTATATTTGAGGTAAGTAGAAGTCAGTCTTCTGTGTAGTCCCCTACAAGTTCAATTTTGATTTTCATTTATTGTAAGTAAAGGAGTACATCGCACTATTTAGTTGAATTAATTTGAAGACAAACCTTCAAGAACCTGCAAATGTTTCATTAATATATGGAAAAGCTGAAACAAGACAAACCCACTGGAATGAAATTAGCCATGCCTAT
Organism: Scalopus aquaticus; assembly: GCA_004024925.1. Lineage (NCBI taxonomy): Eukaryota > Metazoa > Chordata > Mammalia > Eulipotyphla > Talpidae > Scalopus > Scalopus aquaticus. The sequence goes on from PVIJ01001739.1 coordinate 73,580, forward strand.
AAAAACCACAACTGTTAAATGGATTAAAATTGAAGAGAGTTTCTGGGTATGCAATCCAAATAATACAGTCAACCTGATAACACTACTCTGAGATATGGCTGTGTACCTTTCTACTTTCTGTTGTCCTATCTCTGAACTCTGACATTTAACATTTTTGCTGGGAAGCAAAAGTTTGTCTAAGATTGTCCTAAGTATTACTCAGAAATGACATTTATTGTAAGAAGATTACTACCATAATGAAAACAAACTGCCAATAATGCAACTATTTTTACCCTCCAATAGCCTTTATAAACTCAGATACCCCCAGGTCGTGATATAACCAGGTCATGGTAGTAAGTCTGTGTGATACTCTACCAGTCAAAATGGTGGTTCACATGAAAAATAGAAATATACACCTTTTCACAACAGATAAATGCAATCAGGAAAAATGACCTGAAAATATTTCCTTGTAACAGTAATGAGTAGTTTTACAAATGGACATCTGCTCAATATATTTAACTTATCCTGGTAACCGGTAGGGGATAGATATTTCATTTAATTTCTTGCCATATGCCTTGGAGACTAGAAAGTGGAAAAAATGTGAGTGGTACTCACTTGCAGAACTGTCACAGCAAATAGTTTTTCTGAGAGCCTTATTTCTCTTAGTTTGTCCACTGCAATAATCTTTTTCTGAATTTCCTTTGATAATCCCTTCATCTAGCATTTCTGGTAAAGAATTTGAAATAAACAAAGGCTAGCCTGAATCTAGCATTTAAAACTCAGTGTAAAAGGTTTTACTCTTCATTAAAGATAGAAAAGTAAGTAGGCATAACTAAGCACATATACATTGGGCCAATAAGGTTATGGTATGGCCTGCATTGTTTGGGCATACTACAAAAATGATTTCGGAATAGCAAACATCTAAAATCACTAGTCTTAAATCCAACAATGATTTTTTAATACTAGAATGTAATTTAAAAAAGATATTTACAATCTATTTTTGCCAAATTCACAGTTTAATTCAAACTATCTACTATATAAGTGATTTGCGTAGATAGCTAACTGTGGAAAGAATAAACTAGTACAGGGCCTCCTGGTGGTGCAAGGGGTTAAGTTGCAGCACTATGAAGCTGGCTGCAGCAGTGGCACGAGTTCAATTCCCGGCCAGGAAGCTTCCCACATGGTGCAGCAGACCTCTGCTGTCTCACCCACTGCTCCCCTCAGCAGTGTATTAAAAAAAAAACAATGGTAGTTTGGATCAGGTCAAAAGTAGTAGGGGTTCTGAAAGAGGTCAGATGCCAGGTATGCTTCAAAGGAAGGACTCATAACATTAGCATGTCATAGATTAGATATGGGATGATAGTGAAGTAAAGGAGACAAAGTTCTTTTCCAGAGCAATTAGATGAACAGAGATGCCATTGTAGAAGAATGTTGTAGAGTTGTAGAAGAATGGGAAAAAAGCAACGATGGTGATGATGAATGAAAGAATTTGTGAAGGGAGGTCTATTGTGACAGTTATACAACCATCACGAAGTAAAAATGAGGTATAGTGAAAAACACACAAGATTTGGAAGCTGATAAAGCTTAAGTGAGATCCTAGCTCCACCGAACACTACACATGCAACCTATGGGGAAATTATTTTCTTAGCCTTTATTTATTTTTAAGATTTATTTACTTATGCATACCAGCTGGGGTATAGGGCAGAGGTGTGGGAGGTGAAAGGATTCACCAGAGACAGAGTGGGGAGCAGAACAGGTAGACTGACTGAAGCACACTGCTGAGGGGAGCAGCAGGCGAGGCAGGAGAGGTCGCCATGTGGGAATCTCCCTGGCTGGGTATCGAACTTGTGCTGTAGTGGCTCTGGGTAGCTTCATAGTGCTGCACTTAACCTGTTGTGCCACCAGAGAGGGCCCTCTTAGCCTTTATTTATAATCTATAAAACAAGGATGATAGCATACCACAGAAAATTACTGAGATGCTCATTAAATGGTAATCAGAAAAACCTAGATGAATCATGGAATGATCCTCAATAAATAAAAATTGTAGTGCTGCAAATAATCATGGTAAATATTAGAATTTAGGTCACGGAGAATATTTCTTTAAACTTTAAATATTTTGCACTACAATAGTGTTGAGGTAATATGAAAGTAACGTGGGTGAACCCTTGGCACTGATAAACACACAGACTTAAAATAGTATGCTCATGTGATACTAACAGTCTGATTCACTGGTCTTACTTCAAAGTCTGATATACTGAAAGTTTCAATTAAATACGTATTAATGCATGATTTGGAATTTTTTGATAAAATAATCACAATAGCAATTGCCCAGGAGTGTCTGTAGTACATTCCCAGTGCATTATTAATAGCTCTAATTCAGGGCCTCCCTGGTGGCACAGCGCTTAAGCGCTGCGCTGTGGAGCTGTGGGCAGCGGCAACGCGAGTTCGACACCTGGCCAGGGAGAATCCCACATGGCGAGGCAGACCTCTCCTGCCTCGCCCGCTGCTCCCTTCAGCAGTGTCTTTCTGATCTGCCTGTTCTGCTCCCCGCTCTGTCTCTGGTGAACCCTCTCGCCGCCCCACGCCTCTGGCCTGTACCCCAGCTTGTATGTATAAATAAAAAATAAATCTTAAAAAAAATAGCTCTAATTCAAATAAACGATGACAATTTAATTGAATAATTTTTAAACATGCCTAAAATTGTATTTGGATACTATAAGGAATAAAGGAATGAATATATGCGGGGGCCTCCCTGGTGGCCTTGTGATTAAGTCTCAGCGCTATCATAACTGTAGCCTAAGTCTGATCCCTGGCAAGGGAGCTAACCCACATACACAGCAGACCTCTCCTGTCTTGCCCACTGCTCCCCTCAGCAGTGTATTTCACTCAGGCCACCTGTTCTGCTCCCCACTCTATCTCTGGTGAATCCTCTCATGCCCACACCTTTGCCCTAAATACCAGTTCTTCTACACAAAAGTAAATAAAGGAATGATGTATGTCTTGACATTAAGAGGCTCATATGAAACTATAAAAAATGGTAGTAATAATAGTATCATATTTAATAGCATTTTATGGCTTTTAAAATGTATTCATGTATTTCATTTGACTCTCACCTGGATTCTGATTTTTCTATTACATTATGGTGGTTGTCCACAAAATTCAGGTGTAAAAATGAACACTGGTAATATAGTTCACTCTTAATTATAGAGGGATGAAATAACTAAGGTAAAAGAAATTACAATAAGGCATTTATGAAATAAATTACAGGTCAGCAAAATAAGTATCTACTGTGTGGAGCTACAGTGACCACAAATGGTCATATCATGTCTGCTGCAACATAAACAGTCCAGAAACAGTACTTACCTTAGGAAGATCCAGTCCACCCACCCCCCACCTCTAGACCCCACTCTCCTTAAATAAGAAAGTGGGGCCTCCCCGGTGGCGCAGCGGTTAAGCGCTGCGCTGTGGAGCTGTTGGCAGCGGCGACGCGAGTTCGACGCCCGGCCGGGGAGAATCCCACATGGCACGGCAGACCTCTCCTGCCTTGCCCGCTGCTCCCCTCAGCAGTGTATTTCTGATCTGCCTGTTCTGCTCCCCGCTCCGTCTCTGGTGAACCCTCTCGCCGCCCCACGCCTCTGGCCTGTACCCCAGCTTGTATGTATAAAAAAAAAATAAATAAATAAATAAGAAAGTGAAGGACAGCTCATGTGACTACAGAATCCAGTACATAACCAGGGCTGAACGAATAGAGAAACAAGGAAGAGATAAACATCATCCATCTAGAACAGTAAATATGATCTTGATTTTAATATTTCAAAAGTCAGTAACCAAAGCATTCTGTTATTGGTTACTTTTGATTAGATCTATTAAGATTATCTGATTAGCTCTACAGGTATTCATGAATACGTACTGTAATTTTATCTTGAAAAGTGTACTGAAATCATTTTGTCCTAAACACCTTGGTAAGTCTTAACTGTGACTAGATTATTAGGGTGTTAGCCACCTTCTCTCTCCACCTCTGCCATTAATCCTGTTAAGAGTTGAAGCCTTTATCATGTATTTTGTTCTATGTATGCATTAAAATTTAACATCTCTTCAAAATGTGATCTCTTTTTAAAAGACTTCAGAGCTTCTGCTTGGCAACAGTATCTAGCAAGATTAATATGACTTGTATTATATCTATTTTTAGTTTATACCCTATTTATGGCAAGTATGCTGGTATTTCATTTAGTGACAAAGTTTCCTTTATAAAAGAAACCAAAATGCAGTGATTCGATTTAAGAAAAAATACTAAATGCAAAGAGAGTACAAAAAAACAGAAAGATTATAAAGTTAATCTATAAATGACAAATTTAGGGAAAACTGCCTACTATTATGGTACTAAATATGCACTACAATCCTGTGAAGAAGTATTACTATGCTCCTGAAGAAACCAGCTGAGAGAAAACAGAAATGACTTGTTGGTAGAGCCAACAACCTGGGGCGTACCCTTTTGTGCATCAAGGGCCCAAAGATGAGTAATTTAAGTGAAGACAATCTGAATTTTAAGTAGAACCTTTACAAACCTTAAAAATAACTCGAAATCACAGGGAGGAAGAAACATAGCACTCCTGGGGTGGTTTGGTTAGAAGGACTGCGTCCTATCAGGAAAAGTCTTAGAAGTCTAAAGGAGATAAAAAGCAACTAAAATTCTCTATGTACAAGTATAAAAATGAAAGCAGCATTTTAGTTAAGGAAACATGAGAGCAAAATACAAAATAAAATGATTTATTAGAGAGTGGCAGGTGTCAGGAGACATCAGACAAGATGGCCCTCAGCAGAGAGTTATGGCCCTAATTGTTTGAGTTGCCCATATAAGGTTAGGTTTCGATGAGGACTGCCTTAGGTTTCTGTTTCCCCATTCCAGGTACATTCCCCCAAAATGATGTCAGCAGGACCATCCCATTGTTTCCCGTGGCACGCTCTCATTGAATCCCCCAACTCGAACCCTCTTGCGTCACCCAATGTAACCTTCCCGTGAGTTTCACCCTATATATGCTCTTTCCCCCGGAACAATAAATGAGACTTGATCAGACCTCCTGTCTTGTCTCCACTTTCTCGCGTACCCCTGTCCCTTGCTCCCTGCTTCCTCCTCAGGTACAGCGTTGATCTGGACTCGCGGGCCAAGTCAGGCAGGGATACTCACTTTTAAAACAATGTAATTTCTCTATGTGCTACAAGCACCTCCAGCATGGTCTCTAGGATAGTACTAATGAGTAGCTGTTAATTCAACCAAAACTCTGAATGTTGGACCTCCCTTGTGGCGCAAGGGGTTAAGTCTCAGCACTATGAAGCTATAAGCAGCCACAGCAGCATGAGTTAGATCCCCCACCCCCAGTCAGGAAGCTAATGCACAAGGCACAGACCTCTCCTGTCTCTCCTGCTGCTCCCCTCAGCAGTGTATTTCAGTCCAACTGCCTGTTCGGCTCCGCACTCTGTATCTGGTGAATCCTCTCACCCCCTCACACCTCTGGCCTGCCCAGCCTGTATGCATAAATAAATCTTTTAAAAAAAGTTATTAATGTGAATCCAGATGTCTTTCTATAACAGGTACACCAATTTACAACTCCACCAAGAGTGTAATAACGTTCCTCTTTCTCCACATCCTCTCCAGCACTTTGGAAGCCTTTTTAAAATGTGCCATTTTCACGAATGTGCGATGTCTCACCATGGTTTTAACCTGCATTTCTCTTATTAAAACAACGATGTACATTTTTCCAGATATCTATTGGCAGTGAAGTAGCTGTTCAAATCATTTATTAATTAGGTTGGTTTTCTATTGTTGAATTGTATAATTTTTTTGTCTTGGATATTACCCCTTGTGGGTTATATAATGTGTAAATATTTTTCTCCTGTTCAGTAGGACTTCTTTCTAATGTACTTATAGTTTTTCTTAAATTTAAAGTTTTGAAATTTTATTCCCTAGCCACAGGGTTCACTGATGTCACAGAACACATCACCAGTGTTTTCTTCTGCAACTTTGACCTGTTGCAGGTCTTACATCTAAATTTAATCCATTCTGGGGCCTCCCTTGTGGCTCAGCGGTTAAGCGCTGTGCTGTGGAGCTGCTGGCAGCGGCAAATGCGAGTTCGCCGCCTGACCAGGGAGATTCCCACATGGCACAGCAGACCTCTCCTGCCTTGCCCGCTGCTCCCCTCAGCAATATATTTCCATCCATCTGCCTGTTCTGCTCCCCACTCTGTCTCTGGTGAACCCTTTCGCCACCCCACACCTCTGGCCTGTACCCCAGCTTGTATGCATAAATAAATAAATCTTAAAAAAAAATAAATTTAATCCATTTTGGAATTTACTTTTGTGCATGAGTAAGAGTAGTCTAACGTCATTTTTTACATGTCACTTTCCAGTTTTCCTAGCACCCATAAGTTAAGTCTTGCTAGGTATGTGGATTTATTTCTGGGTTTTAATTCTGCTTCTTTGATCCACGTGTCTATTTCTATGCCAACAAGGTATTGTTTTTAGTACTACTGCTTTGTAGTGTAAAGTCAGATAAAGTGATGCCTCCATTTCTCTCCTTTTCCCTCAGAATTACTTTGGCTGTGCTAGGCCTTTTACGTTTCCATATAAATTTTAGTGGTTTTTGTTCCGATTCTTTGAAGAATATTGTTGGTATTTTGATGGGGATTGTGTTAAATTTATGTATCACTTTAAGTAGGATAGGCCACTCATTCAGGTAATAATCAGTCTCCCATGCATGCATGAGCGTGGATGTGATTCCACCTCAACCGCTAGGCTATGCCTGAGCGCTAGATGCAGCACTAGGCACAGCTGTAATTGAGACAAGACCACAAGTTGGTAGTTGCTCTCTTTGCTTTTCCAGAAGAGACCCTTACCCTGGGGTGTTTTTTCCTGTTGTTAAAATCCTGATGCTCAAACTCTGGTTAGTGGAAGAGTTTGCTTGTCTCAGTTTTGGCTGGGATAGCAGGTGTTTTAAATATCAGAGCCTCAGGATGTAAATAATAGTATTGTCTTAAGACATGACAGAGGTGATCTGAGCTGGTTTTCCCCACTGGGTTGAACTCTACCTGTTCTTATTGGGACCCTTAGGCTCTAGTCAGTAGTCTTAACTCTGTCCCCTTGCTCCTCTAGTTCTCTTTTGATTCAGCCTTGGTCCTGAATGCCAAAAGGGGTTAAGTCTCCGCACTATCAAGCTATCGCCCACCACTGCAACATGAGTTTGGTCCCCAATCCCCGCCAAGAAGCTGGCCCACATGGCGTAGCAGATATCTCCTGTCTTACCCACCGTTCCCCTCAGCAGTGTATTTCAGTAGATCTGCCTGTTCTGCTCCCCACTCTATCTCTGGTGAATCCTCTCACCTCCGGTATCTCTGGCCTACAACCCAGTTCTTGTATGCATTGAAAAAAAAAAAAAAAACAACTTAAAATTCTGGCTTATAAGCCAATGAGCATTAGATTAGTAGAGACCCTTGAGGAAAAAAGTGCTGTTTAGTGGAGTGTCCCAGGCAAGAGAAATTCTTGCCATGCTTTTTGGTTTGAGCTTCAGATTTTCATAAAGAAAATGGAAAATGAGGTAAATTAAATACTAAATTCTGAAGTCATCTGAATAACTTTTACTGAAACATATCCTAACTACACTGGAGTAAATCCACTAGAAACTGAAGTAATCATCCATAATAAAGATAGCTGTGATTTTAATTCTTGATAGAGAGTAAGCACAAGAGCAGAAAGTCCACAAAGACAAAGTTTCTTGGGTAAAATTCACAAACTGACCAGCCAAAAAAAGTTAGTGATAAAAGAGGGCAGAACTTAGGTAGTTTAAAAGAATAGAAAATACTTCACCAAGAAATAAAGAATTCAGGGATTGTTGCAAACATTATTCAAGGAGCTTGTTGACACTGATGCCAAGTTGTGCTACCATAATCACAGCCACCACTGCTGGTGCTTTTCACCCTGGTAACCACCATGAGTTCTTGTCTCGTGAAGCCCTAAAAAGGAATTCACAGACTTTTGAGTAAGTAAGCAGAGAGAAGCAAATTTTGTTTAAGAAAGAAAACAAGTTTATTTAGGGGGAAAAAAAAGACAAAAAGTAAAGACTCCCAGGTAGAAGGTACTGGGAGGGGCAGAGAAGCCGGTATGGAATTTTGGTTTGGGGTTATATAGTTTCTTTCCTGATTATTCCCAATTCCATCAGTCTCTCTATGATTGGTTAGTTCTCGGTGGTCTCACCTCATCGGCTACTGTACTGGGTAGCTTCCTAAATCACAACCCCCATCTTTTTGCATACTTCCTATATCTTTCCCTTCTTCCTCCATTTGTTGCCCTTATCTCTTAACTTCTTTAATTCCCAGAGGTCCCTGCCTCTCTGTCCCTGAAGCTGCCTAATTATTCTAACTTGCCTTATGTCTCAACACCTATGTCCTCCTTTGGCTTTATACAGGATTCAAATTATTTTCTATGCACTATAAATAAACATTTCACACTTCCTTCACTTTAAGAGATGGTTTTGGAAGAGTAAGGCCTTATCATACAGATTTGCTCCTTAACAAATAGGCGAAGGAACCGATCTGAAAACACAAATTGGGAACTTTATTAAACTATTATGCACTGGGTGCTTACTATATGCAAGAAAGTGTTGTAGGCATTGGGTTTTGACAACAGATCAACAGTGCAAACAAGAGAAAATAATTTTAAAAAGGAGAGTGTTCATGAATTGAGAGCTAGATAGTAACTATTTAGCTGAGAAATCATATTGTTGGCTTCATAAAGGCCACTTTTTTTTTTTTGGAACTGCACTTGAATTCCCTTAAATGTTGCTATTATTTATCATTTTCATATTCAAGTTACTGCCTCCTCCAGCATTTAGCTGGTTTAGCACACTGTTCTAAGTGAACAAACAACCTCTTTCTGGTGCCCTGACTCCCCAGCTGGATTGCTTTTTTTGTCATCTCACAGGGGCTTAGGTTTTGTTGTTGGAAGACCACAAGGGTGACAGCCTCAAAAGAACAGAAAGACAAAACTGTCTCTAGCCCTGTGGGCGGGCAGCAGCGGCAGGCAAACCACCAGTCTGTGAAGGTCCAGGGGGACCCCTCCGTGCTCTCAGGTCTCCCCATTGCTCCACGTCTCAGGGATAGGGAGATCTTAGACTTCTGGCTCTTTCCCTTTCTCCTACCCCCAGGAGTTCATGGATCTCAACCAAGCCAAATTCCTCACTGGATCTGCCCTTCTCATCCTCATACTGAGGCTCCTGTCCAGCCCTTGAGGAACAAGGCCTATGCCAGTTCTCCCTGAAAGAGTTTCCACAGAGGCCAGGGCCTCACTTGCACCTGACAGTTCATTGAATCCAGGGGTCATTTGGCTCAAAAGAGGCAAATACAGACTGGAATTAAGAACAGAGGGATAGTGAAATATTTATCTTCCCAGAACCCTCACTGGAAAGTAAGTCGAATTTATAGACTAATCCAAGGAACATTAAAATCTTGGTAAATAAGTCAAAAATTTAAAAAGCCTATTCAAAGTTCAAACATCTGCAGGCTGTATAATTTTTAATTGCTACCCTAAATTTGAGAAATAAAGATCTTAATGGTAGTTGGATTTAAAGGATACTGACTGAATGGATGAATCTTTTTTTTTTTAAAGGTTTATTTATTTATACATACAGCTGGGGTACAGGCCAGAGGTGTGGAGTGGTGAGAGGCTCCACCAGAGACAGAGTGGAGAGCAGAACAGGCAGATCAGAAATACACTGCTGAGGGGAGCAGCGGGCAAGGCAGGAGAGGTCTGCCGCACCATGTGGGATTCTCCCAGGCTGGGCGTCGAACTGGCATCGCTGCTGCGGACAGCTCAGCGCTTAACCTTTGCGCCACCAGGGAGGCCCTGAATGGATGAATCTTAAAATAATTGTTGGGGCCTCCCTGGTGGCGCAGTGGTTGAGCGCTGCGCTGTGGCGCGCTGTCAGCAACGTGCAATACGAGTTCGACGCCCAGCCTGGGAGAATCCCACATGGTGCGGCAAACCTCTCCTGCCTCGCCCGCTGCTCCCCTCAGCAGTGTACTTCTGATCTGCCTGTTCTGCTCCCCACTCTGTCTCTGGTGAATCCTCTCGCCACCCCACGCCTCTGGCCTGTACCCCAGCTTGTATGTATAAATAAATAAATCTTAAAAAAAAAACATAAAATAATTGTTGTATAAAAGAAGTCAGAAAAAAAATGCACATTGGGCCTCCCTGGTGGCGCAACGGGTTCTCAGCCTATGAAGCTATCGACAGCCACTGCAGCACGAGTTCGCTCCCCGGCCAGGGAGATTCTCACATGGTGCAGCAGACCTCTCCTGTCCCGCCTTCAGCTCCCCTCAGCAGTGTACTTCAGTCAATTGCCTGTTCTGCTCCCCACTCTGTCTCTGGTGAATCCTCTCACCAGCCCATACCTCTGGCCTACACCCCAGCTCTTGTATGCATAAATAAATCAATCTTTAAAAAAAATTGCATACAATATGATTATATTTATATAAAAGTCTAGGAAATGCAAACTAATGTACAGTAACTGAGAGTAGACCAGTGTTTGCTTAGGGACAAGAGGACAAAGAAATTTTTTCAGGCGATAGAAATGTTCAGTATCTTGATTATAACACTTGCTTCATGGTTATATATATACATATATATGTCAAAACTCATAAAAATGTGAAAATATGTGCAATGTATTATGTCAATTATACCTCAACAGAACTTTAAAAGAAATCTTAACATGGAAAATAATAACAGGGAAAAAAATTTACAACTTATGTAACAAAAGGGTGAGATCCCTAAATAGAAATCACAATTAAAAATAAAGAAAATGGACCTCCTGGTGGCGCAGGGGTTAAAGTCTCAGGGTTATCAAGCTACTACCAGCCATTACGGAATGAGTTCAATCCCCAGCCAGGGAGCTAACCTACATGGCGCAGCAGACCTCTCCTGTCTCGCCCACGGCTCCTCTCAGCAATGTATTTCAACAGATCTGTCTGTTCTGCTCCCCACTCTGTTTCTGGTGAATCCTCTCACCCTCTGGCCTATACCCCAGTTCTTGTATACATAAATAAGTGAAAATAATAAACCTTAAAAAGAAATAAAATAAAACATCAACAGGTAGAAGATAATGAACACAAAATCACTGAACTTCTTTGAACTTAAAGTTTTATAACAATAAAATACATTGTAATTTTCAAAAAAATATTAAAACACTATCCCTCATTTTCATGTAATTCACAAAAGAGTTGAACAGATATAAATATAATTACAAAGAAATTGCAAATTCAGGACATCCGCAGAGTGTAGCTGAGTGCTGATGGACATTGACTGATGAACTAATCAAAGTTGGGGTAGAGGATTAGACAAGTCATCCTGGAGGAAATGAGTATGAGCCTGGTTTTGAGGTGATGTGACTTTGTGTAATTTTTTTATGGTAGACAGGGAATTGAGAGAGAGAAGAAAGTGTAAATGAATTAAATTACCAAAAGCAACATGGTAGGGGAAAGATGAAGACACCTTTTGAGAAGGACTTTTACCACAGGTTTACCAATTCTAATCCAACCATTAGATTATCTCATCACAAAAAAAATTACACATTTCGGTGGAAAGACCATGGAAAAGGAAATGAAACCTAATTCACTGTATGAGGATTTGGAATAGATAAAAATATTGTATATTATTTATGCACCATATTTAACGTATACCATATCTGTATTCTACCTCTATTAATATCACTCTCTAAACAGACATTTGTTTTACCAAGACTCATTCTAAGTAAAAAACCCATGAAATATTTTAATTTTTCTAATATACTAAAAAAATCTTTCATAGCTTCATTAGTATGCATATTCCTAAAAGCTGCATTAAAATTCAACTCTTTTACCTAATCCATATGGCTATTTTTTCTAACATAAGCCTTCTATATATCTATAGATAAGAAAAGCTAACATTCTTCATAGAACTAATATTTAGTTAACAGCCTAACATTCTGTAGATCCTTAAACTCCATTTAAGAGAAATCTCTTTCACAGTACACCTCGCATGCCATTTGGATTACTTGAGAGTTAATGTTTAGAGATTCTGTTCAACACCAATAAAATTCCTTTCTTTTCTGATGTTGGTTCATTTCTGAAAATGTTTCAATCTACTGTCCGCATCAAGTAAAGGCAAGTATGTCTTCCTATCTGTTTAACCCACAGATACTATAAAAGATGTGAGGAGTGGGGAGAAGATTTGGAACAATTACTTCATAGACATACAATTCAATTAAGTATATAAATACACAGATTTAACATTTATGCCTGATTATGTAAATGCAGTAAATAGTAAAACTGTTACACTGTTCTGGGCCTCCCTGGTGGAGCAACAGGTTAAGCGCAGTACTATCAAGAGCCACTGCAGCAGGAGTTGGTTACCTGGCCAGGGAGGTCCCACATGGCACAGCAGACCTCTCTCCGGTCTTGTCTGCTGCTCGCCTCAGCAGTGTTATTTCAGTGGATCTGCCTGTTCTGCTCCCCACTCTGTCTCTGGTGAATCCTCTCACCACCCCACATCTCTAACCAATACCCCAGCTTGTATGCATAAATAAATAAATCTTTAAAAACAAAAAAAAAAACTGTTACAGTGTTCTTATAAAGAACATCATAGATTTGATAATGCTCCCATCAACTCATGTAGCCCATATGCACATTAATATATACAGTTTCTCTTTTCCTTAAAAATCTAGGACTTGGCATCTTAGTGTGATGAAAGTCCATAAAATTTACTGGCTCTGCTACTATTTACTATGTGGTCACAGGAAAGTTATTACTGTCATTAGCCTCAGTTTATCTGATAACACTTTCACAGAATGGGGAGAGGGTGAAATTGATAATACTTCGTGAAGCAACCTTTCTATCATCTTCACAATGTGCTAACTACCATAAATTTTGTTTCCCACATGTGCTGTACCCTCCTCTTATACCATCTAATAGTTCTGTTGCTTTTAATCTTCTCCAGACCTCTCCAAATATCAATTGTGTTTCTTCCTAGAGATTATCTGTCCCTGAACCAGCCCAGGCAGTATTATTATTCTCCATCATCATTTATCCAAAGCTATTTGTTTTTATTCTTATTAAATCACTAAACATAATAAGTAAAAGGTAGCTCTTATTTTTGAGTGCTGTGTCATAAATATGTTAGGAGTTTTATATTATCCCATATAATTCATAAGCACCCTGCAAAGTAGGTACTGTCATTCTCTTTGTTTTATCAATGAGTGAAGAAACTTAAAGAAGTTAAATAACTTGCCCAAAGTCATTCAAATTAATAATATAAATTATCACTACTACTAATTATGAATAATTAGTAGGATGGGGATTCAAAAGTCAGCTCCCTGTCACCAAAGTCACTCTGTGCCTTTGAGTGGGGAATTTATACTTTCTATGACCTTGTTTCTCTATGGCCTTAGAAAAACATACAACACCTAGCATGATACTTACACTGAACATGTGTTTGGTAAACAAAAAAGAGAACAAGTTGATTCAATGATTGCCTTATGTGCCAATCATTTGGAAATACAAAATGATCGCATAAGGTCTCTTATTTTCAAGAAGCCTGTAATCCACCTACTGGGGAAGAGACACAGTAAACAGCTGATCGTAACAGAGTGCAGGGCATGCTATTTTTAAGGACAGGTTGCTGAGAAAACAGGATGAAACAGCTAAACTGAACTAGGGAGAAGGAAAGCAGTCAAGAAAGATGTTGGGTTTCTGCCTTTCCCTTAGAAGTCAAAATTAAGTAGGGTTCTTTTATGTTGACAATGTAGAAGCCAGTATGTCAAGGATTAATATACTTCTTTTTGAAATTAGATTAGGTCTATAGTCATAGTTCTATTTTATATCAAACTACTCACTCATATAATTCAATTAAATCTCACTTTAAAAAAATATATTTTAAAAGATAATTTACTTTTTAAGTATGTTCAATTTATATGCCACTACATATTTTCCTCATCACAGATATAGAAGGAAAAACACTCAATGAAAGAAAAAATGAATTTTTATATAACTGGCAAGTGTTGCAAGTGCTTGTAACAAAAAAAAAAAAAAAAAAAAAACCCAGTAATTTAGGATCTGAGGAGAACAAAGGGCTAAAGGTTACGGCATTCCAAGCAACTGCTCCAAAAGCACCATTATCCTCAGTAATATTTTATACCTATGTAAAAAATCCAAAACTTTTAGGTTCTTCTCATAAACATGTCCTTCCTTCTTCCTCTCACTTTAACTCTACAATAAAGATAAGTCCAATTTAGAAACTATATTATCTTTCCATTGTGTTGTTCACTTACCCAAATGGTTCATTCAAGTGGGTACTTTCTGGGTTGTCACAGAAAGCACCAAAATAAAAACCCTTATTAAATTCAAGTTAAACCTGTCACTTCTTCCTTGTCCAAAGCAATTACTATGGAAGAAAATAAATTAAGCCTAACAATGTCACATATTACAAAGTTGTTTGCTATTAAAATTCCTGTGATTTTTCTATGTGGTGCTAGTAAGTTAAATGATTTCAGTACTGCTCTAATATGAATAGTAAAGATGAAATAATAGTGAAGGAATGAAGTAAAAAAACAACAATAAAAAGTGAAATTAGGTTAAGATTTGTCTGCATTTTGTGAAACTAATGAAGACAACAATGACAAAAGCCTTGAATGATAGCAACCTAAGGGAGGCACACATAAAGAACTAAGAAAATGCAGCTTCAAATACACATAACCCTGAAAGTGACCTAATTTCTCTGAGCTAAAGTTGTGGAAAATAAGGTTCAAGTTTAAATTAGGTTATACTTCCTCTCAAGTCTTTATCACCCTGACTTTTTGGTAATATGAAAATAACCTGGTCAAAGAATTTCCATAAAGCCTTCCTTATCTTTCCTAATATAAATTATCTCACTAGAAGGTAAAAATAACAAAAGCAATTTTTTGGATAGCCCTTATCTTTAAGTTAGTTTCTTAAAAATTCATGAATGCTCAGTAAAATAGAAAGTAGTCAACACCTGTTTACAGCAAAGAATTGTAATGGATTCCTTGCTATAGGGAAAAGGTAGAATCATGACATAAAAAGGAATTCTGAACGGTAATTTATTCCCTTAGCGTTCATTCACACGCTGAAGAACTTGTGGACAATTTACAAAATTTACAGGCTTAAAAATATAGGGCTTCAAACTATGACTGTATTTAATACCATAACATTAAGATTTTAATTGCTTGTTTAAAAATTCAAAATTACAATTCCCCTAGCAAGTGTTAACTGTTCTCAGTTAGAGGGACCCAGGGACAATCACATTACGGATGACAATAAATTCATCAAATCTATTAAACCTGAAGCTATGATAGTCACCATGGTGATCGTTTATTGTACTTCTGTTCTTTTCAGAATTCTTAGAGCATTCACTATTGAATCGTTTAGCTGGTAAACTGAGGCAAAATACTGACTAACTTGAGAAGTCACAAGAGCAAAGTCCACTGTATGAAACTACTGAACCATGTTCCCTCTTCATGTACCTTCCTAGACATAATTTAAACCGAGCAAAAGGTAACTTCAAGATTGCGCATAAATTGACTTTTATTGTGCTTGAAAATTCTTTTCATGTTGCCACGATTCAATTTCACCTGTAGGCAAAGAACACTGATCTCACTGTGGGGAAGAAACAAGCCAGAGTGAGAAAAGAGGGAAGCTATCAGATAGACAAGGGAGTTAAACAGCTGATTGAAAAACGTCTCAAATAGCATTTGTTCTCCATCCTTAAAGAGGCATTGTGAATATTTTAGTTACCATCTCACTCACAAAAAGAAAAGCGCTACAGGTTCCAGACGCTCCCAAACTGAGGACTCACCTGGTTCATCTGAAGGCTGTATCCGGGCTTTTATTTCTGCTAAACGGGGCTCCTCCTCTTGGGACCCCGAAGCAGCTGCCCCCTCCTCTATGTCCTCGACCTTAGTCACCGTAAAGTGTGGCATAATTATCGTTGGAAATCCTGAGCTCTTTAGTGAAACTTTCTTTCAGTCTACTTTCCCTCCCCTTCCCGCAGCGTCTTTCTCAGACTCTGATCACTGCCTACGGGTGACCGAGGCTGGGAATCGGGAAGTACTTGAAGCTCACGTGACCTACAGCCCCAAGGGTGTGGAACTCTGGAAGACACGCCTTTCACAGTGTTTATCATTCATTTAAAAGGATTAGGCACTCCACCCCTTGCTTATTGTTATCAAGCTCAGGAATCCCAAGAACTGCATCGGCTGCTTTCCCAGAGTTGCCAAAAGCTGGGGACTACGCAGAATTCATAAACAGCCGCCCACTGGGTGCTCGCTCCTTTCCTTCACTTACGTTATTGCCATACCTATGTGCAAGTCACCATCTCAACCTCTGCCCTCATATTTCACATGAAAAAGAATAGGGAACAGTTCATTTTACAGTTTCTTAGACAGGTACTGCATCAATTTAGAAAAGGAAACATCGACTTACTTTTAAGCTTCTGTTGTTGCTTTATTTCAAAGCATATGGAAAAAAGGCATATAAACCAATAAAAGCTTTTTTTAACTCTTCAGATGAGAACATTTGGCAAGTATTTAATGAACACCTTCACATTTTATGCAAGATCTGGATGTGTACTGTATACAAGAACATCCAAGAATAAACATTAACCTCACCAAAAGTCCAGGTTTGCTTAAAAAAGGCAAAATATACTTGAAAGTGAAGTGTCCAGAATTTTTGTATTGCACAGAAAACTTAAATATGGAATTCTAAAGGAAAAATCTAAGAAAAAAAACCCCTCTGATTAAGAGGTGCGTAATTCCTTCAGCGTGCAATTCAAATAACATACTTTACTCTTGGTGTATTTTATCAGGTAAATGTATCTAGTTCTAAGTTGATGACTATAGAGTGTGAGGCCCTACCTCTGCACTCAGACAAGGGAGTTCAGTAAATTGAAACTTGTGCTAAATTTCCATGTTGATAATGCAATATAAGGGCTTGCTGGACACCTGACAAGATTGCACTAAATTTAAGAGAAGGAATGACAGTTTATACTCCTCCATTTATTAGAATATAAATATGAAAAAGGAAACCATCTGTTGAAACCTGCTTTGTGCTCTGCATTACACTAGAAGCTATGCATCTAATCTCGTTTAGTCACCACAGAAACAAAAACATTAGGTTAAGCAACCTGCCCAAAGTCAAAGAGCTTGTAAATGGTGAAGCACAATTTCAGAACCTCTGATATCCATGGTAGGCAGCACAGAAGACATTTTGTAGAAAGAAAACTCATATACACTCACTTCAATTTTATTCTACGGGTTCCTATATAACACTGGCTTGTAATTTTGGTGGTAACTGGCACTGCCCTGGGAGATTTTAAAATATTGATGGCTGGGTAAATCTTAGATATTCTGATTGAATTGCTCTGGAGTTAAATCTGGGCAACAAGACTGTTAAAAATTTCCCCACATGGTTCCAATGTGCAAACAAGATCGATAATTACTACAACAGGGGAAAGAGAATAATGTATCACCTGAGGAGTCGTTGTAATTCTACCTTTGAAATAAACTAAGTCAGGTAGTGCAGTTGTTGATTTTTTTTTCTTCTGACTTCCTTAAATGCTTTGTTTGCAAAGGCAGATTTATTTTATTTTTAAAGGATTTTATTTATGAATACAAGCTGGATGCAGGCCAGGTGTGGGGGGGTAAAAGGATTCACCAGAGACAGAGTGGGAAGCAGAAGAGGCAGACTGAATGAAATACACTGCTGAGGGGAGCAGCCGGCAAGACAGGAGAGGTCTGCTGTGCCATGTGCAAAGTTCCCTGGCTGGGGATCGAACTTGTGCTGCAGTGGCTCTGGATAGCCCCACAGTGCCGCGACTTAACCTGTAGCACCACCAGAGGGCCCTATTTTATTTTTAACTGAGGTAACATTGGTTTACAAAACTGTGATTTAGGGGAACAGGTTCACACTGTCTCAGATGTCTGTCACCACACCATACCCACCACCAAGGTATCCATAATTATTTACCATAGACCACTGGGGCTCCCTGCCCACTTTGTTACCACTCCCATCCTCTCTCCTCCTCTAGTAGCCTCAATCTGCAGTCCTGTTTCTAGGATTTGTTTTGGTTTAGTTTTGCCAGTTCCTTTCTTTTCTCTGTATTCCACAAGTGAAATCATCTGGTATTTGTCTTTCTCCCTGACTTATTTCTCTTAGCTTTTCATATTTACAACTCAGCTACTCTAACTTATTCAAAAAACTTAAAACAATGAACAAACGGTCAAATATTTCAATATTACATTCCAGGTTCAAAATCCACTAATACTTTAGTGCCAATGGATATTTTCAGTACGATTTTGCCTTTTATAATTATTTTATAAAGGGCATTAAGCTGTGGTTATTCTATAGTGGATGGACAAAAATAATGACTTGTGTTTATAAATCTATGTACAGTTTGTGCATATAAGCCTAAGTACAAATGTCACCTCTCCCTCTAAAAAAATATCCAACTAAACAAGTAAGAAGGTAACAAATAGCTGTTAATCTACAATAGGAGTAACTTATTTACCAATATGCTTTGGACCACAAGGGGTCAGTGATTTTTCAAGTAGTTGTCTCCTAGAGTGGACTTTAGATAAAAGTAGAGGGGCATAGAAAATCATAGGCAAAGATAAAGTGTTAAGACAAAAGGTTGTGGGGGAAAGGATAAAGATGACAGATCTGAGTCATGAGTGTGAGGAGAGGTTATCTAGAGAAGATGGTATGTAAGAAACACCTGTTTAAAGTACAATGAACTGGGCCTCTCTGGTGGCGCAAGGGGTTAAATCTCAGCACTATGAAGCTATCCACAGCTATTGCAGCAGAGTTCCATCCCCAGCCAGGGAGCTTCCCACATGGCACAGCAGACCTCTCCTGTCCTGCCCGCTGCTCCCCTCGGCAGTGTACTTCAGTAGATCTGCATGTCCTGCTCCCCACTCTGTTTCTGGTGAATCTTCTCACCACTCCACTCCTATGGCCTACACCCCAGTTCTTGTACGCATAAATAAATAAAATCTTTTAAAAAAATAAAGTGCAATAAACAACCACAATGAAATAGCACTACACAACCAACATGACAGTTAAAACTGGTTAAGACCTATAATACCAAATGCGGTGAGAATATGGAACAAAGGAATGTTCATCCATGTTGGTAGGATAAATATGTGCAACCACTTTGGAAAAGGGTCTGTTTCTTTCCTCTCTAACCTCACAATTACATTCCCAGGTATTTATCTGTCTCCCCCCTCTCCACCTCCACCAAATAAAAATATATTCCCCTGAAAAACTTGGAGACGAATGTTCATGATGGTTTATTAATAATATCCCCAAACTAGAAACAACCAAGATATACATCCAACACAGGAGAATGGATAAACATGCTATTATATTAATACAAAGAATTACTATTCAACAATAAAAAGAAATGGACTACTAATGGATGCAATGTTGATGAATTTCAAAAATAGCATGCGAAGTGAAAGAAAAGATTTAAACAAAAAGACAAATAACGTATGACTCCACTGATATGAGAGTTTAGAACAGGCAAACTTAATGTACAAAAACCAAGACAACAGTTACTTCTAGAAGGACGGAGGTAGAAAATAACTGGGATAGGACATGAGAGAACTTCCTGGAGTAACCGTAATATTCTATATCTTGAGAGTTTATAATTTCACAGGTATATGCATTTGTCAAAACTCAGCCAATATTCACTTAAAATCTGTGTATTTCAGTATGAAAAGTTTACCTCAAAATAAAAAAGCTGCAAACAGATACTGAATTCTAATAATATGCATTTTGAATGATTTGAGGGGAGTAGAATGATGACTGCAATTTACCTTGAACGTATATGACAAATAGGTGGGTAAATGTGTGATAGGACAATTATATTAAAATGTTAATGATGACTCTGGGTTGCTGGTGCATGGCTATTTACTGTAAGACTTTTAACTTTCTGTATGTTTAAAAATTTTCATGATAAAATGTTGAAAAATACAATGAATTGACACCAGTATGAAAAATGAATAGCAAGTTACAGGCTGGGAGAAAATATTTACAAAACATATGCTTGACAAAGGACTTCCATATCCCTGCTAACTCAGCAGTAAAAAGACAAAACAATTCAGTATCAAGCCTGGTAGGACACTAAGAGTGACTACTAATGTAAACTATGGAATTTGGTGATTTTTTTTCCTAGAGATTTATTTATTTATGCATACAAGACTGGGGTGCAGGCCAGAGGTATGGGGGGTGAGAAGATTCAACAGAGATAGAGTGGGGAGCAGAACAGGCAGATTGATCGAAATACACTGCTGAGGGAAGCAGCTGGCGAGACAGGAGAGGTCTGACATGCCATGTGGGAAGCTTCCTGGCCAGGGATCAAACTTGTGCTGCAGTGGCTGCGGATAGCTTCATAAGAAATCTCCGTACCTTCCTCTCAATTCTGTTGTGAACCTAAAAATTCCCTTTAAAAATCATTTAAAAAAGAGAAAAATGGGCAAAAGATTTGAGCACATCATTCAGAAAGGAAGCTATACAAAGGGCCAATGCGCTTGACCAAGTGCTCAAAAGCACTGGCCATCAGCGAAAAGTAAATTAAAATTACAATGAAAACTGTAGGCAAAAGATATAGAACAAATAGTGAGAATATAAAATGGTACAAACACTTTGGAAAAAGTTCTAGCAGCTTTTAAAATAAATTTACACATCACCTACCCTATGATGCAGCAATTTCTCTCCTGGGTATTTACCCAAGGGAAATAGATGCTTAAGTCCACAAAAAAAGTTTGAGTAACTATGTTTATAGTGGCTTATTCATATTAACCCAAACAGGAAACAACCCAGGTCTCCATCAATAGGATAAACAACCTACAGTATATTTACATGATAGACTATTACCAACAATAAACAGGAAAGAATAACTGATACATTCAATAACAAAGATGAATCTTAAAAAATATGCAGGCCTCTCTGGTGGTGCAAGGGGCTAAGTCTCAACACTATGAAGCTATCTCCAGCCACTGCAGATCCCTGGCCAGGGAGCTGACCCACGTGGCGCAGCAGACCTCTCCTCTCATCCTACCCCACACCACTAGCCTATACCCCATCTCTTGTATGCATAAAATAAATTTTTAAAAAAGCTTAAAAAAATGCATTATAAGTAATACATTAATTATATGCATAATGAGGTGTTTAGGGGTAAAGTATACTGATGTTTGCAATTTACTTTGAAATGCTTCAAAAACAGATGCGTCAAAGGAAGGAATAAATTATGTGATAAAACAAATATAATAAAATTTTCATTGTAGTATCCAGAAGATAATTCTTTCAAATTTTTGGTATGTTTGAAGTTTTTCATAATAAAATATTGGAAAAAGTAACAATGAACTAAAAACTCACTGAAATATAAAAACCCGTGGATTTAAAAATAAAGCAAATAATTTACAGATCAAATTGCACTTCACATAAAATTTTGGGGGTTGCACAAATGCTTTTCCTGTACTTTGATTTTAGAGTACTGAAAGATGTTTGAAATGAGTCATCAGACAGGTTTGAAATATTTACATTACACAAAAAAGGGAACTATAGTATATTAAGTAGAAAGATATAAAGTCAGGTATGGGCAAAAAGAGCAGTTAAAATGGCCTCACTCCCACAGTATTTTATATACCAGGCCAAATATAGTATTATATTTATATTACTAATTTGCTTCAGTAAAAGACTTTATTGTGATTATATCAGGTTTTTTAAAAAGATTTATTTATTTATGCATACAAGAACTGGGGTGCAAGCCACAGGTATGGGGTGGTGAGAGGATTCACCAGAGACAGAGTGGGGAGCAGAACAGGCAGATCTACTGAAGTACATTGCTGAGGGGAGCAGCAGACGAGGCAGGAGAGGTCTGCTGTGCCATGTGGGAAGCTCCCTGGCTGGGGATTGAACTCCTGCTGCAGTGGCTGCCTATAGCTTCATAGTGCTGAGACTTAACACCTTGCGCCACCAGAGAGTTCCCGCGTGCCCACTCTTTAGAAAAATGGATCTAGGTAATATTTTGAAAGTACAATTTACCATGTTATATTACCCAATTACTTACTTTAAATCACAGCTAACAATAAGCAGTGTTTTGCTTTATCCAGCCCATTTTTTAAAAAAGAGAAGATTGATTTAGTAAAAAGATTTTAAAAACTAAGGAAAAGTCAGTGGGAAATTATTTTCAACATAAAGGTTCTATATTAGATTGTAAAACAGA
Organism: Scalopus aquaticus; assembly: GCA_004024925.1. Lineage (NCBI taxonomy): Eukaryota > Metazoa > Chordata > Mammalia > Eulipotyphla > Talpidae > Scalopus > Scalopus aquaticus. Next base: position 95,879 of record PVIJ01001739.1, read on the forward strand.
CTACATTATGAAAAATCACTCAATTTTAGAGGAAATCATGTATTTCCTTAGTCTCAGAAACTAAGAACTGTATACAATTGAAAGCCATAAAAACCAGAACCACCATGTCTCACTGTTGAAATAAAGGATTCCTTACAAGGATCTAGTGAAGTAAATTATGCTTAAAATGGATCTATGATGTAAGAAAAACTTCAATGAGCAGCAAGCAAAATCCCTGGAACTAAAAAGCCACATCGATTTTGAGTACACGAGTTCTACCAAGTGTCATTCTGTTCATGTAAGCATGATTATCATGGTTTCATTTTAAAAGATTTAATTTTTTATGCATACAAGAGCTGGAGTATAGGCCAGAGGGGCGGGGGGGGGGGGTAGGGGGTGAGAGAATTCACCTGAGACATGGTGGGGAGCAGAACAGGCGAACTGACTGAAATACACTGCTGAGAGGAGCAGTGGGCAAAACAGGAGAGGTCTGCTGTGCCATGTGGGTTAGCTCCCTGGTCAGGGATCTAACTCGTGCTGCAGTGACCATAGCTTATAGTGCTGAGGCTTAACCCCTTAAGCCACCAGGGAGACACTACTATGGTTTTAGTAACACATTCAGTAACACCTTTTTT
>PVIJ01001739.1:96592-138541 GCA_004024925.1 Scalopus aquaticus
TTATACATACAAGCTGGGGTACAGGCCAGAGGCGTGGGGCGGTGAGAGGGTTCACCAGAGACAGAGCGGATAGCAGAACAGGCAGATCAGAAATACACTGCTGAGGGGAGCAGTGGGTGAGGCAGGAGAGGTCTGCCGCGCCATGTGGGATTCTCCCTGGCCGGGCATCGAACTCGCGTCACCGCTGCTGACAGCTCCACAGCGCAGCGCTTAGCCGCTGCGCCACCAGGGAGGCCCCAGTAACACCTTTTTAAGATAAAAAATTAAACTAATGCTTGATCAAGAGTACCTATCAAAGAAAAGTGTGTTATTAAAAAGCTGGAAAGGTACAAAATATAAGAGAAGAGACTGCAATAGCACACATAATGCAGACAATCCCTTTTACCTGTCTACAACGTCTCACAGAATTCTCTTACACACACAGATTTTACACAAGTACCTAAAAAGAGTCATGCACACACACAAAAGCTCAGTGGGAGTGCTAAGCAAAGAACAATGAATTTTAACTGAGAAACAGATTCAAGTCTCCTAAATTTGAAGATACTATGCAGAGTGTTTCCCCCACTACTGAGATCTATATGTTCACATCTGTGGAAAGCTTTAAAATCATAACCATAAACAGTATTGGGCTTACATTATTTACTTTGTTACAAATGATATTTTAACAGAAATAGTAAATAAAGTGAAATCTTATTTCAAGCTATTTACTGAGCACATTCTTATTGAGTCATTGCAACAAATCAGCAACTAAATATAAGTAGAAAATAAACTATATTATACTTTAATGTTCTCTATCAAGGTAAAGAACTTTGAGTGACAAAGGTAAATTGTTTCATTTTCAGCTTTAAGCCCTTCATACTCTTTACTCTATGTCTTTTATTTATTTGTTTGTTTGTTTGTTTGTTTGTTTATGCATACAAGCTGGGGTGCAGGCCAGAGGTGTGGGGCGGTGAGAGGGTTCATCAGAGACAGAATGGGGAGCAGAACAGGCAGATAGACTGAAATACACTGCTGAGGGGAGCAGCGGGCAAGGCAGGAGAGGTCCACCAAGCCATGTGGGAATCTCCCCACCCAGGCATTGAACTTGTACCCGCAGTTGCTGACAGCTCCACAGCAATGTGTTTTTTTTTTTTAATATATATTTTTATTGTTATTTATATCTTTCACATTTTGTATTCCCTTTGGGTAACCCACCACCAATTCACCCATGACCTATCTCCGTGGTCCCTTGTGTCCTTTTCTACTCCATTTTGTGCCCTTATCCTCTCCCTCCCCTGCCCCCACAGTGCTGTGTTTAACCCCTTGTGCCACAAGGGAGGCCCTAGTCTATAAATCTTTACAACAATCTGTCTGTAATAATTTATTCTGTTAACAGAAAGGTTGAGAGGAAGTCTAAATTACAGAATTACTTTAAAATTCTGAACTATCAATTTGCTCTATCAAATTTCTATGCAAGTTTCTAGAAACTCTCCAATTCGGAACTTACCTCCTCAAAACAAATAGTAAACAGCTCAGGGACCAGCTCAGTTTGCATACCAAACTTAAAAGCTCTATTACAGACTGTTGTAAATATTTTACTAGAAGAGGATGAGCATTTCACTACTTAACTTTAGAACTTTTATCTGGAGCCTGAAAAGTATACTGGTTTTCATTTTGAAATAGAAGGTATATATCTATGTTCTTTATTTTCCACAAATTTTTTTCTCCCTCTGATAATGGGACAGTAAATGCTACAATAGGTCCTCAAATAACATCACTTTGTTCATTGTAGTTCTAAGTGCTGACAATAAAACAATCCTGGCAGAGATTGAACAAAACCATATTATCTGAGGTCCTGCTTTTGTTATACCTGGTTGCAGTTTCTGAGAACTTAATGACAACTTTAAGTGAGGACTTAAGGTAGTTTGAAATATCAAAATGATGACAAATTCTAAATTTTATCTTCTAGACAGTCAATTATAAACATTAAATGAGTTTATCATTATTTTGGTAAAGAGCAACTATAATGGATAGGAAGAACTTAAAACTTCTAAATCTCAAAATTACATAAAATTGTGAATGAAAAAGAGCCTCCCTGGTGGGGCAAGGGATTAAGTCTCAGCACTATGAAGCTATCCACAGCCACTGCAGCATGAGTTCAATCCCCAGCCAGGGACCTGACCCACATGGCACAGCAGACCTCTCCTGTCTCGCTCGCTACTCCCCTCAGCAGTGTACTTCAGTAGATCCGCCTGTTCTGCTCCCCACTCTGTCACAGGTGAATCCTCTCACCTCTGGCCTATACCCTAGCTCTTGTATGCATAAATAAATAAATCTTTAAAAAATTTGTTAACAAATAGATTTTTATAAAATGGCATCAGTGATGAATATATATTTTAGAGGCTAACAATGAAAGAGAATATGTAAAAGCATCTTTTTCTGATGAACTCATAATACCATAAAGCCAGTAGTTCTCTAAACTAAAATGTCATGTTTTGTTTAGGCTGAAGGAATTCTACATTTTATTCAATATATATCTGCCCAGTATGTGCCAGGAAATAGGAACTCAATAGAAAACAAGACACTATTCCTTCCTTCAAGGAGCTACAGTCTTGTTATCCAATTAACTATGGAATAAACAGCAATACAAAACCAGAATTGTAAGTACAAGTACAACAGAGTATTAACCAGGATTGTAATTCAATAATGTGTGTGTATGCACGCACTCACAGGACACACACACAGAAAGAAGCTTGAGAGCACAACACCCTAACATCATGCCCAGTTACTTCTTTAAGGACTTAAGGTTGTGAACCTTCACTACAGTAAGACAGTTGATGGTTAGCTAATATGTCAGCTCTGTCAGTCACTTTGGCTGCTGACCCAAACACTAAAGAAAGTATTATGAACAGACTCTGATTACTGAAAGAGCTCATATTCCAATATTACCTTTTTCATAACAATGCAACTCGCTAGGTAAGTTTGCTCATCTCTTTCACTGATCTAATGTCATTATAGCTGAGGTATGATGGATCCAAGAATCACCAAGTAGAGATCAACCACTGGCAGCTGTGCAGAAGAACTATTCAGTAACTCTGAAGTTTACTGTTGATATATAATGTATTTCCATTATGAAATACTGTTAGATAGGCTTCTAGTCAACACTGTGGTATAAAGAAAATAAAACTGACATTAAGCAACACTGTCAAAACATTGAGCATATTTCTAAAAATGTAAATGACTATGAAAAAATTCAAAACAAAATTTCCCTGTTAGTTTCTCACCTCAGAGAACAAGTGCTTTCATGAGTTATTGCTTTCTTCCTCCTCTGCAACAAAATTTGACTTTAAAATAGATCTAATTAGACTTGGGTCAAAATACAAATATTCATTAACTTTGGGATAGATGGACTAAGGTAACAAAATCAGTTACTTCATGGAATTTAGCACTAAAAAAACACTGCCTTAGGCATTTGCAGATCATTTGTATAAGAGAGTGAAATATACATCCTTAAGCCAGATTCCTTTTAGGAACATATTACCTTAAGTTGTTCAGGGAGCGTATCTCATTACATTACTTTTTTTTTTTTAACTGTTTACTTTTGTGCCCCCAATGCCAGGCGATGTAATTGCAAAAATGTCCACAGCACATAAAAATTGCATTTCTCTTATGCATCTTCTGCTCTACAACTTGAAGTTAATGTTTCGACAGCTACTGTCTGTACAGCAGAGAGAACGTAATGACAAGAACACTGTTATTAGAATCACACACACTTGGATTCAAATTACAGTTCTTCAACTGCTTGTATGACCCAGGCAGGCTACTTAGCCTTATCAGCTTCAGTTTTCTCCTGGATGAGAAAAAAACCCACCTTAGGTCTGTAAGAAAATGACTTTCTCTACAACAAAAAACTGATTTTTCAGTAAAGGAGAGAATTAACCTTATTCAATAGGAAAGAACATTTTCTACTTCCCATTAATTGTTAACATTGTATCTGAAAATTAGCATACTGCTAAGCTGCAAAAAAAATATTCAAGAGAGCATGGTCTTTTATAAGCATCTTAGACTGTAAATTTGCCAGCTGTGAAAATAAGTATTATTTCTGGCTAGGAAAAAAACTTCAGCGCCCTCCTCACTCCTTCCTCCAGCCCACACCAGATGCCCCAAAGCTGGTTGTGCAGCATCTACAGAGCAAGAACTGCCAGCCCCAGAGCAGTGTGGGAGCCGGCGCCAACACACTCGGAAGTTGACCAGGTATTTCTTCCAGGCAAGGCCCTGTTGCAGCAGGAGTTGAGGACTGGCTCCTGCACCCCAGGGACCCTAATGTTTGAGGTTTTAAGTCTTTGGGAGAAGCGTCTGAAGATGAGTTGGTAGCCAAATTCCTCTAGGACCAGAATGTATCACTGTGTCCCCTGACCCTCAGGCTTTCAAGATGAATAGCCCCCTGGTAGAGACACAGGAAATCAAACAAATTTCTGCCAAGCACCGAAGAGTCCCCAGTGCGGCAGACTCGCCTTTTCTGAGAATTGGGCCTAGGAGTTTCATGCAACCAGAGATGCTTTCAGTGCAGCTCAGGATTATAAGGAGAGTGCCTTGACCCAAGAATTCATCTCTAAATGTGTCTGTGTTAGGAGCTGCCTCAATATAGGGGTGGTAGTGTTCTAGTTTCTACAGAATTGTAGGAAAATGAGCTGTGCTGTCTCTGAATCCCTTGGCAATTCAAGGTAGATATCCAGCTACAGATCTCTCTGTTCATTCTGCCCCTTCTTCATGCTGCTTTTTCAGAAGAACCCAAAAATATAGGGTAATTGCTGTCATCAGCTGCCATTTCTGATAGGGTGTACTACAGTGTAATGTCTTTCCTTTTCCCCAACTTTCACTGGGAATTGATAACAGCACAGCTTCCTTAGGCAGCTATGTGTGGAAGGGTCTTTCACTATGCATCTCATGATGACTGTATATAAACTGGGATGCATTAGGAATTAGCCTGTTTGATTTAAATGTTGATTTGGCACAGCACAGCACAGCTGATTTTAATAGGAGTCCCAGAGTTTTGTCATTCTTGGACCTCTCCTAGTGGTCAGTCAATTCCATGAATATGCTGCTACATGTAGTAGTGATGCTACCATCACCCAGGGGCTCCAGCTGCTGGCAAGTCAATTGTTCAGTGTGTCTGGGGTAGGAAGAAGCCTTTTTTTTTTTTTAAAGATTTATTTTTTTTTATTTATACATACAAGCTGGGGTACAAGCCAGAGCTGTGGGGCGGCGAGAGGGTTCACCAGAGACAGAGCGGGGAGCAGAACAGGCAGATCAGAAATACACTGCTGAGGGGAGCAGCGGGCGAGGCAGGAGAGGTCTGCCACACCATGTGGGATTCTCCCCGGCCGGGCGTCGAACTCGCTGCCGACAGCTCCACAGAGCAGCACTTAACGGCTGCGTCACCGGGGAGGCCCCGGAAGAAGACTTTTTGTGCAATAAGCTTAGAAGAAACCAGACAGGCTCAGACAAGGACTCTGTTCTGGGCCTTTGGTGAGAGGACAAAGTGGAATGAGGGATGTGATGAGTACAGCAGTCCTTCCTCCTTTTAGAAAGACCTGCAAGTAGGAATTGAGCTAATTCTTTCAAAAAGTTGGTTCAGGAATTGCTAGCTTGCCAAATTCCTAGCTAAGAGGTGAGTTTAGTGTTACCACAGGCCTTTGCTATACTTCTTAAAATGTTTCTAAGGGAAATTGTTGAAAAACCTCCTTGCCCCTTAAACCTGCACAAGGTGAATATTAAGGGAAGATGAGAAGAATCTAAGATTCTTCTGTATGAGGAGAAATGACTATTTCATCCCCAGAAATGACTGCTGAGCCTCCTGCCTTGTCTGTAGTAGTTAACAATCAGAGTGATTTTTTATTTAAACTACCATGGTCTCAAGGCTTCATGTTGAAATTTGTTTTTCTTTGTGTGAATATGTAAATTATTTTAAAATGAAGCTTGTGTGAAGAAAAAAGTTTAAATGTGATAAATACAAATGCTCTCAAAATAGAATAAAGATATTTTAGTTGGATTCTACTTCTCATAGTTCGTAGAGCCACCCTGGTGGCGCAGGGGTTAGTCTCAGCGCTATCAAGCTGTCACCAGCCACTGCCTGCATTCGATCATGCCAGGGAGCTAACCCACATGGCACAGCGGACCGCTCCTGTCTCACCCAGTGCTCCCCTCAGCAGCGTATTTCAGTGGATCTGCCTTTTCTGCTCCCCACTCTGTCTCTGGTGAGTCCTCTTATCCCCCACACCTCTAGCCTATGCTCCAGTTCTTACATGTATAAATAAATAAAAATAAATCTAAAAACAAAGAAACTGCCCATGTACATGAGGTGTTTTTTTATTTATTAATGTTTTCTTTTTTTAACCAGCAATATGAAAAATGTGTAGCCTCACCCCAAAGTAGAAATAGATTTGTCTGGTAAAGGAAATTTTGGTACCTGAGTTTGGCAAAAATTAAAGCTATCTACCAAATGGCTATGATTGTAAAGAGATGAATGATAGCAACTGAGTATCTTGCATTGATTTCTAAAGGCCATTAGAAATCTAATAAAGTTTAGCAACATAACAGTAAAAATGCAAAGCAGAAGCTACCACTGACTTATTTTACAAAGAAGGAAACTGAAACCCAGTTCTGGGCTAACATAACAGGAAATTTCAAAATGAAAAACAAAAACTAAAGTTAGGGTTAAGAGCTTTTGTTTTCTATTTTCTTGCCTTTCAATTGTAAAAAATTCTATGTTAAAAAGTAAAAAGCCCTTAATCTTTTCAGTTAAGACATCCAAAAATAACACCAAAACTTCAGGGTGCACTATCTGTCAGATTGACTCGTATTATTGACTTTAAGCTGAAATATATTTTTTAAAGATTTATTAATTTATGCATAGAAGATCTGAGGTGTAGGCCAGAAGTGGGGAGTGGGAGGGGAAAGAGAGGATTCACCAGAGACAGAGTGGGGGACAGAACAGGCAGATCTACTGAAAAACACTGCTAAGGGGAGCAGCGGAGGAGACAGGAGAGGTCTGCTGCGCCATGTGGGTTAGCTCCCTGGCTGGGGACTGATCAGTCCTGGAGGTGACAGAGCTGAGACTTAACCCCTAGGCCACTAGGGAGGCGCCCCCCTGAAACTGTCTTTCTTTTTTAAAAAAGATTTATTTGTTTATGTATACAAGCTGGGGTGTAGCCAGAGGTGTGGGCTGGGGGAGCGGTAAAAGGATTCACCAAAGACAGAGTGGGGAGCATAACAGGCGAACTGACTAAAATACACTGCCGAGGGGAGCAGTGGGGCAAGACAGGAGAGGTCTGCTATGCCATGTGGGAAGCTGCCTGGCAGGGGAACAGATTTGTGCTGCAGTGGCTGCTGATAGCTTCATAGTGCTGAGACTTAACCCTCTGAGTCACCAGGGAGGCCCCCCCTGAAATTTTCTTATCTGTAAATTCTGTCAATGATTTGACAGTAGCTTAAAATTCTAATGCACCTGACAGAAATGTTAAAAACATGACCAATATAACATTAGAACTGAGCAAGTATAGTAACAATATGTCCTATTAATCAACTATTGAACTTCTGTAGTTAAAACAAAGCACTGTATGTGCGTGAGTGTTGTATGTTCTGCAGTGCTGTGCCTCTATCTTCAAATGTAATTGCTGGAATTCTACAAAATATACCAAAGCACTAATCATGGGATTTTAAGAGAATAACTACTTGTTTTTCCATTGTCTTATAAAATCTCACTAAGATTATGTATTGTCTTACATTTCATTACTTAAAAAGCTTTCCTAATTTCTGTAATACAGCTCTCCAAACTTTCTTACCTATGCTTAAAAACACATCACCAAACACTTAAACATGTATAATTTGCATTATTCTTAGTCAATAAGTCCATCACGCACAGCTGTGCAAACTGTCAGGTGAAAAGGGAAAGGGGGAGTTGTGGGACTATGCTCTAACTTGCCCCTCTCCAGTGATGCTGGAAGGGGTACCTTTTCAGAATCTGCATAAAGGTTTGCTAGTCCAGACATGTTTATTAGGCATAACACTGCCCTCATAGCACAGGGACATTCCCGTCTTCTATCATCCTTAAATAGGAAAACATAACATTTTATAAGGCTCTCCTTAATTATTCCCAAAGTATCTTTTTTTTTTTAAGATTTATTTATGCATACAAGAACTGGGGTCTATACCAGGGGCGTGGGGTGGTGAGAGGATTCACCAGAGACAGAGTAGGGAGCAGAACAGGCAGATCCACTGAAGTACACCGCTGAGGGGAGCAGTGGGCGAGGCAGAAGAGGACTGCTGCGCCATGTGGGAAGCACCCTAGCCAGGGATTGAACTCATGCTGAAGTAGCTGTGGAAGCCTCATAATGCTGAGACTTAACCTCCTGTGCCACCAGGGAGGCCCCCTAAAGTGTTTTCTTAGTGTTTGTTCCTATCAGGATCCAAAGTGCACATATTACATTTCACTAACATGCTTTTTATCCGTAACAGTTTTCCCTACATTCCCATTGTCCATACTGTACCATTTATTTGTGAGGAATCTAGTTATTTGATAACATTTCCCATATTCAGGATTTGGCTGATTCTTCCTGTGGTGCACAGTAATATATTATAAAATTTAATCACTGGCAATGGAATATGGCGATTAGAAAAACAGTTGTGATATATAACCAAAATGTTTTAAATAAGTGATAATGAAAAGCCCTTTTAAAACAAAAAATCTATCAGAGGATGCTATCAAGCAAAGACAGTACCATATTCATGCTTTGTTTAAAAAAAAAAAAAACAACTATCCATCTTACTACCTTATATAATGTAGCTCAATATCAGAGTGCCAAAGTGAACTGAGTAGCATTCAATAAACATATAAAAGGGATATTTATAAGAAGGGTAATACTCCATTGTGTCTCAGATGAATCCTCTAACACACACAACCCCCCCCACCCCACCCCCACCTTGGTTGCTGAGGGGAGCAGTAGTGCAGAGGGGAGCAATGGGGTGAGACAGGAGATTTTCAAATTCCAAAAACTTGAAAAAAAAAAAAAAAGATGGGTAATGGTTTGGCAATACAATGTTAATTTACTTACTTTGGTTCAGGGCAAAAACCTACATTTTTTTTTTAAAGAAGGCTTTTTTTTTTTTTTTTAGAAGTGCCTGTTATTTGAAACATCCTTATGAAAAAAATAGATAGCTTTGCAAGTATGTTAGTCAAATATTACTGATTTAACTCTAGAATGAAAGATTAAGAGCTACCAATAATAGATTATGGAATTGGTAGATGAGCTAAGTAGGCTAACTCATTCACGTGTGATGAAATAGCTCCAAATGCACATAAATATTCTGTAAGATCTACTGACATTTAATGAAACACTTGCCCAGGTGCCTTATCTACTTGGTGAACTACTGCTTAGTCTTCAAAGCTGAGTTCAGGTGGGAAAGCTTTTCCCATGTATAAGTCTCTTCTTTTTTGAACTGTGGTCCTCAATGGTGACTTTGGATTAGTCTGAAGAGCTTTTAAAACCTATCGATACAATTAAATCAGAATCCCTGAGGGTGGGGAAGGCATCTTTTAAAAAAAGTTCTCTGGCACTTTCCAGTATGCAGTCAGATGAAGGATCACACTGCTCTAGTACATACATCACATTTGCATTTATCAATGCAGCTTTAAAATTTGTGCTTACATTTGTCTCTCTTTTTAGTCAAGAACATCTTACTCCATACATAGTCAAGTACAAGTTATACTGGGCATCACACATAGTAGGTACCGAAGAGGCAATGAAAAATAACTGTGTTTGCTTTCAAGAACCTTACAGACCGGGACTCCCTGGTGGCTCAAGAAGTTAAGTCTCGGGCTTCTCTGGTGGCACAGTGGTTAAGCGCTGCACTGTTGAGCTGTGGAACTGTCGGCAGCTGTGACGCGAGTTTGACACCAGGCCGGGGAGATTCCCACATGGCGTGGCAGACCTCTCTTGCCTCTCCCGCTGCTCCCCTCAGCAGTGTATTTCAGTCGATCTGCCTGTTCTGCTCCCCACTCTGTCTCTGGTGAACCCTTTTGCCACCCCATGCCCCTGGCCTGTACCCCAGCTTGCATAAATAAAAAAATCTTTAAAAAAAAAAAAAGAAAGAAGTCTCAGCACTATGAAGCTATTGCCAGCCACTGCAGCACAGTTCAATCCCCAGCCAGGGAGCTGACCCACATGGTGCAACAGACCTCTCCTGTCTCGCCCACTGCTCCCCTTAGCAGTGTATTTTATTTTATTTATTTTTTGTTTTTTTGTTTTTTCTTCACATTGTTTATTGAGGTAAAGGAAATTCAACATCTAGTATCTACTTTGGGTCTTATAGGTTTAAACCTCCACAAATGTGTATTTTCACACCCTGCCCATCAACTGTGTCCCAGTAATCTTCCGCTGTGTTCCATTGGGCCCCTTCTCTCCCACATCAGTTTTGCAGTCAGATGCTTTTATTGGTTTTGACTGACCCTTTGTTATGTTTCTCTTTATTCCACATGTAAGTGAGACCATTCGGTATTTGGCTTTCTCCTTCTAACTTATTTCCAGTAGCTTCCTTTGTAGTTCTGTTCATGTTGTCACAGTAACAAGAGTTCATCCTATTCCATAGATGATCCACTTCTCTGTCCTTGGGCACTTAGGCTGTTTCCATAATTTATCTATTATGGAATTATTTATACTTAGGGCTGCAAGGAGCATAAGAGTATACATATCCCTTCAAATTAGTGTTTTTTTATTGTCAGGTAGATATCTAAAGTTTAATTGCTAGGTCATAAGATAGATCCTTTTTTTTATGTTTTGAGACACCTCCATACTGTTTTCCCTAGGGACTTGGATCAGTTTACATTCCCACCAACAGTATACGAGGATTCCTTTTTCTCTACATCCTAGCCAAAATTTGTTTTTTCTGGTCCTTTTAATGTGGGCCATTTTCTCCGGTGTGAGATGGTATCTTATTGTGGTTTTGATTTGCATTTCCCTGATGATAAGTGATGATGAACATGTTTCCATGCACCTGTTGGCCATCCGCATGTCTTCTTTGGAGAAGTGTCTGCTTACCTCTTCTGCTCGTTTTTTGATTGGGTTGATTGTTTTCTTTTTGTTGAGTTGAATGAGTTCTTTATAATTTAGGTTGTTAGCCCTTGTCAGATGTATTATGTACAACTATTTTCTTTGGTTCAGTAGGGTGCCTTTTTGTTTTACTGATGATTTCTTTCTCTGAGCAAAAGCTTTTTAGTTTGATGTAATCCCATTTGTTTATATTTGCTTTTGCTTCTCTTTAGCAGTGTATTTTAGTAAATCCACTGTTCTGCTCCCTACTCTGTCTCTAGTGAATTCTCTAACAGTCCCCCCCCACACACACACACCTCTGGTCTAGACCCTAGCTCTTGTATGCATAAATAAATAAATCTTAAAAAAAAAAAACAACTCCTTACAGACTGGCTGAAAAAGGTAACATGTAAATTAAAAAAAAAAATTTAAATAAAATTTGGTACTACAGTAATAGCCTGAACTGACCTATTCTGACTGTGGGGTTGACTCTGAAAAGGTTTCAGAGTGGTGAAGTGAATAATTTAAGTTCTTTCATGCATCTCCACCACCTAACACCCCTGAATAAAAACTTGCTAACACCCAGCTTCAAAGTTGGTATAGTTACAGCTTCTCTGAGTCAACTGGCATTTACTTCTTCACGTTAGACACCCACTCCCAAGGCTGCACATTAGATCATGTTAACACTGGAACTGCCCCAACCTCTGAAACCATGAACTTGAATATTCAACTGTCTGAATACAGCCTTTAATCCCTCTACGTGTTTCACTACTACTTTACTTCATTAAATCTTCCAATTGCTTACTATCTCCTTTTTACTTTCATCCATTTTTCTTTACTATATTTTCCTAATACATAATTCTAAAATTTGCTGTATTTTTAAATTTTTTCATTACTATATATTGCTATCGTTGCAATATACATACAGCATTATAGTTTATATGAAAATTTGTTTTCCTTCTGTATTAGGTCATAACTTTCCTTAGAATAGATACTGGATTCTTTTTCTCAGCCGGTATCCTTAACACCCAAAACAGGGCTGACCCCTAATAAGCATATAGCAAGTGTTTGATGAAGGAATGGATAACATGTTCCTGTCATTTTCACCACTATCCCATGAATTTTCCAAAAGCAGAATTATATTTTATCTGCATATTTCCTATAATTCCTATCTGGGTACTTTACACATATCATAGCCTTAGGGAGTATCTGTTGCATTGTAAAAGACTGCAAAGATTTATATAAAAAGTATTTTACCAAAAATATTTTGGTATTATTAACAACCATTAAAGTTAACCAAATAGTTATTAGGCAAATGTAAAACATGCTCAACTTGGGAAAAGCAAAATACATAATAGAAAGCACTGGATAGAAATGAAGAGGTATGCATCAGTCTTGGTTTTGCCACTCTGTTATCTACAAATAACCATCTCTGTCAGTCTTAGTTTTCTCATTAATAAAAGTGAGGTTTGACCAGAACTAAAGACTATATCATCTAGGATATCCCAACACTATACCTCTTAAATTTTTTACTATAAAAATGATACACTCAATAAAAAAAATTGTACATGTCCTTCTGAATTGTTCAGCTAAAGGAAAATTCCCATTCTCCATCCTGTTTGCGCAAGTTGCTCCCTAGACATTTCCACTATAACAGTTTGTTCTGTATTTTTAAGTGCTAAGACTCTTGCTTTTATTTACCAACTGGGCAGTCCTGTGAATTCTAATGGCACCTAGACAAAACGAAAAGAGAACTATAAATATTTTGATTGCTGAGAGAGATCTCCGTACTCAGTGGGCCAACAGCAGAAAAAATTAAAACACTGATAGGAGTATTTAATATTTCATGTGTAACTACAGTCTCCAGACCCTCACTCCCCTGGCCACTGGCTATGCAATGCAATGTGAACCAAAGGGATGTAACAAAAAACTTAAGGTGGAAAATTTTCTACAGAAAGAAATTTGGGAGGCATGGGAGCTGTGGGGAAAGGAGAACAAATCATACTAATGTCACAACCACAGAAGGATGTAGAAAAGATTAAAAAAAAATCATGTAATTACAAACAAGAAGAGCAAACACAATTCTGAAATATACTATGAGCTTAGTATATTAGTCAATTGCAGAAAAGTAATTGTTTTCCTACACTAAATTGAACTCAGACACAAATGTAAATTAACAGTATATCCTTGACTTTCTTTCCTACAATGTTCTTTGAAGATCTACATCTAAATCTAACTAGGGTATCCACATATAATAAAAGCCAAAGGTGAAATAATTATATTTCTAGCTAATGATATAATTATATGTAATTATAAAATAATATATAATCATGAAATAATGAATTATGAAATAATTATATTTCTCCTAATGGTGGGAAAATAATTCATAGAATAATCATGAAAAATTTAATTTAAAAATTAATTTAAAAAATTTCCAAGATGAGAGAAGACATAGGGAGAGAAAAATAGGTCACTGGGAAAGGAGGAAACTAGTTACACCAGAGTAGGGGTAAGGATTTAATGACTGGACTGTTAATTTCCCTTTTATCTGGGACAAGACAATATTTAAATATTAAGGAATACGTTGGCTAGGAAGCCAAAATTGAACTCTGTACTCACCTAAACAACAGAGATTTCACATAGTTATGTCCCCAGTTTTACCCTATAATGTAAAATACCATTCTAGACTGTGAAGAATGCTTACTGCAAGGTAAGAACAGCACCATGGATAAGATCCTGTAACCGAAGGCTAAAACATTACTAAATTCAGCCCATTTTTAAAAAAGAACAGAAATACAACTCAATAATATATGTCACACGTTTAGCAACACTTAACTATAAGTTACCTAATGACAATAACAGTATCAAACAATCAACACTGAATAGTCAATCTGGAATTTTTACAGCCTAAATAAATACAATGCACAAAAATTAAGTCTACAATTTAGAATTAATTTTGAGGAAGGGAAAATGATAAATTATTTTCATCCTATAATTTAATTTTAACACACTGGTACATAGTTTGTCAAGAAGTCGAAAACAGGGCCTCCCCGGTGGCGCAGCGGTTAAGCGCTGCGCTGTGGAGCTGTCGGCAGCGGCGACGCGAGTTCGACACCCGGCCAGGGAGAATCCCACATGGCACGGCAGACCTCTCGTGCCTTGCCCGCTGCTCCCCTCAGCAGTGTATTTCTGATCTGCCTGTTCTGCTACCTGCTCTGTCTCTGGTGAACCCTCTCGCCGCCCCATGCCTCTGGCCTGTACCCCAGCTTGTATGTAAAATAAAAAAAAAAAAAAGATGTCGAAAACAGTTAAGTTCAGGAGCCAACCTGTAATACTGTCATAAAAGAAGTGTTTAAGGTCTCCGTGGTGCCACAGGGGTTAAAGTCTCAGCTCTATCAAGTTATCACAAGTCACTACAGCATGAGTTCGATCCCCAGCCAGGGAGCTAACCCACATAGCACAGCAGACCTCTCCTGCCTTCCAGCTGTTCCCCTCAGCAGTGTATTTCAGTGGATCTGACTGTTCTGCTCCCTACTCTGTCTCTGGAGAATCCTCTTACCCTCCGGGCCTCCCTCCCACACCTCTGGCATAGACCCCTGTTCTTGTATGCATAAATAAATAAAAATAAAGCTTTAAAAAATAAAGAAATGATTAATCAAGAATAAGTGAATTCTAGAACTACAGACTTTACCAAATGTGCCTTATTTAGATACTAAGAAACACAAACAGAAAGAAGGAACTAAACTCATCTAGTTTCCTGCACCCTTTAGGTTAGAGGGAACGGTATTTCCTGACACCAGAAAATTTGGCAAGATAGTCTCGCTTTCACAAGTCAATGGCTGAAGATACAATTTTCAAATTTGTTCAGAGTATCATTATGTGAGTCTTTAAGCTGCTTAAAGTAAGTGGTCATTACCAGACAGATCTACATTAGTTAGAAGACTGCATAAGACTAAATACTACAGCAGTACAACAGTTCTCAAACTTTTCTATTTCAGAGTGTGAAAAATGTTATGACTGCTCCAATTTATGTCTCTTCCCAACAAGTCCATGAAAACTCCCAAGTCTGACATAGGCTGGTTTGGGAAGCTGACGGTCTGCAGTGGTGACAAAGTACAAAATGCTTTGTGTGCTACTTTTGACTACAAAGATCCAGTGCATTTCCACTTGAAGGTCAATGAGAAAATACTCTGGGGGAATCACGCTTAAAGCCTCTTTAAAGTTACTCCATTTGTCAGGACAGTACACCAGATATACCCAGCATCATCGCCCAAGTGAGCTTAGCTACTCTAACCACATCTCTATAAAATGTAGATTTTTAAATAGAATTTTCTGATACAATATTGAAGTGTCTGTATAAAAGCCAATAGTTAAGCTAAGATCAATAACTACGCTTCCTAGTTAGGCTTGAAGTTCACCACTGCAATTTACAATTTAGGATTTTCTGTGTTAAAAAACTAGAAAATTCTTTGCTATCCATCCAAAATACTCATTTCAACTCTAAGGAGTCAAAAATGAGAGAGTCAACATATACATCTACTTTTCCCTCTTGCCAATTCTTTCCAGTAGTGCCAAGACGACTGCGTAGAGCCACAGTCCTAACCTCTATTCCAAAGGGTTCCTAAGCATCTAAAAAAAAAAGGTGGGGGGGGGGGGGGTTGGATCCTGATGATTATTATATAATAGAAAACGATCTCCCAGTAGACAGTCATCCTAGATAATCAAAGCAGTAGTGAAAGCATCCTGTCACCTGTGTGTCTACTTACCCTCAGTAACATCCTGGGGGTTAGAAGTCCGGTCACTAGCTGGATCTTGTGCAACAGTTGCAAGTGAAGTGGTGACCCCAGACGTCTCACTGATAGGCTCACTCCGGCTGGTTTCGGGCACACTTTCCCGGGAGCTAAACCTCACTCGGGAACTGGACCGAGAGCTGAGGTCCGGGCTGGTGTCTGACAAACCTGGAATGTCATCGATCTTTGTTGGTGTGACCATGAACCGGACTGAAGCCATCTTGGTGGTGGTTTCTGGAGGATGCATTTTTCTTTTTCTTTATAAGGTCAAAGAAAAATGGGAAACCCCGCAAAATCCTTCCACCTACGCTAGTAATTTTTGATCGCGAAAAATGAAAACTTGCAAAAAAAAAACCGAAAACCCTCAATGACCTTGATTAACACCGCACAAAAAGCCCCCAGTAAGAATCCATCTACTCAGAAGCAGATGTCCTAGAAAGTGCACACACACGACCAGTAGCTGAAAAAATTTTAAGGAGGAAAAAAAAGGAACAAAGCCAATCTTGTGTAACTTTGTCCGAGGAAGAGCTATCTAGCTAACTCCCCTGGTCCAGGGCCGGGGCTCAGCGCCATGGTCTCAGCAGTAGGGAAAGCCTGTGTCCCCTCCTCCACCGGGTCTGGGCGGAGATAGGTAGTTCTTTATCTGGTCAGTGTCCCACGGTTCTAGTTGAGCGACGGGCGCGCAGGCCCACCCCGATCGGGCGAATGCAGCATGGATCGGACAGCGAAACGGTGTACACCCGGCCACCTGTTGTGTATCAGGTGAATACCCCACAGGTCTGGCTAGGAGGAGATGTGTGCACAGCCGCCCGACGTTTTCGAGGCCGGTAATCCACTTGGGTCTGGTGGGAGAGGTGCGCATGCATAACGGGAAAAATATCCCACACTACTGGATGGAAGAGAATGAGAGGGTGAGCAGAGGAGGCAGGGGCAAGCGGATCCCTGCCACCGAGAGGTCTGCGGGGGTGGCCCGCCCGCTCTGCTGGCAGAAGATCCCCGGGACGTGGGAGCAGGCGGTTAGCGGATCGAGACGGCTCGGACTGCAACTCAGGGTCGTGCCAGGTCGTCGCTAGTCCATCGAGCCCACAGCCGGCGCGCTGGGTTTCTCCTGCGTGACAGGACCGGCCGCCCTCCGCCGGGAGACGCCTTCTCCCCCACAGGGCCCGGACGCAGGTCAGACCCCGCCGTTCTCGCTCCGGGTTCTAGCAGAAGAGATGACGGCCTCGCCCGCCGGCGCGGGCTAAGCAGGAGGGGGCGACGGCGACCGTGAGGAGGCGGTCGCAGGTGCGGAATCCCGGCGCCAGCTGATGCGGTGCGCGCGCAGCTGTTGTTTACGAGCGGGTAACAGTTTGGAAGGCGCGGCGCGCGCGGAAGAGCTCGGGGTGCCGAGGAGCGCCCCCTCCCCAGCTACACGCCGAGCAGCCGTTACGTGACCTCGCCGCCCCCGGCCCCGGGCCCGGCGGGCAGTGCCCGCGCCGCCGCAGCCCCTCCCTCCCCTCCCCGCTCGTTCCTCATTCGAGGTTAACGGTCCGAAAAGGAGCCTGGGGCAGCGGTCGGAGGGCGGCACCGTCCCGCGAGCGCCGGGAGCCCCGCCCCACCTCTGCAGCGGGGGAAGAGGACGGAGGGCTCCGCGCATGCGCCTGATCGGGTCGCAGAGGGACCGGCGGGCGTGAGGCAGAGCCGGAGGTGGGCGGCCCGGAGCACGACGGGAATTGTAGTTGCCTCTGGGGGCCTGAGCTGTGTACTGCAGGGGGAAAATAAATTCTTTTCCTCCTTGGTGCTACTGCCTTGTACAAACTCACTCTGGAGATGTCTCAAGGACCGGGCGAGCGTCGGTGCCCTCTGAACCTCAAGATCTCTTTAACATGAGCCCTCTGAAAATATGCATACTTTAAAAAAAATCATAACCCTCCCAATACCACATACCTAGGCCAGACTGGTATTCTCAGATTTAACAAACACTTTGTATTATTTTTCTCATTTTCCTGTCCTTAAAAAACACCGCCTTGGGCCTCCATGGTGGTGCAACGGGTTAAGCACAGCACTATGAAGCTATCAGCAGCCTCTGCAGCACGAGTTCGATCCCCCTCCAGGGAGCTTCCCACATGGCATGGTACAGCAGACCTCTCCTGCCTCCCCTGATGTTCCCCTCAGTAGTGTATTTCAGTCAGTCTGCCTGTTCTGCTCCTCACTCTGTCTCTGTGACTCCTCTTGGCCCCCACACCCCAGTCCTTGTATGCATAAATAAAAAAATCTTTTTTAAAAAAGCCATCTTTCACAATATAGACATATATCAAATCATACTGTACAGTATAAATATAAATATATAAATATCAATTATAACTGAAAACTGAAAAAAAAATGCTGTTTACTTTCTAACTGGCCTGAAATTTCCACTAAAGGAAACATTTTTTAACCTGAATGTTGAGATACTTTCTCTTGGCTCCATTCCCAATATTTTCTCTACTAATGTTGCCAGATTTTTTTACTGAGCACATTTACTTAATGCATGAATAAAGGTGTTCAATACACTTTGACTCATCAATGTTTTGTTTGAAAGTTAATTCACACAGCTTTGATCAGGATATTTATATTTAACAATCAGGACCCTGGCTTTGCCTGGATCCTTACTCCTCTCAAGTGAACATATTATTATCCTTAGCAATAGATTCATGCTGAAGACCCATGCCAGGAAATTCTTTCATCAAATGGCATACAACATCCAGAGTCCGGTAAAAAAAAAAAATCCACATAACAAAATGAGAAATAACTTTCCATTTAAAATGCAAACCTCCTAAAGCGTGATTCTTTAGAGAGCATGCAATTGATTCATACTTCAGGAAGCAAGCAATCACCTCCCTGAGAGTTAAGCTTTTCCCTCTGGCAAGCCTTTTATAAGGAAATGTTGGATTTCTACAGCATCCAATTTTGTTTCATACCAGTGTACTTTCATTGACTTACATATGCTACTTAATACCAATACACCTCTTAAAATTCTTCTCCCATTTCAGTGCATGAAGATGTTAATACACAGATCTCTTAAGAAAAAAGTCTTCAGTACATTCAAACCAGCTTGCCTTTTCTCCTCTTTTTCCAATTAGACATATTTCCAGGTCAAAGTCTTTTCATTTTGGTCTACACAACAGGTAGCATGAGACAATGCTAATTTTTTGTGTGTGGGGGCGGGGGGAGCATGGTTAAACTTTAAGACAGGTTTACAATCAACATTTTAAAAAATCAGTAGCAGTATCATTTATTGCTTAAGAAAATTCCCTAGCAGATCCTTTTTCTAGTGATTTGCAGAATGCTTCGCATTTCTTCCATCATAATCCCCTTAATTTGGATAGGATAACTCTTTAAAATCCCTCAAATCCAATGATAAAAGCCCTGTAAGAGAATAAGCTAAGAAATAAAAAACTGGTTGATAGGAAAAAGGTACTCAATTTCACCATTCCGACAAACTTCAGTAATTAAATCATCTGTCTTCTATTAACTATAATCCAGTTCAAGAGATTTAATTTTTCTCAATAGTCAACAACTCTCCTGAACTTTTCTGCTGGGATGTTCAAACATCAGAATACAAGAGAGACATATCTACCTCTTTCCAGGACCAATCTTGATAAATTAAATCTGCAAGTGATTTAAATTAAATCTACTTGAAGAGTCTAGAATCTTGATGCAGTAGAAAAAGGTTACATAATTGGAATATTACTGCCACAAATCAATGTTTAAATCAGTGGCCTTAAACAATCCGTTTTCAAATCCAGTATCAATGAGATGGGAAAATGAGTTGATTCACTTGACAAGGAGAAAAAGAAACTGGCATTTCTTGAATACCTTTATGTAATATTTTGCCTCATCCCTCTAATCTCAAGTCCTAAGAAATTTCCAGTAATTTTTGGTTTAAATTAACCCCAACCGTAGCTTGAAAAATAACAAAATCACTGCTTGAATTTCTCATACCTCATTTTCTAATTGAGACCCAAGTAGAGTTCCACAGAGCAGTTAGTTGCCAGAGAGAATATATAAAGTTAAGTGTGTTTAAGAAGATAATTCCTTCATGGAGCAAACTGAAAGCCTGGGGCTATTTTCAGAGGGTTAGTAAACAGCATACAAATCCTATTCACAATGGTTAGACTAACATTATAGATATATTAAGATCCCCCACAGAACCCTATCAATTTTACAGTTGGAACGGAACTTAGAAATGCTAAGAAAAATAGGACTAGACAGGTTAAGTGGCCTTCCTTAAGTTATACAAAGAGGGATGAATCCTAGTCTTCTGATTTCAACTCACTGCCTTCCCCCTACATATGGCTCTTACTACTTTTCAAGCAACTCTTCCATTTTGAATCATAGTATCATTTCAAGGGGCAAGGAATACTTGGGAGACTACAGGGTATTTTCCGGGAACGCTTACAGTTGTGGAAGAAGCTTTCTCCACCTTTCTTCCCCTTCTTCAACATGATCCTAGCAGCACAGCACGACTCCTAGAGTAACGACTTAATTTTTTCTTTCTAGTGGTCTTGTACCCCAAGGTACTCTTCCGTCTTATCTCCCTCACTTTTTGTATTTAAACACAAAATAGAGCACTTTCAAATAATTTTAATAAACCTGGCAGTGATTCAAAACATGAAACGGAGATTCGAAATTGTTCCCTTTAAAGAGAATGCTACCATGATTGCCTCACACAAGTATGATCAAAGGCAATGAACGAGACAGGATTACAGAGAGTACGGATAGAAGGCTTCAGGCTCATATTAACGATCCTGGTTATAGAAAGTCTCCGAGGGGTAACAGGCGGCATAAGTGACATGATATTTAAGGAACCCTTAGAGGACAGGGCGCGGCTGCTGGGTCATGAGCACCTTGAAGCGTTTCTTGATGGTGATTCGGTGTCGAGAGTATTTATCATCTGGGGAGAACCGAGCAGGATGGGCTGAGCATGTCTGTTGTCCCATGGGGTCAAGTTTCTGCTCGAGGAAGAGAGAGAGAACATAATCTCAGCAAGAGTAGTGGGACCACCCGGTCACTAGCGACACAAGGGAGACTGAAACTAGGACGGGGAAGAGGTAGCCAAAAAAAGAAAACAGGAAGATTGGAGACCCGACGGTCAGATCAAAAAGGCATACACTCTGGTTCCCACCACTCCTGGGGTCTGGATTGTCTGCTTCCCCTCACCCAGCTATGCAACCAGGTGGTGTGTCTCAACCGCCCCCCCACCTACATTTCTCGCCAAGCCCGTTTACAACCTGTTTCCTCTTCTCACCTTCAGCGTATAGACTCGATCTCCCTGCTCGTTGAGGTAATACTGGAGAAACATGATCAGACTGAAGTCAGAAGTTACAACTCCGTCTGCAGCTCCTTCTCCGGTTCCCGCAGCGGCTCCTTCTCCAGCTTGGTCCGCGGGCCTCACGTGCTTATCAATTTCCTTCCTGGATAACCGGAAGTCCTTGTCTCAAAGCACGCCGGGAAATGTAGTCCATTTTGGACACTTTTCAACTGGCCAGTAGGGGGGGCAGTAGTGCAGAACTCGGCCTAGTTGCAACCTACTTGCAGCATTGCAGACGTTGGCGCCCAGTTGCAACATTGCAGGCATTTTAAGACTCACGGGGTTTGCCCACTGTGTGCCAGACACTCCTAGGCTTCAGAGGGGGGTAGGGATAGGCGTGACAGAACATTGGTGTGTAGAATCCTTTCTTTATCACAAGATGAACACCCATTTCAAAGGCAGTAGGTTTCTAGCAGTTGGGGAAACAAAGGCTGCAGGATTCGGACCCTATATATCTTAGGAAAGAAGGAAGATTTTCTTCCCTCCCCTCTTTTACATCCGGTTCCTCACGCCCTGTTTTAAAGTATTGGCGGTAAAGAGTGCATGACGGGTATTAATATTCTGTACAGCGAAGAGAACGTGAAGCTATTTCATGAAACTGGTGAACTATGATTTAGGGTCGAATCAAGATTCAAACTCAGGTCTCTTTTACCACAAATTCAGCGCTCTTTCTTACATGGTGAGTAACTAATAATAGCATAATAAGATACACCTCCTAAAGGTATTTCGAATTTTAAAAGAACGTAGAAATTCTCCTTATAAGACTAGTTTAAAGAAATGAAAATTGGAGCCCAGATGCTTTTACAAAGATGATGGTTGCAGCACTACTTATAATGCACAAACCTTGGAATATATGTTAATTTTATAGCCAGAAAAACCTGAAATTTTTAAAAATATAGTTTGTATTTATTTATAATTACATAAAATATCTCTGCAAAGATTCACAAGAAACATAATATGTGCTTCCTCTGGGATAAAGAACTAGGCTCCAGAGGAAAGGAGTAGGAGGAAGAACTGCTGTTTATTCCATTTTGCACGGTTTGACTTTTGAACCCTGCTAATAAATTATTCACTAAAAAATTTAAAATTATTTAAGCAAAATTTAAAACAAAATAATGTAACAAACACTAGGACTTTTGGTCATGAAATGTTAGGCTGAATCTTCTGTGAATTGCAGAGCTACTGGGAATAGGCTCTTTCGGGATTGCAGACAGCTTTCCAAGGAAGTGATGTGCACACAGCGATCCAATACCCTCAGTCTTCTGAGACAATCCTAATTTCAAACATTTGGTTCCCTTGATCCTTAAGTACACAGACTGTGCTCTGAGTTTGGTTCAGAGCTGTATCCTACAGCCAACATTGGGTTAAGTCAAGGATTTACCACAACCTGCTATTAATAGAAAGTCAGTTACAGACTGGGAGGGAGTGAAAGGTATTGAAACGGTGAAGAATTTTATAGGGAACTGAAATGTGAAATTATAATGTTGGGAATCTGAAAAGGAATTTACAGGTTGCCCTAAAGAGGCATGCAGCAATCAACAATCCTGTTGCCATACTGCAGTTTGGAGGGAATTGCTGGTTATTCCCTACTTACAGAACCTTTTGTAACACTTCTCTCTACTCCCTAACTTCCCCTCCCCCCACTGCAGAATGCCTTGAATCCTAGATTCTAGTTCTGTTTTGATCTAATATTTACCTTCCCTTCCTTGGATCCTTGTGTATCTACTGGAGCCAGGTTACTGTCTGGTTCCTGGATCTGACTTTCATTCTGGAGGCTTCCAGACAACCACGGTTAGTGCCCAAGCCTGACAGGATGGCTTCGGATGGAGGTGAGTCTACAAGTGGGTGGGTGGGGAGGTGGGGTGTCCCTGTCACCTACTCTCACCCTTGGAGATTCAACTTTGATACTTTATCTGGGAACAAGGTCTTTGGGCAGAGCAAGCGAGATGTGAGCACACTATACCCCACCGCTGGCATCCCACTTGTTGGAGACCAGGGGTTGTGTTGGTAAGCCTGGAGTTGACCGAGGAAGAGGAGGCAGGTCAGGGCACCTCAGAGAAAATGCTGGATACAGAGAAGGGATGGCAGTGAGCAACTTGCATCTCTGGATGCAAGGGACCCCTTCAATGTGTGTTTCGGGGGGAGGGGAACAGTAGAAATGGTGGGGTGTGGTGCAAGTGGCACAGAGAGTGCTCAAGGGGAAGGTCCCAGTTCTTGTGTCTTCTTCAGGCAGCCAGAGTTTGCTCTAGAATTTCTCTTCAAGAACAGAGCTGGGGGGCCTCCCTGGTGGCACAAGGGGTTAAATCTCAGCACTATGAAGCTATCTGGCAGGAGTTCCATCTATCCCCGGCCAGGGAGCTTCCCACATGGCGCAGCAGACCTCTCCTGTCTCGCCCGCTGCTCCCCTCAGCAGTGTATTTCAGTAGATCTGCCTGTTCTGCTCCCCACTCTGTCTCTGTGAATCCTCTCACACCCCCAACACTCTGGCCTACACCCCAGTTCTTGCATGCATGCATAAATAAATTTTTATATAAAAAAAAATAACAGAGCTGGGGTCACTCTCGAGCTTGGGGGTGGAGATAAGGGGGAGCAATCTTGGCTGGAGAACTCTTCAGTGGGGTTATCCGTTTGCAAGTCTGTACTGTCCTTCCAGCCTCAACCCAGAGATGGATTCTAAATTCAGGAAGCAGTGGTCCTTGATTTACCACAGCCAGGGGAGGGGGGAAGAAACGGAGGAGAGTTGGGGCTTCCCTGAGGTGCTGTTGGGTTTTCCATCTTTTGTGGAATCCAGGCCTTAGACCCGTTCACTGGGTTCTCTACTTTGTGGAACCGTCCTGGCCCTCTGTTCTGTGATGAAGGTCCCGAGTTTGCTCATATTCCTTTCTTTTCCATGGTCAGAAGCAGAAGCTGAGTGTTGTTAGTTTGCCAGTGAAATATTTTTTATAAGAGGAGGAGAAGAATGGCATGAGGTTAGGTAGATGATCTGTAAATTATTATTAAAACTCCTAGGAGACATGCGTCTTGATTAAGTGCACATTTTATGCATTTATCCTTGGTCTCCTTGACTAGGGACCGAGTAGCTACTCCTTGGCAGGTACTGTTTCCAGTTTCATTATTAGTGCGTTATTCTTAGTGTACCCCTAATTTCTGGCATGAAGACCTCTAAACAGAAGAACCACAGATAATCTGCACTGCCTAAGTTTAACTTGTCCAGCAACTGCTATACCTCTGGAATCCACCTGCCTCCCTGCAATGCCCTCCCCTCGCCTATTTCCTGATCCTTTCATCTGGTCACTCCTGACTGTTACACACACAACTCCTGGGAGCCAAACATCTAATACATGCCCACCTGCTCCTCCAGAGCAGCACACCTGTGAGTGGTGGCAGCAATGGGGCAGCTAGAATGGGGGTGGTTTGGATGTGCTGGGGATGGATAGAAAGAAGAGATGTACCTGCGTGCTGGATGGGATTTGTTAGGGGGTATGAGTTTCTGAGTCCAAGGGCAGTAATTCTCAACTGGAAGAAGGACATCAAAATCACTTGGGGGGGCCTCCCCGGTGGCACAGCGGTTAAGCGCTGCGCTGTGGAGCTGTCGGCAGCGGCGACGCAAGTTCGACGCCCGGCCGGGGAGAATCCCACATGGTGCGGCAGACCTCTCCTGCCTCGCCCGCTGCTCCCCTCAGCAGTGTACCTCTGATCTGCCTGTTCTGCTCCCCACTCTGTCTCTGGTGAACCCTCTCGCCGCCCCACGCCTCTGGCCTGTACCCCAGCTTGTATGTATAAATAATTAAAAAAAAATCACTTGGGGAATGTTTGCAGACCATGCACGTGCCCCCTCCGTCTTCCCTTCCTTACCTGTTGAGAATCAGCGCTCAGCGTCTCTAGGAACTAAATGGAACACGATGACCTGGTGTCTGATCTCCTTTTCTCCTACTCCATTCCTTCTTTTTCTTTGTCTCAACAGCATCTCCGTTGCCTGGACCAGATATGACCATGAAAGCTGGCACTGCCCTACCTCCTTTCACTGCGCTTCCCTTACCCTCACCTGCTCCTGGCCTGCCAGACCCATCACCCTGGGAGTCTCCTCCGCAGCCCCCCATGCCTTCAGCATTCTCTCCTGGCAACCCTCTGGTGCTCTCTGCTTTCCCCAGCTCATTGTTGGTGACAGGGGATGGGGGTCCAGGCCCCAGTGGGGCTGGAGCTGGCAAGGTCATTATCAAAGTCAAGACAGAAGGGGGGCCAGCTGAGTCCTCTCAAACTCAGAACTTTATCCTTACTCAGACTACCCTCAATTGGATTGCCTCAGGCGCTCCTTGTGGGGGCCCTCAGGGTCCTCCCCCTCGATTTGTGACAGCCTCTAATGTGAAGACCCTTCTGCCCACTAAGGCAATCGGGGTGAGCCAGGAGGCCCTCCTAGACCTTCCTCCTCAGGATCCACCACCAGGTGCCCAACTAGCCCCCACTGTGTCCCTGGAAAAGGCTTGGCCAGGGCCACCTGGGACAACTGGGGAAGGAGATCCTGAGGCCACCCAACCCAAGCCCTCACTGGGTGACCTCTCCTATACCTCCAAGGGTGTTTATGAGAACTTCCGCCGTTGGCAGCGCTACAAGGCTTTGGCCCGGAGGCACTTGTCTCAAAGTCCTGATGCAGAAGCCCTTTCCTGCTTTCTTATGTAAGTGGGGAGACTGATCAGTTATCCTGGCGTTTTTCAATAAGGAGGACTTTGAGGAGAACTTTTAAAAGAAGTTAGACTATTTAGGAATACTTGAGAGCAGGCCTTGAAGGTAATGGAGGTATTTGAAGAACTGGAAGTAGGATGAAGTTGATAAATAATGATGAGGTGATGATGATAACCCTCCACCTGACCTTTCAGCTTGTAACGAGCTTTCAGATATCTTCTCTCAGTAAGTCCTCACAACCCTGAGTTCAGGCAGTGTTTTTTTGGGTAATCCACATTGACAGACAGAAGGTTGAAGCTCAGAGAGGTTTTGTGTCACAAAGCAAGGAGCAATGATTAGACTTAAGTCTCTGGCACCAAGTGCCAGCATCCCCCCCATTTTATTTTACTACCTTCTGATGAGGAGTCGAGCTGTCCACACTGGCCAGCATGAGGTGTCCTGGGCCCTGGCGCATTCCTGTGGGAGAGGAGGATGGTGGGGGCCAGGCAAAGGACACTGTGTGCCTCCTCCTCCCCCACCCCTGCATTATGCAGCTTGAAATAGGGAGCTGCTTAGGGGTCTAGGGCCTCAGCTCCACAACCTTCACTAGATTTGTGATCCTGAGCTTGACATTTCATATCTTTGCCCTTGGTTTTCTCATCTGTAAAGGGGATAATTATACCTATTTCTGAGGGTGCTGTGAAAATTAAACGAGTTAATGTATGTGAAGTGTTTAGTGGATTGCCAGGCACAAAACATGGCTTATTAAGTGGTAGTTGCTGTGATGATGATCATCATCATCATTATTATCATAATTATAAAAAGATAATCTAGAAGAGAAAAGGAACTCAGAAAAGGGCAAAATGATGTTATGCCTAAGAATGTAAGTGGATGCATAGCCGAGGAGCCTGGGGTCACTGGCTGTGTGTTGTGTTTGTAAAACAGAGTTAATAACCTTCTGGGCCAATTTTCTCTCCCTACCCAGACACAGTGCCTCTCTCAACTGGACTGTACCCCTCACATTTTGTGTAAAGCACTGTGTAACACATGCAGTCTTTCACTGGACTTAAAAAAATGTACATGTTGTACCTCCAGTGGCTGACTCCCCAGGGGTCCTCCCTTTCCCTCCCAACTTTGGAGTGCATAAATCAAAAACCTCCCCCAAAACCCAGGGTGCAGCTCACCACCATCACTCCCTGCTCCCTTGCAGCCCTGAGTTCTCTTGTGGAGTCTGGTAGGCTGAAATGCCAACTCTTGAGACTGTACTGCATTTGGTTCTGGCCTATTGCTTTCCTCACTCAGGCTGTGGGCAGGGTCTCCCCAAAGTGCAGACCAGATGCTCTGCAACTCACCTAGGAAGCTGGTAAAATGCCAGGTCCTGGGGCCTTGGGAATCTATAGTTATAGCAAGCTTCACCAGGTGATTCTAGGTACGAGAAAGTTTAAAGGACTCTTGGGAAGTGAGGCAGGCAAAAGTGAAGTGTTCCCTTTAAGCTGGGTTGCTGAATTCCTCAGGATCACAAAGAACTTGGGTCTAGAGTTGACATTTGTCATGAGGTATCTCAGAGGCAAAAGAAAAAAAAAGCAACAACATTAAAAAGCCAACATAAAAACACCACACAAACCTTAATTAAGGATTCAATTGAGTTAGCAAGTGCCTTTTTAAAAAATGCAAGAAACTTTGGGCAGGGTTAAGCTTCTTTACAATGAATCCTGTTAATTTAATAGTTGAGTGTTCTTTTTCCAATGTTTGATTGAAGATAGCACTGTGAGAATTGAGGGTGATTTTCAAAGGCAAGGAGAATTATGTTTGCTTTTGTGTGAGAATTGTATTTGTTGGTGGGAGGAAGAGTACCATACAAGAATGGATGGGAGGTTGAGGGTCTGGAAGTTCAATTAGAAGTGAAATTGTGCCAGGGACTGAGAGCATGTTAGATCTGAGAGGGTCAGGGGGTGTGGGTGGAGGTGGGTGTCAGGGTAGGTGAATAGGGGGCACACTTGTAGAACGTGACTGACCCAGTGTGAATTTTAGCCCAGTGCTCCGTTCCCTGGCCCGGCTGAAGCCCACCATGACCCTGGAGGAGGGATTGCCAAGGGCTGTGCAGGAGTGGGAACGAACCAGCAACTTCGACCGGATGATCTTTTATGAGATGGCAGAAAAGTGAGTCTGGCGAGCCCTCGTTTTTCCCAGGGGCACAGAGTTATTGAGAAGGATGGGGCAGATGAGAGAGACTTATGTGTGGGGACTCCTGGAGCCTTGCTCCTTCCTCCTCTGGGTGGAAGTGTTATTGGTGGAGACCTTAGGATTACCCCTCCTCTGGAAATAGTTGCACAGATATTGTTTTTTGGTTTGTTTATTTTTTAAAGATTTTTTTTTCACTTATGCAAGTAAGAACTGGTGTGTAGGCCAGAGGTGTGGGAGTGAGAGGATTCACCAGAGACAGAGTGGGGAGCGGAACAGGCAGATCTACTGAAATACACTGCTGAGGGGAGCAGTGGGTGAGACAGGAGAGGTCTGCTGCACCATGTGAGAAGCTCCCTGGCCGGGCATAGAACTCTTGCTGCAATGGCTGGTGATAGCTTCATGGTGCTGAGACTTTAACTTCTGTGCCACCAGGGAGGCCCCAGCGCAGAAATTGTTTAGCCTGCCCACCGAGGCAGGGGGTGGCTCTTGAAAAGTTTGGTCAGGGGAAGTTAGGGTCCTAGGTGCCCAGAGTGGTCTGTCTCCTGGCTCATAAAATTTTGGATGAAATTCTTGTAATGGCATCAAAAACAGATCAGGCTTCTTCTGCTTTCTGGGCAAATAACAACTGAGGAAAGTTTTTTCATCCAAGCTTAACTTCTGTTTTCTCCCCCCAAATCTCCTGGACTCATAACATTCCAGAACCTCAACTCCTGGATCTCAGCACTGCCCCCTAGTGGGAACTGTCACCCTTGCCATGTTTCAGGGACTCAGCCTTTCTCTGGTTGTCTGCAAGGCAGATGAGGCCTTGAGGAGGAGCCTGCTTAAGGGATCCTGTCAGGATGTGGCATAGATAGGCCTCATTGAATTCAGCAAACCTGTATGTATTGCTGCTGTATACCTGGGTGAAATAGGGGTGGAAAAGGAGTGAAGGACGCGGCTCTGTTCTGGAGAATCGTACAAGTGCCAGATGGTTTGTTTCTCAACAAGCTTTCTGAATGACTGCTGTGGACGAAGGCACTAGTGGTGACCTTGTGAGACAACCCCAGAACTGATACTTGACTGTCTGTGAATAGCTCTCTTTTCAGTGACTGACTTAGGGGCAGTTTTGCCCAAATGAGGGCATATCCATTCTTAGCTATGCTTGGTACCCGCTGATGCCTAAGTCCCTGATGGATCTGGCCTCAGCACTGCCCTTCCTCACCCTCTGCAGGTTCATGGAGTTTGAGGCAGAGGAGGAGATGCAGATTCAGAACACACAGCTGATGAACGGGCCCCAGGGTCTGCCTCCTGCGGCCCCTCTGAAACTTGATCCTCCAGGACCCTCCCCAGCTGAGAATGGCCAGCAGCCAGGTAAGGCTACCCAGTTTCAACAGGAGTCCTGGGCCAAAGGCTCAGAGGCCAGTCACAGGTTAGGAAGGCATTGCCCTCACTACCATCACTTTCCCTCCAGGAAGTAGGACTCAGAGTTCCAGACAGGACACGTAGAGGAGGCTGGGTTCTCAAGTTCTCCTTGTCCCAAAGTAGGTTTTGATCTTGGTCAAATGAACCAACTACTCTGTCACCAAGACTATAAATAAGGCACATCATACAACCTAAGAAATGGACGCCAGATTAGGGGACTTCTTGGATCTTCAGAGGGTCCAGGAGTCCTCATACAGTGACTCCCTCTTTCAGACCCTCCAGCTACTCAATCTTTTCCCACACCTGGCACTGTTTCAGGCTGACCTGGTCCAGACTAGAGCCATTTCCATGTACCCAGACTGCTACCCTTACGTAGGGTTCAAATGTAGACCATGGTGTATACCACTTCCGTGTGTCCTTTCCATCTTGCCCCTTAGTGTACATTCCCAAGAAGGCAGCCTCCAAGGCACGGGCCCCACGCAGGCGGCAGCGCAAGACCCAGAGGCCTCCAGTAGCCGAGGCACCTAAGGAGATCCCACCAGAAGCTGTCAAAGAGTATGCTGACATCATGGAAGGGCTGGTAGGGACTCCCTCGGCCACTGGAGAGTCGGATGGAAGACAGGAAGAGGAAGAACAGCAGCAGGAGGAGGAAGGGATGTACCCAGATCCAGATCTCCTGAGCTACATCGATGAGCTGTGTTCTCAGGAGGTTTTTGTTTCCAAGGTGGGCTGGGCCTGGAGGTCTGGTTTTAGTAGATCCAGGGGTGGGAATTCTAGGGAATCAGAGATCTCGGGTTCTGCCAGAGGTACTTAAGAACTAGGTACTCTTCTGTACTGAGAAGTGCTACATATGTACATGTATAGCTGGTGGTAGACATGGTTAACTTCCTGGGGGAGGAGAGTGGGCAGTGGGGACAGTGGAGGGGAGTGTTCATGGCTTCTTCTGTAGAGCCTTTGGTTCACAGGTTACCTCCTGTCAGGTGCTCCCACCACTTTTTCTTCTCTCCCCCAGGTGGAGGCTGTCATTCACCCTCAATTTCTGGCAGATCTGCTGTCCCCAGAACAACAGAGGGACCCCTTAGCCTTAATTGAGGAGCTGGAGCAAGAAGAAGGACTCAGTCTTGCCCAGGTAAACCAGGGAGGGAGGGAAATAATAAGCGCATGTGATTTTATTTAAGCCTCTACTGTCTTGGATGGTTTGACTTCTGAAGGTGAACTTCAGGACTGGGCTCTAGATGCAGAACAAGTGGGCAAGGGACTGTGGAAATGCAGAAAAGGGTAGTGTCAGGGCTCAAAGCATGGAAATGAGGCCCAAGAAGCAGAAGAGGGCGGCTCTATCTTTGACGCCATCACTTAAGACTTAAGACTTGCTTGCATCCTCTGTCCTCTGGTCGGGCACCACCTCCTCACTACCCACTCAGCCACCTCTTCTCACAACCACGTATAGATGGTGTTTGTTCTCCTTCTAGCTGGTCCAGAAGCGGCTGCTGGCCTTGGAAGAGGAGGAAGATGCAGAGGCACCTCCAGGTTGCAGCGGAGTTCAGTCAGACTCCAGTCCTTCTGTTTCTGACGAGGATGAAGATGGGGGTGGGCGGCTGCGACCCTCACCTGGGTCTCGGGTGGCCGGGGGCACTGTCCGCCTTGGAAAGTCTGCTTCTCCGGGAAATCGGGCAAGAGAAGTGCGTGCTGGGCAGGAGCAGACCCTAGATGGTCTGAGGGGGTTGCGCAGAGACGGGAAAGCTCTGCCATCCCCCGGCAGCTGGGACCTGCAGCTAGAACTCGCAGTTCCACAAGGGACTCAAGGGCCCTTGGGAATGGTGAAGAGAGGGTCTGGGAAGGTTACCAACCAGACATCTCCACAACAGGATGAGCACCTGGGCAGTGCCGGGTCCCGTGAGCGCTCCCTGGTGGCTGAGAGGACATCTAAGTCTCTGTCCCTTTGCTGGCAGGAAGGCCCCCTACTTGAGATAGTTCCCCATTTGGATGCTGGACTCACAGAGCTGGCTCCTCTCCAAGGACAGGAGCTAGAGAAACAGGTGCTGGTGTTGCAGGGGGAACAGGTGGGGGGTCTTGAAGGGCTTCCGCAGGGGAAGGAGCCTTCAGGAACACCTCAGGAAAGCTCTCCAGGAGCCATGTGGGGAGATGACAGAGGTCCTCCCATGGTTCAGAGCTATGATCAGAACCCTTCTGCTGGAGCAGCTGAGGCCAAGGACAGGGATGGGGGCTCTCTCAGTCCAGGATTTTGGCTGAGAAGTGATATGGACACCATAGGCTTGGAGTTGCCCTTACAGATCGAGGAGGTCATAGACAACTTCCATGACAGGGTGTGTGTAGCTGAACACCAGGGAGGCTGCCAGACACTGGGTTCCAGAAGCAATATTACTCTGGGAACTGGAGAGACCACCACACCTGGAGATGGAGTAAATAGTGCAGTTCCCTGTGCAGATGCCATAGTAGCCCTAGAAAAGAGAAACTACTGCAGCTTGCCAGGACCTCTGAGGGCCAACAGCCCAGCTGGGAGGCCTAAAGATAGCAAACAGAGCCCTGAAACTATAGAAAACCCCAGTGATCTGTGGGCTGAAGGTTGCTCTCCATTGCTGGAGAGCAGAATTGATGCCTCCACACTGGGGGCTTCCAAAGAAACCCTCCTGCCCGCATGCCAGGGCAATAGCCTTATTCTGGGGACCCAGGATGTCTCTGCTTTTCCTGAGGCCAGCCAAGAGGGAGACATTGGAGACAATTCTGCTCCCCCTCAACTGGAAAGCACAGAACATGTCAACATACTAGATGTTAGCGATGACCGAGACCTCCAGCTAGGGGAAGGTGAAGATAGATGCCCACCAAATTTTAATTCTTATCACCCCCAAAGAGAGGGCAGGAAGGATACAGATTCATCTAAGCCTAAAGACCCTGCTCTCATACCAGGAAATCAAAAGTCTTATGCACCCGGGACTCCCAAGTCATTATCTCACCAGAGCCTTGGAAGTACTTCCCCTAGATGGGGAGCCAGGGGTGCCTTAGTTCCAAGAGAGACCTCTCCTGTTAGTGAAACATGCAGTTCAGCAGATGGGACCAAAGGAAAAGACAAGGAACAAGAAGAGGAGGAGGAGGAAGATGAGGAACTCTCCAACTTTGCTTACCTTTTGGCTTCTAAACTTAGCCTATCCCCAAGGGGGTTTCCCCTTAGCCCTCGCCCTGCCTCAGGCCTACCTTCAACAGGTCAGAGTGCCCAGAGAGAATCCCGTTCCCTCTCTGCTGAAGCAAGAGGCCGTGGCCAACCTCCATATCCTGTTGCCAAGTCTGGGAAGCGAGGCCTAGTTGGAGGTGCGGCCTCTGCTGAAAAGAGGCCCTACCTAGGAGCTGAATTTGGAGTCTCTGGGGAGAAGCCCCTTACTCTGGGAGTGGGTCGACCCTCACAGCCTCGTAAAAGAAGGCGTGATAGTTTTGTCACAGGCAGGAGGAAGAAACGACGCCGTAGCCAGTAGGGAGCAGTGGGACTGTCCTGCCCCAACTGCCCATTCACCAAAATGGCCCCAAGACAGATTTCACCCTGACTACACTGAGACTTGTTCTCAGCTGGTTTTTTTTTCGGTTGTTTTGCAAACGGCGAGGGTGGGTTGGGAGGTCACACTGGCTAGATTGGTTGTAGTCCCTTTGGTGTGGGAGGTGAGGGGCTAGTACCATTGGAAGGAGTTGGGGGGGGTGGGGAATAAAGATTCGTTGTTGGAAATGCTTTCACTGTCTTTTTGTACACATCTTTGCAGCTAGATGGGGTAAGAGGCTGTCAAGGGGGAGCTAGCTTCACATTTGATGGATTCATATGCCTTTCCAGCCTCCTCTCATCTAGGCTCCCTGATAAGCCCCAATACAGAGAAATCCCCTCACCCAAAGCTGGGCTTGGGGCTGGGAGGGCTTCTCTGCACATTCTGTCATTATCTTTCAGTCTATAGGTAGTAAGGTACTTTTATTTACCAGTCGGCTTTCTGGGATGGAGGCCTAATTTCCTCTATCTAATTAATTTTTCATAATTCTGTCTAGACACAGGACTTTCTTTAGGGGTCCTTATTTTCTTCTTCCCTGAAAAGAGGCTAGAGAAAAGAGACTTAATGTCCTTAACTCATCCCACAGCAGAAAAACGCTCCTGTGTGGTTGCAGGGAGGCTGCGTTTCAACTGACACAGCTCTCTGCTCCCACTACTGGAGAGGGGATCAATCCCAGTAGGATTATTAAATATGGAATAGCAGTTAGCTATTTTTCAATCTCTAATGAGGACAGAACAAGAGGGAATAGGCTGAAAAGAGGTTCACAAGGAAGCCAGTTAAATGGTGCGTATGTGGGGTATGGAGCAGGCGAGGATGTGAGAGCCTCATGATTTCTCTGCAGGAAGGGCCCTGTCCGGCTAGAAATGAGGCAGCAACCCCCAGCTATGGCCAAGAGGACTGACCCTGGGTATTGCTGGGGTCCCCCAGTGGACAGCCTGCAGCTACTAATTCCTTTCCTTCCCTGCTAATGATACCAAAGTGACTGCACTTTTTTTTTTAAATAGATATAGATATATATTTATATTTATATATAAAATAGTTTCTTACAAAAAAACCAAACAAACATAAAATGAAAACCAACTTAAAAAACAAACAACTATAACAAAAAACCAAGCAGGAGCAGAGATGGGCTTCGGGCCCAGGGGAGGCCCCGGTGCCGCCCTGAGTCTGCAGGCCGGATGCAAGTGGGGGAGGCTGCGGTGCTTAGTCGCCCTTCTGCTTGGGCGCGTGCACAGTCCCGTTGGCCAGAGCAGGGGGGCTGCCTGGGGACGAGGCGTTTGGTATCTGAGAGGGGCGCAGGTAGGTGCTGAAGAGCTTCCCGTGGAGTGGGTCGTGGAGGGAGAAGTCCTGGAACTGACCTGCACAGGTAGAGTGGGATGGGGAGGAGGAAAGCCCCTGAGCATGAGAGGCCGGTGCGCCCCTGCTCTCTCCCCAGAACTGGTGTGTCCTGTTCCCCTGTGCTATGCTTCGCTTTGCAGCCCCAAGTCCAGGTGCTCTCCCTTTCCAGCCTGTCCTCTGATATTCTGACCTCCGGCATGACCGACACCTGCTCCCCTCTGCCTGATGTGCTCTTCTCCAGGTCCTGGGGCTGACTGCACCCAAAAGTGCCCACCCAAGGGCCGAGGAGGCAGTGACTCACAGAAGGACAGGCCTTGCTGGGATCCCGCCTGGCACAGCTCAGCATGCAGAGAGGCGGCGGCCGGGCGGGGCGAGCCCAGCAGCAGGTGCAGGATAGTGCTGAAGCCGTCTCTATACAGCAGGCGGCCGGACCCCTCTGCTCGCTCCTCAGCAAAGAGCTTGGAGAGAAAGGGGTGCAAGTCAAGCGCTCCTCATGCTACTGTCCCACAGTATCCAGCGGCTCTGCCAGACAGGCCCTCGCTGCCCCCCGCTTCATAGCTGCTACCCTCAGCTATGTCTCCATGCAGACACAGGGGCTACTCTGTAGTTCTAGACAATGTGATACTGTGGTGGATACGGAACAGCTGTTCTTGAGAAGTTATTGGGTACAGAACACCACATAGGCCTCTGGGAAGGGCGAGCATAGGCACCTGTTCACTCTCCAACCCCTGGTACCTCAAAGGCCAGGCGAGTCAGCTCCTCCAGGCTCCTGCTCCTATCCAAAGCTGCCAACGCGAGGGCTACATCTCGGAAATCCACCAAACCCCTGGCATCCTGGAGGGTGAAAGAGATATCAAAGTAATGTGGGGACCAGCCCCACCTTCCTGCTCTGCCTTTTGGTGCTGCCTTCTTCCCAGCTGCTTCTCAGCCAGCAGGCCCCTGTGTCTGCTTCCCTCTGAATGGTGAGCCCCAAACCTTCCAGGATCCCTGAGCACTCTCTCAGGTCATGGGTTTACTCAAGCTAAATCTCCTGTGACAAAGCTCTCCTATAAAGGGATCGCCTAGAGATGTTAAGGAATCCCTCAGGGTCGCTGAGGTTGATATCAAGTATCTGCTATGCCATGGAGGGCCTTACTAGCCCCCAAGCTGGAAAAACTGGTTCTCTCCCAACAGCCTATGTGGGAGAACTGGTCCAACAGACTACAAAGAGGGTCACTGGCATAATTTCTTACCAAAAAACCCAAGGAGGATGCCTGCTGTGCCAACTCTATGGGACACGAGGCATTTGGGTGTTGGTTTTATTCTGCTGCAGGCTAAGTGGAGAAGCTCCTTTCGGGCTGTCTGCCTCAATCTAAGGAGTCCACACATAGTCACTCTCTGTCCCTTCAGAGGATGTTGAGAGTCACTGCCTGCATTTCAGATCAAAAAGAGAAACTTGGGACTACTACTGGTGGTTCATGAACTTTAAGAATCTTCTGAGATTACTGTAATTCAACACAAAAACCTGGTTAAGTTCCAGGAAATATATATGGTTTGCCAAGATTCTTGAGAAAGTTCAAAAATCCCCCAGAGAAGCTGTGAGCTATTTAAAGAAATTTGCCCAAGACTGCAAATGCCTTTGGGTCTCAAACTCTTAACCGTCTAACATGCCCATGTCGTCTCTTGCCCATGACCTCTTTTACCTGACCTTCAAGAGTCTTCTCTGAAGATCCTTCACTTGGTACCTACAAGGTCTTATGAGCCTCCCCATCTTTGCCGGTCTCCAAATCAGATGGATCATTTCTCTTATTCCTCCCCATAGCAATCAAAACATTATTCTTCCATGTGCTCGATGTGTTATGTAAAAAAGACACCCCTCAACCCCTAGTGAACCTCAGAAGATAGCCATCTAAATAAAGCTACAGAAACATCCAGCGCGGACTCCAAATTGATCATTCAATGCATTTGATGTGGCTACCTGGATACAATTCTCAAATCCTGAGCATGACAATCCAGAGGGCACGCCTGGCACTGCCCTCCACATTCCCCGGCTCTCTTACCTGCTGGAAGTAGCTAAAGGCACCAGCCACTGTCTGGGGGTCAGAGAGCTGGAGCTGCTTGGCAAACTCTTCCCGGCTGATCATCCGACTTCGGCCTGGCTCTGCCCCGGAGTCCACGCAGCCCGGGGACAGCCTACAATGGGATTATTGAAGGCAGAGAGCTGACTCAGTTTCTTTCTGGGCATTCTATACCCAACAGGATGTTGGCCCCAGCCCCAGTCCAGTGGGTGTGTTTTTCTAAGATGTGCTCTGACTCACGTCCTTGAAGAGCCCTTTCTACTTTTTTCAGTGGGGTTATTACATATCTTTCCCTTCTATCCTTTGTCCTCTTACTTCATTATCTTTGAGCAAGTTCCCTTATCTTCTCACTTTTCAAGACTTTTCTTTCTCCTTCCCATTTTCTTTTTTTCTTGCTTCCTCTATACCTGACTCTGTCTACTCCCTCACTTTCAAGGTCACTTACCCAGCCTTCCGAAGCACCTTCCCCAGTTCCCAGAGCTGTGGCTCAAAGGCTACCTTCAGCCGACCCACCACCATCACAGGCAAGCTTCCCACAAACTCACATTCGGTGGCCGGAATGCCCAGGGCCCTAGAGGATGAAGAGGGAGAAGGAGGCAGAAGAACCTTCTAGGTTTAGGAGTGACTCTGGCCTGTTAGCCAGAGGGAGAGGAGATCAGTCCCCCCTGGCTGCCCCCCAGTCTTAGCTGTCGAACAGTTTTTCCCACTGCCCACTCCCCACCGTTGTCTCAAAACCTGAGCCTTCCTCCCCCTCTGCTGTGGTTCCTTTACCCTGTATGCCCACTCCAGGAAATACTTTGCAGACACTCACTGTGCCATAACCCTCTGGACATTGTTGGCATAGAGGGTGGGGTCCTTGCTTTCCTCGGGGCTGGGGTGGTACACAGGGAGGAACTGAAACACAGACATACTTCTCATCGGGACTTCAAAGCTAGGGGTGACCACTCCCACCCATTTTTCCACAAGAGTCAGGAACAATCCATTCCAGCGATCGTACCTCCACATCCACGATGCTGCAGGGCTGAGAGGCTGTGAGCCAGAGGACTTTGAGTCTAAGAGAAGAGAAACCTGGAATGCTCACCCTCACTGAAATATGGGCTATGGGCTCCTCCCACCCCAGGAGGGGAGTGGGACAGCTCTGCCCATGGATATGTAAATGGCGCTAGCAGTTCAGGCAGCTGGGTAAATAGAGCTGAGAGACTATTGCCAAGGGCTAGATATGTGGTAGGGAAAGAGCAGTGCTGCAGGGATGTGCCAGAAGGGGTACAGGAGCGAAGAGGGGGAACCCAGAAAAGGCAAGAGGTGGGCCTTGTGATTGGACGTCTCAAGAAGGGACACACGAGGGAGAAATCAGTTACAAATACAGGAAAGTAAGTTAAGAGGAGTTATAATCCCAGCAGGAATAATTAGGGGGGCTAACTGAAAGCACTTCCAGATTGGATGGGTCGATCAGAACAAAAAAGAGCGAAAAGAAACACCCCCTTTCTCTAGCGTTCTCTCAGTCTGAGAATGAAGAAGGACCGTTCATCTTGACTGGAGATTGGAAGATGGGTCAGGAATTCTTTGAAGGACCCTGCTCCCCACTTTCACCCCAGGAATACCAGAACTCACACTCCAGGGCCCCTCCATGCCCAGCTGGTAGTATCCTAGGGGAGGAGCAGAGGTAGAGGGAGAAGAGAATCACCTTTTATTCCCCCGGAACTCTTTGCTTTGGGGCTCAGATCCCGCCCTGGGCCCCATCCCCACATGCACATCCCATTAGGCCACTAACTTCCCTGATAGCCATTTAGGGTGGATTCCTGACTGTCAAATCTGCCCCCCACCCTCCAACTATGACTCACCAGACTGTTGGGGTAGCGGATGAGGACAGGCTGCACTGGAACTCCTGCGATGAAGGCTCCTAAACCCCATTTCAGGCCCCCCACCCCATCCCAGGCAGAAGTTAGTGCATGGAGGTGTAGTTAGAGGGCTCGAGAGCAGGGGTCTAAGACAGAAATGAGGCCTCGCTCCATCTCATTTATGCTTTTCTGACTTCCAGAGACTTTCATGTGTCAACCAGTAGGTTTCCCATCTCCCTTTTCTCCTCACCCTTCCACTTCTTGGGTTATTCCAGAGCCCTTCTCCAAATCAGGGGCTCCTTTTTCCTATAGTCCTGTCACTCACTATAGTTTTACTCACCTGGCTTGAATTTAAGCAAAGCCTTCTTGTTAGAACAGGTGCCCTCGGGAAAGAACAGTACCTGGAGTGGGAGCACCAAGGACCAGAATAAGGTGGGGAGGAAAAGCAGCCTGTCCCCTCAGGAGCACATCTGAGGCAGGGAGCGAGCCTTAAGCCCCTTACCTACCTGGGGCCACTTGCCTCCCGAGGTAGCCCGCCTTTTGACCTCTTCTACCACTCTGCGCCGAGAAGCTGGGTCATGCCTGGATACTAGGATGGCTTGGTTAAAACGAAGAAGGGCTGGGGCAGGAGAGGATACAAGGGGTTACTTGGTTCTACCTGGGGGCATTAACATCTACAGCCTCCCAGTCCATTCAGTAGGAGATGCTCTCAGATATCTCTACCTGGGGACTCTCCTTTTTGGCAAGTCTCCTTTTTAGGAAACTGACCAGACCTCCCTCCACCACCTGCTCTAAGTCCCAGCCCTCAGTGTAAGAGGTAGGTTCACAAAAGGTGTTGATTTGCATTTTATTTGCCAGCATCAGTTGATATCCCTTCTCATTTCTTCCTAAATTGCCCTCCCCTCATTCCAGGCCAGTACTGTCCAGAATGGGTCTTTTTTGGCTTGGAGTGGTCATCCCTCCCTTTTGCCCTGTTAAAATTCTCACCTCCAATGACAGGCACGGAAAGGTTCTCAGCTCGGGATACAACTTTGGGGAGGTCACAAGGCAGCAGAACGATGGGGTCAAAGAAAGTTGAGTGGGGGGCAGCAACCAGGACAGGGGCTTGAAGTCGAGAAGCCCGCTGCCCCCGGACCCGAATGCGGAGGAAGCCCAGCAGGAAGAAGAGCAGGCGGCTGAGGCCCAGCACCCCATTATGGCACACAGTCCTGGAGAGCAAGGCTGGGCTCAGCGGAGGCAGGGATTCTGATGCTCATTCACCCCCAAGCTTAGGCAGGATGCCCTCTTTTGCCTCTATCGCTCCAGCCTATGGGTTGATCTCTGGCCACTTTGGAACATGACAGGGTACATCACTTGGGTACCAGGCTGAGCCTGGCTGATTCATCTTACCTACTCAGGCTGGTGGGAGTGCTTCAGAAAAACACCCTTCCCCCCAAAGAGGGAGTTAGATTGAATAACAGGGAAGAGAAGAGCAAAACAGGGTCTGAGGACTGATTCCCCCACTTACTTCCTCCATCCAGTAACTGGCTCCCGAAGCTGCTCCTCAGTAAGACCAGCAACTTGCAGCCAGGCAAAAGGCCAGAGGAGAAAGAGGACGATAAAGGCCAGAAGCACTCTGATGGGGGCCAGCAATGCCCCCAGGAGGCAGAACTGCAGAGGGCGGGAGAGAAGCCACCTCAGGCCTGGGGGATACTCCTTCCATGGCTTCCTCTCTCCCACAAAGGAGGACTCAGGAGCAGAAAGCCATCCTCCTCCCCTCTCCCCACAGGTCAGAAGACAGGAGGTGTGGGAACACAGGACAACTGGAATCCAAGGTGGGAGTGGAGTGGAGGGTGGAATGAAGATACCAATGAGAGTAAGCAGAGAAAAGACTAATAGGATCAGGAGTCTCAACTTCCTCTCTCAGCTGGCCCCCACCCTACCTATCAAATGAATGTCATAAAATGCCTCTAGCACTTGGAAAGCTGTTAAGAGGATTTAATGCTAAGGTAAGAAAGTGCCCAGCACAGTGTTGGATGTAAGGTAGTCTAGAGGTGGCTTCTCCTCCCCCACACCTCATTCTACAAATAGCTCCACTGTCCTAAAGAAATCAAGTGCATAGCTCATTCCACTCTGGGTCCTGGAGGCAGAAACGTGGAACACACTGAGAGGTCCACTTTTCAGGCCTAGGCGGGTCTCTAGTTTTGCCCAACAGCATTTCCTTAGTCCGGGGGTGGGGTTGGGGGTGGGGGGATGAGCTGGCTCTACAAGGCAGGGCAGGGGTTGCCAGGAGCCAGGGTGACTCCACGGCTGCTCTGGGGAGAGTGCAGGTAAACAAACGGAGCCCCTGGAGCCAGCCTCCCGGGAGGTGAAAGCAGCAGAAACCTTGGACACTCCCCTCCTTACACCACCTCTCCGTTTTCCTAGGCTGGTGCAGCCCTTGGCTTCCTGTAGTCAACCCCCTTCACAGCCTCCCTCCCCCCCACCAGGAGGTGCTGCAGTGCGGGGGGAGGGGGGGGGTGGCGGGGAGGAGGGGAAAGAGGGGGTGTTGGAAGGGCACGGGGACACAGGCTCCGGGCCCAGCAACTTCTTCCTTCTGGTCAGAGGCGAGGAGCACTCATCAGCACGCCCCAGCCCCTAGCCCCAGCTTACCGTATCCTCCAACTCCATCTCTAGCCCACCGGCCCCCGCAGAACACAAAACACATTCAGCCTCCTCTGCCCCAGGTGCCCCTGCCGTCCTCCATCCTCACCCATCAATTCTCGCACATGTTCTAGCCCAGACCCACGACCTCTCCAGGACGCGTCTCCCCCCACTCCCCAATGGCCCCCACGTGCGCACCCCCAGACTCTTGACCAGCAAGCCTTTCACCCACCTCCTTTTCGGATCCCCATCCCCATTCCCAGCTCTAGCCAGGAATCCAAAAGGCCTCCTTCTATCCCCACGGGTTTCCTGACGACCCCCGCCCACACTTACCTTAATCCTCTGGAGGCGGGAGAGATGTAACTCGTGCACGAAGGGGTTAGGGGGTGTTGGGGGTCCGGGGGTGGGATCGAGGGGGGCCCAGTCCCCCGGACTTCCCTGGCTCATAGCGGCGGGAGAAAGGGCACCCCGTTCCCGGCCCCGGGCCCCACTCTGCAGAGCAGCGGCTGCGGCTGCAGAGGCGGCGGCGCTCTGGCCCCGGCCCCGCCTGGTGCGGGGCGCCGAGGGGCGGGGAGCAGGCTGCGCGGCCCGGCCCGCGTTGTCAGGGAGCCGGCCGAGGGGCGGGGCTTCCAGCGCCCGGGCGTCCCCGCTGCTCCGCTATCGCAGCGGATCCCGCAGCCCCTCCGGCCATTGTTCCGCTGCGGCAGGATGCCGGGGCCGCCCCCGGACTTTCCTCTCTGACGACCTGGCTGCCTCCTTCCCGGAGGCGTCCGGCTCGGAGCGTATTCCAGACCCCGAGGAGGGCACTATGCTCAGAGCGCCGTCCGACCCCGCCCGAGCATCGAGGTCACCGGTGTAGCGCAGATCGGGGTGGGGCACACGGGCTGGGGGAATGAAGGGACCGGCGCGCTGTGCGCTGAGGCTGGGGGCTCGCGGGTGAGGCGGGGCCCGAACTCCCCGAGGACATGTGGGCCCCGGCCACCGCTCCCGGCTGACCGACCACCTTTCCCGGTTACGGGCAAAGCCATCGCGCGAGGATTCGGGGCGCTTACGCCCCCTGCCGACTGCGTGTACGCTCACCTCTGCGCATCCGCGTCCTGCCTGCGCTGTGTAGGGCCTC
>PVIJ01001739.1:138641-186533 GCA_004024925.1 Scalopus aquaticus
CTCTCTCTCTCTCTCTCTCTCTCTCTCTCTCTCTCTCTCTCTCTCTCTCTCTCTCTCTCTCTCTCTCTCTCTCTCCTCTGAGTTAGAGGACAAGGTAATTCCAGTCACACCTTAGCTCCAACAGACGCGGGTTGAACTTTGAGATCCACAGTTAGTGACATGCAGAGAAATAATGCCCTTGACATAAAGAATATGATCGCCTCATGTACCTTCAGTTCATATACTGATAGTTTTAGTTGTGTCTTCTGCACCCTTGTCAATTACCATTTTTTCAAGGTAAGGGAATAATGACAGATCAATGTGCTGCTGGATCTCTGTGTACCATTAATCTTTTATTGAAAGATGGCTCAGGCAAAAGCCAGAA
Organism: Scalopus aquaticus; assembly: GCA_004024925.1. NCBI lineage: Eukaryota > Metazoa > Chordata > Mammalia > Eulipotyphla > Talpidae > Scalopus > Scalopus aquaticus. The sequence continues at coordinate 139,006 of PVIJ01001739.1, forward strand.
GTCATTCTGCTTCTATCCCGACCTCCCATTCTTTCCCCAAGCCCCCATAACTGTGTGTGTGTGTGTAACTAATATATATAATATAAGTAAACTTTATTTTTAAGAAGCCAGCATTCAGCATTCTCAGCAGAATATAGGGATATTCTACTAAACTATGGATTTTTTTTTCTTAAAGGCCGTTAGAGATTTCACAGTCTTTACCTACAGTATAAGTTTTTGAAAGTTTTCCAGCTTTATGGTGATATTGACATAGAACATAAGTTTAAGGTATACAGTGTGATGATTAGATACACGTTTTATACCTACTATTTAAGGGAGAGCAGCTTTCTGTATATTTTCTGTTTGCCAGAGTAGTCTCAATATTTTTATAATTTAATTTTTTCAATTAAGAAAATCCATTAAACATAATTTGTTTAACCCATTACACATAACTTGATTTTATGTCTTTAATATTTTATTATGCCTTAAAATATTAACACAATTTATCTTTAATCATACCAAGAGGTATGAAGCTCAGATCCACAGAGTAATAATAATTAGATGCAAATTGCTATGTGATTAAATTACACATAACCACATACTATAAATGATGTAAGTGCAGAGAAAAAAACTTTTTTAAAGATTTATTTTTATTTATTTATGCATACAAGAACTGTAGTCTAGGGGGCGGGGGTGAGAGGATTCACCAGAGACAGAACCCGGGTCAGAACAGGCAGATCCACTGAAATACACTGCTGAGGGGAGGAGCGGGCAGGACAGGAGAGGTCTGTTGTGCCATGTGGGTCAGCTCCCTGGCCAGGGATGCAACTCAGGGCACAGCAGTGATATGCTGAGACTTAACTCCTAGGCCACCAGGGAGGCTCCTTCAGAGAAAATTTTGATACTAATTTCTAATTCTCTCTGGAACTGACGAAAACACTTAGGGAGTGTGTCTAGTGTGGATCTCTGTGCTTCCATCATTTGTATTGTTCATCTTCTGTGTCTCTTGCTATGTTCTCACTTCTTGCTATTCCTTGCTAGTTGTTACTTCACTGCTTTCCTCATTGTGGAGAAATACTTATTCTTCCTGAGTAGAAGTTAAATTCTTCTCTTGTTCAGGTTATCCTTTAGCAATTTTATACTCACAATTACATCAGCAATACTAAAATGTAGATATGAACAAATGCTCTTAGAACATAATAAACAGGGCCTCTCCGGTGGCGCAGCGGTTGGGCGCTGCGCTGTGGAGCTGTCGGCAGCGGCGACGTGAGTTCAACGCCCGGCCGGGGAGAATCCCACATGGTGCGGCAGACCTCTCCTGCCTCGCCCGCTGCTCTCCTCAGCAGTGTATTTCTGATCTGCCTGTTCTGCTCCCCGCTCTGTCTCTGGTGAGCCCTCTCGCCGCCCCACGCCTCTGGCCTGTACCCCAGCTTGTATGTTAAAAAAAAAAAAAGAAAGAAAAAAAAAGAACATAATAAACAACAACTGAGTTAGATAGTGGTATTTCAAAGAGAGAGTTTCCTAAAGAGGAGCCTTTACATTTTGTCTTGATAAATAAGTAGTTTGTAAAGAAGTTGGGGAAGAACAAATCAGAAATAGGGATCTCAGACAGAGCAAAGTTTGTATGAACACACCCATGTTGTTGGGCTGCTGGGAAGAGAATGGCTGAAATTAGGTGGGGGGGTGGAGACAGAGGGATAAGGTACATAGCCTTACAGCATTCCAAATAATTTGCACTTCTCCTTACTTCTAGAAAAGAATAAGCCAAGGTCAAACAAAGATATGGAGTGTTCAGTGGAAGTTCTTTATATATCTACACTATGGCAACATGTTTAATATTACAAATATTTGGTGTATGTATATATGTAACAGGGTGGTCCCCAGGAAAAGGGGAGATTCCAGGTTCCCTGCCCTACCCAAGGAAGGGTAGAGCTGAGCAGGAGAGATAAGAAGCTGGAGAAGAAAGAAGAAGTTAGAGAGCAGTGATTGGAGAAAGAAGGAAGCAGGATGGAGGCCAGAAGAGGCACAAGGAGCAGAGAGACTTGTAAAGAAGCTGCACTGGACTGGACTGATTGAAACAGAGGTGGGTGAGAGAACCGTGGGGAGGTGACAATGGCAACGTTGATCTGGATTTTGATTTTGCTCTTTTCCTCCCAGAATTGTGTGGCTGTTTCTGACCCTTTTCTTTGGGTCCTTGGGTGTTTTAGACTTGTGTCAGGCTTTCGGGCCTTACTTTGGGCCAGTCCAATTTGGGTGGACTTTTACCCATGAGGTGATGGGTAACATTGGGTGCTTGATTTAAAAACTATATTCCCCCCCCAAAAAAATTTAAAAACAAACAAACAAACCTATATTTCCTGTCTTTTCTGTATTACATACTAATTGTATTAAAGTTTTTTTCCACCAAAGGTCTTCTATGTTTTGTCTTGATGTGGCAGATGGCAGAACCTTTTTAGAGCAGGCAGATTTGGGAGTTCTGGGGTGGCCTTGTCCCGGCCCTGTAACATATGTGTGTGTGTGTGTGTGTGTGTGTGTGTGTGTGTATGGAGAGAGAGAGAGAATGTGAGTTCTTTATTCAGCTTGCAGATAATATTTGGTGTTTATACAGATTTCTTGACTTTTTTGAATTACTCCTTACAGTGGTATATATTTGATTTGGGGAGCAGATTTTTTTAAAAGTTTGTGGCAAAAGACACATAGAATTCATCCTTTTAACCACTTTAAAGTGTATAATGTGTTACAATATTGTTCCATCATCACTGCTACCTAGTTCCAGAACATTTTCATCATCCCAAAAGGAAATGCTGTATCCATTGTTCAAATCCCAAATTTATCTAAATAAATTTAGAGATCTACTTGGGTTTCTTAAATGATTTATGAATCCCATCTAATAACTAGAAAGATGGTGCAAGAGGTTGCATAAAATGAGAGGTTTTTCTAGGCAGAAATAGAGTGGGGAAAAGTTTTGGTTTTTTTTTTTTAGGTGTAGAAAAGATTATTTCATGCATGACTACCCTCCCATAGGTAAAGGCAGATTACCTGCTATTGGTGACCTGGACGGGTCAGGATTACATTTCTGGGAGGAACTGAAACTGCAATTAAGCAAGGTATTTCTTGGTTTGGAGAAATGGGCTTGGCACAAGTCACTCTATTCTATTTCTTTAACACCATTAAGTAGCCACTCCTTGTACACACGCCTCCTCACCCCCATCCCTGGCAACTGTTTTCTCTTGTCTCTATGGATACTGGCATTTGGTATTAACAAAAGCATGTACAGATCATATTTTATCATCCTCTTCCTCCATGTGACAAAATTATGTTCAATAACAATGGTCAACAAATTTTTACAAAAGTCATGTTACTGAAATAAACTTAGTCATTTCCTATCAATTTATATTGCACAGTCAAATTCTAATTTTGGCTCTAGGTGTTTTTTTTTTGTAATCTGCAATGAATTGATGTTTACATCACGAAATGCATGCCATACGGTTAGTACCTGTAAAAATTCAAAGTCATAGACTACTTGTTAGATTTCTCTGCTTGGCTCTTGTACAGATGTTCAGGAATAGAATAGATGGAAGATGGTTTCCATTGTGCAAAAGCACAGCCTTAAGACTCAGTTTCAATAGTCTCCATTCTTGTGGGTCATGAATGATTTCTTTTTTTTTTTTTAAAGATTTATTTATACAAGCTAGGGTACAGGCCAGAGGCATAGGGCGGCGAGAGGGCTCACCAGAGACAGAGTGGGGAGCAGAACAGGCAGATCAGAAACACACTGCTGAAGGGAGCAGCGGGCGAGGCAGGAGAGGTCTGCCGCACCATGTGGGATTCTCCCGGGCTGGGCGTCGAACCCGCATCGTGCACCGCTGACAGCTCCACAGCTCAGCGCTCAACAGCTGCGCCACCAGGGAGGCCCCATGAGTGATTTCTAAGGCATTCATGAGGCCCTTGATATCGGAACAGAATACCAGACTACTTTCCTTTCTGAAGAAAGGCTACAACTGCTGGTGGTGCTTTCGATAGAAAGTAATTGTGACATCTTCTAGAAGATTCCATTGTTGGAGTCTTGAGCCTAGCAATTCTGCCTTGTTCTTGGATAAATCCAAGTCACGAACCAGGTCGTTGAGTTCTTCCTGTGTTAGTCTATGTGGGGTTGATGATTCACCACAGTGAAAATCTGGATCACTGCATGCTGATAGAACAGGAGAAGAACAGGTCAGCTCACCCTTGTCCTTATCAGATGAATTAAGAGAATATTCTGCTGGAGTTCTGGAATAGGAAGTCCCTCACCAGGTGGAACTGGTCTCAGTGCAGATGGAATGTTTAGGTAGACTATTCTCAACTTCTTTTTTATTTTGTTATTCCGGCCGGAAAGAGGAGGAACCAAGCAGAAGTAACAGTCTTTTCTGTGGCTATTTGGCTCTCTCCACACCATGGGGACTGCAAACGGCATTGATGGTCTTTTGCCATTTAACCACGGTGAAAGCTGTGTTGTACATGTAGCACAGCATATATGCAGGACCCAAGGCTTGTCTTCGTCACCAACCTTACATCTGAAGTAAAGATGATAAGCCTTCTTCACTTGAGAAGTGATCTTTTTCTTCTGGTTGGCAAATGTCACTTACCCACAAACATAGCATAAATTGTCCACACTATTAACGCACTTTTGAGGCATTACTGTTCTGTATTGTGCCTAAATGGATAAAATAATAACAGTTCTATGGAACAGTAGCTTAAACTGTCCCGCACAAAGTCTGAAATATTTTCAATGCTGAACCTTTCCGACAGTGCTTTATATAGTGCACTGCTGACCTCAGCTTACTTCAGCAGCCGCCTGGCAGTAGTATTGCATTGCATCAGAAAATGATGCGATCAACTCTGGATGATGTGTGCATGATGGTATTATGCAATGTGATGCAATATTACATCATTCTAGGCTGATGTAGGATGTTGTTGCAGTCCTACTGTATAAATTCACACGGTGAAACATATAAAATGAATTATATGAAATATCTTCAAAACGAGAGCTAATAAAAAATTTTCAGGGTTATAGTCATGTTCAGCATACCAAGATACTACAGATTAGCACCTTTTAAAGTCAGTAATGATCTCACTGTTGACCAGTGTAATAAGCATGTGAAAATCAACAATGATTAATATTGTCTTGTTCTTTTATTTATTAAAGTAACAATTAACATAAAATTTAAAAGATTATAATGTTTCATGTATGGACTAAAAGTTTCATTTACAAAAATAGTTATAACTTGCAGTTCTCAATTTTTCAGTTCTATTTTATTTCATTTTTTTTTAAAGATTGGTTTTTATTTTTACATACAAGCTGGGGTGCAAGCCAGAGGTGCGAGGGGGTGAGAGGGTTGACCAGAGACAGAGTGGGGAGCAGAACAGGCAGGTCAACTGAAATACACTGCTGAGGGGAGCAGTGGACGAGGCAGGAGAGGTCTGCCACGCCGTGTGGGATTCTTCCGGCCAGGCATCGAACTTGCACGGCAGCAGCTGACAGCTCCACAGCCCTGCGCTAACCAGTTGCACCACTAAGGAAGCCCAATTTTTCAGTTTTAAATTGAAACAGGATAAGAACTCCCAACTGGTAATATAGAACAAAACACTTAACTTACCCAGATTCCACTATAAGCTATGGAGGGACTGTGTTCCACAAATTCAGATGAGGTCCCTACCCTCCTAATGTGATAGTATTGGGAGGTGGCCCTGTGGGGGCTTATTAGGTTTAGATGAAGTCAGAGAAAGGGGCCCTCACGAAGGGATTAGTGTGCCTTTAAAAGAGAAGCCAAAGAGCTTGTGTCTCTCTCTGTGGAGCTGAGGATTAGGGGAGAAGACTTCAGTCTGCAATCAGGAGCGGAGCTCTCACTCCCACAAGACCATGCTGGAACACGGATCTCAGACTTCCAGCCTCTGGAACTAAAAAAAGGAATTTCGGTTTCTTTAGCTACCCAGTGTATGGCATTTGGTTGTGGCAGGCGGAGCTGAGGAGGTCTATCACTTGTCATTTTTCTCACATCTATTTAAATGTAGATCTATGTAGTGCAACAGGGGCTGGAGACTGGAAGGAGGAACCTGGAGTAATCTGGCAGCATCATGAACTGTAAATGAAGGGGACTAGCTACTGAGTCAGCTTGTGTCCAGGAACAAGTATATAATTGGGTATTCATTGAGTTAAACTCCATGTAGAACTGATTTTTGTTAAAGGGTAAATAATAGGTACGCGAGCAGAGCGTGGTTCAGAGGGCTGCTTGTGCCCCAAGCTCTTCCTGTCAAGTCTGTTTGTGACTAAGCCAACACTTGGGGGTGGGAGATGGTGGTCCAGCACTCAAGGCTGCAGGATGGGCACTTTATCGTGGAACTTCTACCAAGAGCACCTGAAGAGCCCCTTGAGGCAGTATTACTTGCCCCATGATTGCCAGGACATTAGTTTTGTTGACCAGCAAAGAAGGTATCCCCAGTGGTAGGACAAACAGGAAATGTTATGCCTTCCGCCTGCACATACCCCGTACTGGCCTCATCTGTATTTCCCCTTCACCACTCCCCACTGCTTTTGCACCTTTTATCTTCCCTCCCCCTACACAGACACCATTTTTATTTTGGGGTCATTACCCCACACCCCTATTGCTACACAAGCCACAGTGGCTGGGGGCTGGGGCTGGCTGGACAAGAAGCCTCACCCTACTTATTCCTTTCCTGTTGTGATTAGGAAACATTTTTGTTTTTGTTTCCCCCTGAATAAAAAAGGTTCTATTAAAAAAGGGAGGGTGGGATCAATAATAAAAATGTCCAAATGAGGGTCTCCCTGTTGGCACAAGGGGTTAAGTCTCAGCACTATGAAGCTATCAGCAGCCACTGCAGCACAAGTGATCCCCAGCCAGGGAGCTTCCCACATGGAGCAGCAGACCTCTCCTGTCTCGCCCGCTGCGCCCCTCAGCAGTGTACTTCAGTAGATCTGCATGTTCTGCTCCCCACTCTGTCTCTGGTGAATCCTCTCAACCACCCCACACATACCTCTGGCCTACACCCCAGCTCTTGTATGCATAAATAAATCTTTTTCAAAATGTCCAAGTGAAGCATAAATAAATATTATTAAAACTCCAAAGTAATCAAAGCAATTGTTTAAAACTTGGACTCTAAGGAATTTTGTTTTTGAAGGACTGATGTCAGTCAGAATTCTGCTGCACTGAATCAAATGCTGACTGTTAGCTAGTTTTATTACTGTTTTACAGTTCTCCACAGACAAGGCAAGCCTTGATTACCTGTACCTGAAATGGAAGCCCTCTGTCAACTGCCCTTGATACCCTGCTCTGACTCCATGAGCTCTTAGGTACCTGTGTACAGGGCAGGAGAGGGGCACCCCCGAAACCCCAGACCTGCCCTAATCTAAATGGGTTCTGCCATCCGCCGCATCAATACAAAACATATAGGACCTTAAGTGGAAACCAGACTTTAATACAATTAGAAAGGACAGAGAAGAAAAAGAATATATTCTAAGCCAAGCACCCAATGTTAACCAACTCCTCGTGGGCACAAGTCCACCCAAACGGGATTGACCCAAAGCAAGTCTCGAAAGCCTGCCACAAGTCTAGAACAGATTTTGGCAGGGACCCACACACAAGGGTCAGAAACAGTCAGACAATTCTGAGAGGAACAGCACAAAATCAAAACCAAAATCAACACAGCCATCGTTAACCTCCCCACGGGTCTCTCACCCACGTCTATTTCAATCAGTCCAGGCCAGTGCAGCTTCTTTACAAGTCTCTCTGTTCCTTGGGCCTCTGCTGGCTTTCCATCCTTCCTCCATCTCCTCTTGTCTTCTGTCTGTGTTCTGTTCTGTGTCTCCTCTGTGTGTGTCCTCCGTGTGTGTGTCTCAAGCTTCTCATATCCTGCTCAGCTCCACCCTACATTGGGTGGGACAGGGAACCTGGGACACACCCCTTCTCCTGTTACACTTGTTCCATAGTTTGAGAACCACTGGGTTACCTTGGAAGAGAGGAGGATTTGGGGTTGACATGACTTAAGCAACTCATTCAATTCAAATGTTTTGATTGGGATCAGCTGGATCTAGGTGCCCTTGTTTAGTAGGTCCTCAAAAATGTGGATCTGGGTTCAGGATGGAGATAACAGTTTTGGAGAACAACATATGGTAGAGAACTCAAAATCAGGGGAGTGTTTCCCACATAGTTTTGGGATTGGTTGAATTTCTACTTGTTTCAGAGGTACCTTAAATCAGGAGGGCGTTCCTCTTGACACACTGTAAGGAAACATGGCAGTTGGGGTAGAGGGGGACCTGTCACCACGGAATGCCAGTAAAGTAGAGACAAGAATTCAATCTTTAAGGTAGGCTTTAATCAAATAGCCTGCAATCTGGAAGACAGTGGGGAGGGGGGACAAACACCCTGAAGAAACAGCCTTCACAATATGTTTACAGCTGGCTTTTTACTGTGAGTTGAACAGAGTTCAGCAGTATGCAGGCCTTCACGCTGCCAGGAAATTGTGATGTCCAGCCCCTGGAGCTCCTTATCTCCCTCCGGACGCCTGGCCTTACGTGCCTCTGGGTGTGCTGAGGCTGGTCTTCAGACAGCACTGGCTCCCTGCATGCCTCCGGCCCTGTCCTTGGGCTGGAAAATTAACTCAGAGTAGACAGGCCATAAACAATGTGTGTGTGCAGATTTCCTGCTATATCAGCTTAGTGTCTCACCTGATCTATTGCCCCTCCCTAACCCCTATCAACCCCATTATATCTGTTTTCAATTTAATGATAAAAAACTACTTACTGTGGGCCTCCCTGGTGGCACAGCGGTTGGGCGTTGCGCTGTGGAGCTGTTGGCAGTGGCAACCGAGTTCGACTCCCTGCCAGGGAGATTCCCAAACGGTGTAGCAGACCTCTCCTGCAGTGCCCGCTACTCCCTTTAGCAGTGTATTTCGGTCCATCTGCCTGTTCTGCTCCCCACTCTGTCTCTGGTGAACCCTCTTGCTGCCCCACGCCTCTGGCCTGTGCCCCAGCTTGTATGCATAAATAAATAAATCTTAAAAAAAAAAACAACTACTTACTGAGTAACACCTAAGTATCAGAAACCGTGCTAAATGCTGGGATTTGAAGGCTAGGCCTCCTTAAGATGTTCACAACAGCCTTCCTAAGATGTGTCACTTTGGTATGTGGATTATTTTGAGCAAAGTTCAGTTGAGGCCCTGCAGGCACACTAGAAACACCACCATTTCATTAAATACATGGAAGGTATTTACAATTTGATGAGCACCAAAAGTTTAGTTTCCATCTTTACCCTTTTCACTCCCTCCTCACCCCCTTTCCCTTTGTAAATCTTATTTTGGAGACAAGTTAATTTAGATACCCTGCCCATTTTTAAATCAGTTTACTACTTTTATTGTTGTTCAGTGCTTTATATATTTTCGATATCAATTCCTTGTTGGATGTATGATTTGCAAATATCTTCTCCCATCTAGTGGGATGGCTTTTGTGTTGATGATTTCTTTCCTATGCAGAAGCTTTTCAGTTTGATATAGTCCCAATTCTTTATCCCTGGCCTCACCTTTTTTTTTTTTTTTTTAACCTCTGAGACTGGCATTTCTCACTCAGCACAATGCTCTTTTTTTTAAATATACATACCTATGTATACACACACATACACACACACACACATTTTTCTTTTCTTTTGCATAGAAGAACTAGGATGTAGGCCAGGAGTGCAGGAGGTGAGAGGATTCACCAGAGACAGAGTGCGGCGCAGAACTGGCAAATTTACTGAAATACATTGCTGAGGGGAGCAGCTGGCGAGACAGAAGAGGTCTGCTGTGACACGTGGGTTAGCTCCCTGGCTGGGGATTGAACTCAGGCCATAGGGGTGATAGCACTGAGACTTAACCCCTAGGCCACCATGGTGGCCCAGCATAGCAGTCTTGAGAGCCATCCAAGTTATGTGTTTCAGTATGTCATCCCTGTTTATTGCTGATTATTACCCCATGGAATGGATGTACCCAAATTAATAAACCGTCCACTGATTGAGGGCCATTTTGGTTGTTCCCAGGTTTTGGCCATAGTGTATAAAGTTGCTATGGACATTCACATACAGGTTTTAGTGTAGATGTAGATTTTCACTTCTCTGGGATAAATGTCAAGGTATGTGATTGCTCAACAGAATGGTAGTTGCATGTTCATTTTTATAAGAAACTGTCAAATGACAAGCAATGTTCAAGAGATCCATTGACTTCACATCTTCACCAGCATTTGGTATCGACAATATTTTTTTTAAGTTGTTTTAATAAGAATGTGATTATAGGACTTCCCTTGTGGTGCAGGGGTTAAAGTCTTAGCACTATCAAGCTATCACCAGCAACTACAGCATGAGTTTGATCCCTGACCAGGGAGCTAACCCACATGGCACAGCAGACCTCTCCTGTTTTTCCCACTGCTCCGCTCAGCAGTATATTTCAATCACTCTGCCTGTTCTGCTTCCCACTCTGTCTTTGGTGAACATCCTCACAGCCCCACACCAAGGCCTACAACCCAGTTCTTGCATGCATAAATAAATAAAATAAATATTTTTAAAAAAAGAATGTGGTTATATCTCACTGTGATCTTAATTTGCATTTCTTTAATGACTTGTGGTGTTTAATATCTTTCTTGCTGGTTGGTTTTTACTTATTTTTATTTTTTTTTATTTATTTATTTTTAAAGATTTATTTATACATACAAGCTGGGGTACAGGCCAGAGGTGGGGGGCGGCAAGAGGGTTGACCAGAGACAGAGTGGGGAGCAGAACAGGCAGATCAGAAATACACTGCTGAGGGGAGCAGAGGATGAGGCAAGAGCGGTCTGCTGCACCATGTGGGATTCTCCCCGGCTGGGCATCAAACCCGCATCGCGTGCTGCCCAGAGCTCCACAGCGCAGAGCTCAACCGCTGAGCCACCAGGGAGGCCCCCTTGCTGGTTGGTTTTTAATCTTCCTTCAAAGACTTCTTCCTCTTGTACATGATAACCAATTGAGACCAGATGTTAATTTTTATGTGTAGTCTTTACTCTCTGTGGGAGGGTGGTCATTTTTTGTGAAAATCTCTGTGTTGCCCACAGCTTGAGCATCACCTGGGGGGTGAGACTTAATAACACTGCTTATGACAAAGCACTTTCTGAATGGAATCCCTTTGTTTGGAGACATTGCCTCCAGGTGACAAAACTGTTACAGTGAAAGTATTTGCTCATATCCTGAATGCATTTTCTCTAGATTTTTTTGACACTATAATTAGATTTTATTATTTATTTGATATCTTAGGGCCCAAGTTGGCCTTTGTGAGAAGCTCGGTAATGTAATGCTTAGGAGTTAGGATCTAGAATAAGAGCAGGGTGGATTTTAATCCTGGGTTTTGCCACCTTTGAACTTAGTGATCTTGGACAGGTTATTTAAACTCTAAACACAAGTTTTCTCATATATAGAATGAGGATACTAGTGACAATTACTTTAAAGGAGTCCTGTGAAAATGACTGCTGTTTTTATCACCTGTTGTTGTGTTACATGTCATCCCAAAGCTTAGTTGCTTCAGACAAAAGTGATTTGTTATTTCCAGGGCTTCCCTGAAGCAGGAGTTAGTCTCAGCACTATCAAGCTATCACCAGCCACTGTGGCTTGAGTTCAATCCCCAGCCAGGGAGCTTCCCACATGGTACAAAAGACCTCTCCTGTCTCTCCCGCTGTTCCCCTCGGCAGTGTATTTCAGTCAATCCACCTGTTGTGCTCCCCACTCTGTCTCTGGTGAACCCTCTCATCCCCCACACCTCTGGCCTTCACCCCAGTTCTTGTATGCATAAATAAATAAAATACATCTTCAAAAATGATTTGTTATTTCTCATGATTTGTGACTTTCATGATTGGTGCTAGAGACTGAATGCTTTTGTCTCTCCAAGTCTCCAAAATCATGTGTTGACAACCTAATCCTCCAAGTGATTTATTTGGAGGGGGGGCCTTTGGAAGTAAGTACATCATGGGGACAGAGACCAGGTGCATGGGATTTGTAACCTTATAAAAGAGACTTCGGAGCTTCTGTGCTGTTTCTACCACGGGAGGCCATAGCGAGGAGAGGGCTACCTTGGGACCAGGAAGCCACACTCACCAGTCAATGCCTTGCTCTTAGACTTCCCACCCTCCAGAACTGTGCAAAGTAAATGTTTACTGTTTAAGGCCCCCAGGCTAGGGTATTTTTGCTAGAGCAGCGTGACTTGACCAGCCCAGTGAGGGTTTTTTTCCCCCAGGGGGTGAAGCAGAACTCACTCACATGAGGTGGTGTTAGTGTTCACCCCAGTCGAGGACGAGTGCTGTCTCAGGAATGCTAACTCTAGAGGGCAAGGACAGAGGTGGAGAAATCAGTCCTGAGGCCCTAGTCTGAGGAGGATAATGCTGTGACTTAAGTTAGCACAGGTGAGAGAGATGGTAAAAAGCATTCAGTGTGAGAATACAGATACACACACATATTTATATTCAAAAGGGTAGTTTTATTATAAAAAGGGAAGGGAAGTAAAGGATGCTTGCACAGACACAAGCAAGCAGAAAAAGCTATCCCCAAAAGGGGCAGGTTTGGGGCCTCCCTGGTGGCACAAAGAGTTAAGTCTCAGCATGATGAAGCTATCAGCAGCCACTGCAGCATTTGTTCAATCCTCAACCAGGGAGATTCCCACAAGGCACAGCAGACCTCTCCTTGTCTTGCTCGCTGCTCCCCTCAGCAGTGTATTTCAGTCAATCCACCTGTTCTGCTCCCCACTCTGTCTCTGGTGAATCCTCTCAACCCCCACACCTCTGGCCTACACCCCAGTTCTTATATGCACAAATAAGTAAAAAGAAATATTTTCAAAAACCAAAAACAAAAGGGACAGGTTTGTTAAGAGACTCTTGCATAGTCACAGGCAGTCAGGAGAGCCTCTGCCTAGTATGTGAGAATATAGTTTGAAGGAAAAGCTAAGATGTTAACCACCTGAATAAATTCTTCAAGATGATCCCACTTTAGATATTCCTTCCCAATGTCAGATCAAGGCTCTCATATGATTCTTTAAAAGCACATTCAGGTTATTACAATAAAATGTAGGTGGGGCATGGAGCAGACTCCAACCTAAGCTAGATTTTTCCCTTATATTTTTTATTCTGACAATTTTCAAACATAAAAATTTGAAAGAAGGGCAAAAATACACATGTGTATACATGTACCCTCCACCTAGATTCAAAATCATCAACGTTTTCCTCTATGTGCTTTATTCCCCCCACCCCGTGAAAGACCCATACTTATGCCAAACCATTAGGAAGAAAGTTGTCCCCATCATTTTGCTCCATCTTTAAATACTTCAGTAGGTGCCGCCTAAGAGTGAGACATTCTCTTTCATGAACACACCATTATCTCATCTGAGGAAATTTCTAATAATTCCATACTGCCATCTAACTTTCAAAGTTTCCCAATTTCTTTATGAAAGTTTTCATAGCTGTTTTATTCTCAAGCCAGAGGCTGTGGTTAATGAATATATTATAGTTATGTCCCCTTAGACTTAATTTTTTTGGACACTTTTCTTTTCTAGAAGGTCCATGCCAAGCATCTTGTAGCATTCCCAGATACTTGATTTGTTTATTTCTTCATGTTGCTGTATCACTTGTTTTTCTCTCCTTCATATTTCCTGTATTCATGACCCAAGACTTAGAGGCTTAATTAGATTCAGTTTAAACATTTTTGGCAAGGACGTATCATAGTTAATGTTTCATATTTAATATTGCATCACTTTAGGAATCAAGAATGTCAGGTGATTCCACTGCTAGTAAGCGTTAAGGTGGTGAATGTCAGATCATACCAGTGAGTGCTACATAGTTTCACCTTTGCAATTAGTAACTAATCTGTGTGGTTTTATTTGGCATTGTATCAGGTACCACTACTGCATAACAAGCCATCTCAAAATCCAATAGCTTAAAACAATGACTCATTTAGCTTATGATTCTGATGGTTGGCAATTTAAGTTCAGTTCTGAGGGCAGTTCTAGTTTCAGCTGGATGTTCTCGTGCATCTATGGTTAGCTGTGATTGGGTAGGTGGCTTTGTGGCTGTGTGTGGACTCGCTGTTTTTCCTGTGACATCTCTAACCTCCTTGGCAAAATAGCCCAGGCTTATTCGCGTGACAGTGGTAGGATTTCAAGAGAGAAGTTGGAAGGTTAGGAACTGATGCATGATTACTTCTTCCACATTCCCTTGGTCAAAACAAATCACAAGGTCAAGTTCATGGTAGAGTCCTTGCCCTGGAGATTCATTGTAGGGAAAACAGATTCCATTCCTTGATGGGGCAGCTACAGGGTACATTAAAAGAGGCACATAGCTACAGGAAAATTGGGACTCTTCCTTTTTCAGAGGGAGGGCAAAGATGGACTGTTATTTACAATCAATGTACCATAGAAATTATGTTTCCTGCCAATCTCTTCTAATGAGTTTAACATTCACTAATGATTCTCACTTGAACCAATTATCATATTGCAGGCACAAACAGGTGATTTTTTCTTTAAGATTTATCTGTTTATGCATGCAAGAGCTTGGGTGTAGGCCAGAGGCCTGGGGTAAGAGGTGAGAGGATTCACCAGAGACAGAGTGGGGAGCAGAACAGTCAGAGTGAGTGAAATAAACTGTTGAGGGGAGCAGCGGGCGAGACAAGAGAGGTTTGCTGCACCGTGTGGGAAGCTCCCTGGCCAGGGTTTGAACTTGTGCTGCAGTGGTTGGGACAGCTTCATAGTCTGAGACTTAACTCCTTGTGCCACCAGGGAGGCCCCAAAAAGTGATTGGAGGGAATGATTTCAAATGATTGGAGGAAATGATTGGAGGAAATTATATCAGTCATTTCCTCCATATTTTCTAGTAGCTTACATCTGTAAAAAGAGGCTTTCCTTATTTTCCTTTTCTCTCTTCTCTATTAAAATGTTTTGGGAAACATTTTAATAATTATATAAAAATATATAGTCAAACAATATAGAAATATGCAAAATAGGAAGCAAAGATATTCTGCAGTCTTTTCTTATTTTAGAGGAACTCACTGTTACAATTTTGTCCTTTTATTTATTTATTTTTGTGTAGAAGAACTGGGGTGTAGGCCAGAGGTGCAGGGGGTAAGAGGAATCACCAGAGACAGAGCAGGGAGCAGAACATGAGGATTTACTGAAGTACACTGCTGAGCAGAGCCATGGGCAAGACAGGAGAGGTCTACTGTGCCATGTGTGGGTCAGCTCCCTGGCAGGGATCGAACTCAGGCTGTTGTGGTGGGCCTTCCCCATGGTAGTGCTGAGACTTAACCCCTAGGCCACCAGGGAGGCCCTCCATTGTTACAATTTTGTACATATTTTTTGATATGTATATAAAAAGTATTATAGATGTATACATTACGATCATACTTTAAGTGTCATATACTAATAAAAATTATAACATTGAAGAACAGAATGAAGTGTAACTTTCCCCAAAATTAGTTCTTCCTCTTACATTCTGAATTTAAAAATATATATATATTGTAAATCCAGCATAACTAAGCTCTACTTCCATATCCAATTAACCACCAAGTCCTATTTAAGTCCCATCATTGAACTCGGATAGCTGTATGTCACCCTCAAATTGGCCTACTAGTTGCTCCTCAATCTGCTCATTCTCATCATCCATAACTTCACTCTTCCTGCCTCAATCATGCCAATTTCTTTCAGCTCCTTGAACTCACTGCAATCTTCATGCCTCCTGGCCTTTGAACCTGGGGCTGAATTCCTGAAATACTAACCTCTAACCTCCCTCCTTTCCCAGCCTTTGTCTGAATGCATCCTATTTCCCTTCAGTCCCAGAGTAGATGTGACTCCCTAAGGGTGACTTCCTCTGACCCTCCTCTGACTCTCATGGGTTATGGGTCCCCTGAGTTGTGTCCTGAGGAACTTGAAAACAATTTAATGTTTATACTTGTCATTAGACTGTAAGTGTAGTTAGACTATAAGGGATATAGTAACTGTATCCGCAGTACTTTTTGAGCATTTTGACACCTCGTAGGTCCTCAATAAATGTTCAGATAATGAAAACCAAGTAAAATGGTGTCCTGGCATACTGGAAGCCAGTATCACCATCCTGTTTCCAGTCTTTTCTTCTCTTCCTAGGCTTTCAGTTCATGAACACACTATAGTGGACCCTGTCATGCTCCCCCTAGATGCTCTTGGACCCTTGGTACCATTTCTGTGTGCTTTCCAGTAGCCAACACCTGCAACTCTCTTAAGAGTTGTCTTGTTGAGGGACCTCCCTAGTGGCGTGAGGGGTTAAGTCCCAGCACTATGAAGTTATCTGCAGCCACTGCAGCACCAGTTTGATCCAGGGCCAGGGAGCTGACCCATAGGGTGCAGCAGACCTCTCCTGTCTCGCTGAACCGCTGCTCCCCTCAGCAGTGTATTTCAGTGGATCTGCCTGTTCATTTCCCCACTCTGTCTCTGGTGAACCCTCTCATCCCTCCACACCTCTGGCCTACACCCCAGTTCTTGTATGCACAATTAAATAAATCTTTTTAAAAAAGGAGTTGTCTTACTGAGGTCTAATTTACAGGTAAAAATTGTACATATTTATTTGGGTCATACAAAGTGATGATTTGACAGACATGCATATTGTGAAAGAATGACCACAGTCAAGTTAATGAACAATTCTTTACCTCTCAGTTACCTTTATCTGTGGTAAGAATATGCATAAGATCTAGTTTCCCAGATCCTTTCAAGGACATTTTATATTAGTGCTGATGACAGTCGTGATGCTTGACTTATAAGTCATCTTGTAAATGAGAATGTGCAGTCTGCCCCCATCTCCCCACTTCCTCTAGCCCTTAATCCCTGACAGACACTGTTCTATTATCTGGTTGTATGAGTTCAGCTTTTTTAGATTCCACATATAAGTGAGATCATACAGTATTTGCCGTGGTGCCTCTGGCTTATTTCACTTAGCATGACTGCTGGGTATGTAGCCACAGGAAATGAAATTAGTGTTAGAGTTGCTTGGCTGAGACAAAGACAAAAACAAGTGCCCTGGAGTTCACATTCCTCCCAGCCAGTCCTTCCAGAGATTAGCCACTGCAGTAGCAGGAAAGCTCTAGTGGGGATGAACTCTAAACTCTGAGAATTGATTTGCATTCCAGAGGGCCCTGCTCCATCAGGCTCAGGCCTGGACTTTGTAGAGATTGTACTCTTTCTCAGCCTTCTCCCTCTCTGTCCTGATTCCCCTACTCCCTTAGCAGTTTCTCTTGGGAAGACTTTCTTAATAAATCATCTCAATATGAATCCTCATCTTGGTCTGCTGTTAGGTTTCTGACCCGACACACTCAACCAGCATGCATCTGACTCAGGGCCTATGACCTTGCTTTGGCTTCCTTCCTTCTTTATTTCCTCCAGGTCTCTGTTCAAATGCCACCCCCCCAGAGAAACCTTCCTGCAGGCTTCCAGCCCTTCCCCTGTTGCCTTCCTTCTCACTACCTTGTTTTTGTTTTTCTTCATTGCACCAAGGACTCTCTGAATTATAGGCCAGGAGACTCATGACTCCTCTTAGAAGTAGTGTCTTCATTCTCACATAGTTCTTTATGGACAGGGGGATGAAGGGGCAAATGAAAACAGACACGCCATCAACTAATCTACTCAAGAAAAATAACACAAACAAGATCAGAAAGGGAATATTAACCTAACCATGGAGATGGCTTGAAATTTAGGAGAAAGGTACGTAAAACTTCATACTTACAAATTCATTGATTTTTCTAAGACTATATTGATATTTTTCAACACTTCCAGAGCCGATGGGGGAAAGGATGGTTTGATTTTGTGTTTCTGAATCTATTTTATGAAGCTCATAAAGTCCCGAGACCCGAATCTGACAAAAGGAGCTGTGTCCAGGAAAAGGGTGTGTTCCAGATTCCTTGCTCCACACAAGGGAAGGTGGAGCTGAGCAGGAGAGATAAGAAGCTGGAAAAGAGAGAGGAAGCTGGAGAGAGAGGAGACTGGAGAAGGACCGAAGCAGGATGGAGGCCAGAAGAGGCACAAGGAGCAGCGAGACATATAAGGGAGCTGCACTGGCCTGGACTGATTGAAGCAGATGTGGGTGAGAGACCCTTGGGGAGGTTAGCAATGTCAGCTTTGATCTTGATTTTGCTCTTTTTCTTACAGAATCATCTGGCTGTTTCTGACCATTTTCTATGGGTCCCTGCTGAAAGAAGTTTTAGACTCGTGGCAGGCTTTCGGCCCCTGCTTTGGGCCAATCTCATTTGGGTGGACATTTACCCACAAGGGGATGGGTCACTTTGCTTGCTTGATTTGGAAACTATATTCTCTGTCTTTTCTGTATCGCACACTAATTGTATTAAAGTTTCTTTCTACTAAAGGTCTTATATGTTTTGTCTTGATGCAGTGGATAGCAGAACCGATTTAGAGTGGGCAGGTTTGGGGGTTCTGGGGTGCCCCTCTCCCTGTCCTGTAACAGAGCCATCCTACCCATCTACCTTTGTGATGATAACCTCAGGCCAGTATTACTCTTGGCCATGATTATAAAACTCCTGGATAGAATGCCAGCAAATGGAAACCTGTGTTACTAACTGGTCTAGTGCAATTTGTGTTGGCTACAATTGTCCAATACCCAGTGTTTGCCCCACTTTCTTGTACCCCAGATCTGCGCTGGGGCAAAACTGGAATCCTATATCTGGACCCAGGCAATTTGGACGCAACATTCACTTTGTAGGGCCCTAAGTGTTCCTCTCAGACAGCAGAAACAGCAAGGTGAATGATGTGCAAAGCTTGCAAGAATTCAAAAAGGCTACAGCTTGAATTGCTGCTGCCCACTGAAAACTTGTGTTCAGCTGGGATACTCTACTGGGTTGATAATTTGTCACTTCTTTTCCTTGTAGAGAGGTTCTTAAGTGTTTGTTTTAAAAGAGATTACATTCTCTGCCCTCCCCTGCAGGGTTGGTGACATCTGATTAAATAATCAAGGCCTGATACAATTCCCTCTTGGCTGCATCAATATGCCTATCCTCCAAAACTTGGGGACAGTGCCAGCAGTGACCTAGGCAATGAAATCTTGGGACCAAGGAATTTGATCTAGCTGGATGTGCACCCACACCAGACAAGGGTGGGGAGTCTCAGCTCCTGTCTGGGGTTGCAGTTGTTTGGAAGTTTCTAAGCTCAGAAACTGTCACTGTACCTATATGTCACCAGAGGGTAGAGGACTCCATTTCCAGGATATGTGACAACAAGGGCCATCTTGTTTAGAATTCACAGCTATTGCCTCTTTCACTTTTTATATATAATTCAGGAAGTTTAAGGACTAATTTGCACATACAGAAATGCACCCATTTTAGGTGTACAGCTTGATGAGTTTTTTTTTAAAGATTTATTTATTTTTGCATACAAGCTGGGGTACAGGCAAGAGGCATGGGGTGGCAAGAGGGTTCACCAGAGACAGAGTGGGGAGCAGAACAGGCAGATCAATGGAAACACACTGCTGAGGGAGCAGCGGGCAAGGCAGGAGAGGTCTGCCACGCCATGTGGGAATCTCCCCAGCTGAGAGTCGAACTCGCGCTACCTCTGCTGACAGCTCCACAGCGCAGTGCATAACCGCTGCTCCACTAGAGAGGCCCCAGTTTGATGAGTTTTGACAAGTATATGCAGTCATAGAAAAATTCCTCACAATCAAGATGTAAAATATTTTTGTCACCTTTAAAAGTTCTCTCATGCCTCTACCCCAGTCCCAAGCCAAGAAAACCACTAATTTGCTCTCTGCCCCTATAGTTTTGCTTTTTCCAGAAGAGTACTACTGTTACTAGCAGTACCAATACCTGGAAAAGTAGCTTTCAATATTGCTGAAGCCAATGTAATAATTTTTTTCTCTTGTGGATTATACTGTTTGTCCTATCTAAGAATCTCTACTTAAATAAAGTCAATGAGATGGTGTTATAAATGGAATCAGATAATATGTGGTGCTTTGGATTTGTCTTATTTCACTTAACATAATGCTTTTGAAATCCATCAAGGTTGTTGTGTATCAATAGTTTGTTCTTTTTTATTGCTAAGTAATATTCCATTGTGTGGACCACATTTTGTTTTTCCATTTACTTGAAGATCAATATTAGGATTTTTTCCAATTTGGGGCCATTATGTAAAAAACTATATACATCCATACAAAGGTCTTTCAATGGACTTCTTTATTTTTCTTAAGTAAATACCTAGGAATGTGTTTACTGAGTTATGTGGTAAGTGCTCAGTGAATGGGACAAGAAAATGTCTAACTGTTTTCCAAAGTGGTTATTATTCTACAAAGTGAGACTTTTTAGTATTTCCTATTGTCTTTTTTTATGCCACTCTAGTAGGTATGTAATGGTATTTCATTGTGGTTTTAATTTTCATTTCCTTAATGACTAATAATCTTAGCATCTGTTCGTGTACATATTTTCCATCCTATTTCATCTTTGATGCAGTTTCTGTTCAAATCCTTTGCCCATTTTTAATTGACTGTCTGTCTTAATTGAGTTGGAATAGTTCTTTATCTATTCTGGCTACAAGTCCTTTATCAGTTATGTGTTTTGCAAATATTTTCTCCCAATCTGTGGTTTGTTTTTAAATTTTCTTACTAATACCTTTGGAAGAGCAGAAGCTTTTGATTGTGGTGAGAGTCTCATCTTTTTTTCCCTTTTATGGATTATACTGTTAGTCCTAAGAAATTTCTACTGAAACAAGGTTGCGAAGATTTTCTCCTATTTCTTTTTAAGATTTATTTATTTATACATACAAGAGTTGGGGTGTAGGCCAGATGTATGAGGAGGGTGTGAGAGGTCTCACCAGAAACAGAGTGGGGAGCAGAACACGCAGATTGACTGAAATAAACTGCTGAGAGCAGCAGGCAAGACAGAAGAGGTCTGCTGCGCCATGTGGGTTAACTCCCTGGCTGGGGATCGAACTCATGCTGTAGTGGATGGTAATAGCTTTATAGTGCTGAGACTTCACACTTTGATCCACCAGGGAGGCCCTCTCCTATATTTTTTAGTATAAACATGTAATGCTTTCATTTCCCTCTAAGGCTGATTTAAGTTGTGTTTCAAAAATCTTGATATATTGTACTTTTAGTTTCCTTGAATTCAAACAACCCTGATTACTCTCAAGATTTCTTTTTTGAGCCATGAATAATTTAAGTGTCTTTAATTTCCAAATAGTTGAGGATTTTCCAGCTATCTCCCAGTTATTGATTTATAGTCTAATTTTATCATGATGAGACATACTTTTATGATTTTAATTATTTTTAATTTGTTGAGTTTTTTTAAGATTTATTTATTTATGCATACAAGCTGGGGTACAGGCTAGAGGTGTGGGGCGGCAAGAGGGTTCACCAGAGCCAGAGTGGGGAGCAGAATAGGCATAACAACGGAAACACACAGTTGAGGGGAGCAGCAGGCAAGGCAGGAGGAGAGGTCTGCTGCGCCATGGGGGAAACTCTCTGGCGGGGCGTAGGACTCACGTCACCGCTGCTGACAGCTCCACAGTGCAGCTCCCAACCTCTGAGCCACCACCGAGGAGGCCCTGTTGAGATTTGTTTTATGATTTGAATACGGTCTGTCTAAAATAATGTATATTCTGTTGGTGGCGATGAAGTGCCTGTCCAGTTAAGTTGCTTACCAGCGTTATTTTTTAAAAAAGATTTATTTATTTATTTATTTATTTATGCACGCAAGAGCTGGGTTGTAGGCCAGACATATGTGTGTGGGGGTGGGGGGGAAGGTGAGAGGATTCAGCAGAGACAGAGTGGGGAGCAGAACAAGCAGATCAGCTGAAATACATGGCTGAGGGGAGCAGCAGGCAAGGCAGGAGAGGTCTGCTGCACCATCTGGGAAGCTCCCTGGCCAGGGATCAACTTCGTGCTGCAGTGGCTGGTGGTAGCTTCATAGTGCTGAGACTCAACCCCTGTGCCACCAGGAAGGCCCAACAGTGTTAATTTTGTTATCCAGATTTCTACTGGTTTTCTGTCTACTCCCTGTTAAGTATTGAAAAATAATTCTAATTCTACCTTCCTTCTATCAGTTATTACTATACGTATCCTGATGGTCTTACTCCACTGCATTGAGATCGTTTTTCATTTTGATGAACTTAACCTCTATCTTTCTGTATTGTCCCTCTCTATTCGTGGCAATACGCTCTGTTCTTTGTCTTATAACATAGAGGCACAAGTTTTCTTTGGATTAGTGTTTGATGACACGCCTTTTTTGCATCCTTTTACTTCTAACTTATCTAGGTCGTTATATTTAAATTGGATTTCTTGTAGACAGCCTGGGTTCCTCAAGGTTTTTTCTCAGGGTTGAATTCCATCCTCAGCTTTCAGGGATCCCTGCGTTCTCCACCACAGAGAGGTCCTCTGGGAGCGCTTGCTCTCCCCCTAGTGGTAGACTGCAGTTACTGTTTCTCGTACTCAGCCCTGTGCACCCGGGACTCATCTTTCTCCTCCCCCTTGTAGGTCTCGGATAGGACAGAATAGAATCCAACCCCTTCCAGTCTTCTATCCTGCTAGCCAGTCTGGTATGAGCACTCTCCTTGTGCGGAGTTATTGCCAACGGTCCTGATGGTTCCCCCCCCCCTTTACACATAGTCTATTCTCAATTTGGCAGATTTTAAAATGTAAGGTAGTGGAAGGCCATTTGTGGAAGTAAACGAAGACCAACTGAATGAGAAGAGCAGAGACTGTATATTCAGAGTCTGCTAGAGGAGGTAGGTTGCTAGAAGGGAGGCCTCCTATCAGGTGAGGGGGAGGGGGAGATGGAGGGAGGAGGCTACCCCTGAGGAAGCAGGGGATGGGCTGCCTAGAAGGACGACGTCCTATTCAATTGGTTAATGGGAGGGGGGGGTTGAGGGGGTGCTTATTTAGCTTTCTCTGGATGGTCCTAAGTTGGAAGCAGGGACAAAAATAGGAAAGTTATAACTGAGTCCTGACCTTTAGGGGCCAGTGGGTGCAGAGGTTATGCTTTAGTTTCCTGGACTGTCACTGGCGATGGCAATCTGACTTCCTGCAAGTCTGGCTTAGTCTGGGCTGGTGATGGTGGATAAGGAGTCAGTTTCCTAGGCAGGTTGCTGCAGGTTTGGGTCAGACCTCTATTTTAGTATGTGTCTAAACACCCCTCCGCAACACCCCTCTGCTAGAGCTATCCAAGGCTCCCCACTGCACAAAGCATCCTTACAATGCCCTACAAGGCCTCACCTGCCCCCTCCCCCATTGTCCCTTGCTCTCTGCTTCAGTCACACTAGCCTCCGTGAAGTTCTAGGACATGCCATGCCTTGTTCCATACTTCTAACACAAGTATGACTTTCTTACTTTTAATGGTTATTGTTTATGTCCAGCTCTTCCAACTAGAATGTAAATTCCATGATGCTAGGAGTCTTGCTTGATGGAGTCACCATTCTATTCCAGCACCTAGAACATTGCCTTGTCTAGCACAAAGTGAATGCCCCATGACTTTTTTTTTTTTAATGAATATCTTTGTGTGTGTGTGTGTGTGTGTGTGTGTGTGTGTGTGTGCGCGCAGATATATTTAATAGCATCTACAACTGTTAAGGTGCTTGCTTGGGGTTCACTGGACATTGTGCTAAGTGTTCATATTTTACCCCATTTTAATTCTTTATAGCTCTCCTAGGGAGTAAACTGTTATCAGGGCCATTTGTTTTTCAGGTAAGGTAGTCCCAAGGGACTCAGGGCCCAGAATCATCAAGCTTCTCAGGGACCTACACAAATGTTTACAATCTGAGAAAAGCCTCAGCCATAAAATACAAAGACTGAAGAATAACCCACATTGGGCCTCCCTGGTGGCGTAGCAGTTAAGCTCTGCACTGTGGGGCTGTCAGCAGCGGAGATGTGAGCCCGGCCAGGGAGAATCCCACATGGCGCAGCAGAGCTCTCCTGCCTCGCCCTCTGCTCCCCTCAGCAGTGTTTCCATCGATCTGCCTGTTCTGCTCCCCACTGTCTCTGGTGAATCCTCTCGCCACCCTACGCCTCTGGCCTGTACCCCAGCTTGTATGCATAAATAAATAAATCTTAAAAAAATAAAAAGAATAACCCACATTAATAAATGTTTAATCAAATATCTACAAAATGTCATCAATTGTTAATTTATGTCACTAGTTCTGTGTCAACTCCTTTGATTTTTAAATGTGCCGTTCATAAGAATTTCATTACATTTGGAAATAATTTGTAGATTAGATTTTTTAAACTCTGCAAGCACTTCGAGAATGCAAATGAGTGCCCAGGAGTGCTGAACACTCAAGGGAAATTATCTTGTAAATGAATGACTCTTAGTCACACAGTTTCCAAAGCAAACATGAAAATCATTATTTTACACCGATGTCATATTTAATGTAGCAATTCTGTGCATTTTAATAATTGATTTGGGGAAGAACCTCCATAAGTTAGCATCTCATCCTAAGATCTTAAAATGGCTTCTGATGTAATTAATCCCATGTTACCTCATCTTCAGTTTCCTGGCCACACAAGTCATCCTCCCCCAATTTCTTCTTGCCAGTTCCTCCTCCTGCCTCCCTACTCTCCCCCACGGTCACCAAAGCCAACCTGGGCCTGTGGACACAGAGGGGTGTGTGTGTGTGTGTGTGTGTGTGTGTGTGTGTGTCTACATGGGAATGTCCAGGCAAGGTCTACAAGTCCCAGACAAGTCCCAGGTCTCTGGTTACACCCTTCACTTGCTCTCCACTGCCCCTTAGGACCCTTCAGGAGCCAGCAACTGCAAGCAGGACAAAACTGGCGATGCCACACATCACCACAAGATGGTGCCACCAGCTCATGACTGACTTCCCTGGGCTCCCTGCCGGGAGACAGGTGATCAGAGTGGGAAGCCAAGGCGCCCCCCAGGGACCCCTGAGCACCCTTCCCAGTCACCTTTGCCTCCTCATGATGACTGGGACCTCCCTAGGGCAACCTGCAAGGCTATAATTTCACCACTGTGGCAATCACAGTTTGGCTCCTACTCTCTGTTTCTGCCCCTCTCTCCCTAAAGTTTTCTCTGTCCTTTCACCTTCCACTTTCTTTTTCCCTCTCCCTATCTCTGTCGCTCCCTGTCTCTATCTCTTATACTATCTCTTATTCTCGTCTCTCCCTCTGTCTCTATCTCACCCCGCCTCTCTCCCTCATTTTGTCACTCTCATTTCTGCCTCTGAGTTTTCCTCTCTTCCTGCTGGAGCTCCCCTCTCAGGACACTGACTTCTCCCTGCTGTCTTAAAAATTCCCACCTCCAATGCAATGAGACAAGAGAAAGCATTTCAACGCTTTTAAAGGAGGCAACAGTAATCAACAGTTGCAGATGACTGTATACTAAAAGCGAAGATTTTAAATATACCAAAGAAATTATGAAAATAACCCCATTTATAACTGCTTCAAAAATAATTAAATACCTCGGGAAAAGACCTATACAGTGAGAACTACAGGATGTTATTATAAGACTTAGATAGTGACATGAGATGGAAGGACACCCCATGCTCAGAGATGAGAAGAAGCAATAATCATAATGACTATCCTGCCTAAAATCATCTATAAATGTAATGCAATTCTAATCAAACTACCAGCAAAGTTTTCAAAGAACTTGAACAAAAAATTGAAATCTATATGGAACTACAAAAGGTCTCAAATTACAAAAACAATCTTGAGGAAAAAAGAAGAGAAATGAAGGTACCAAGTACCTGATTTCAAACTATACTATAAAGCAGCAGTACTAAAAGCAATACGGTACTGACACCAAAACAGACACATAGATCAAATGAATGGAATCAAAAGAACAGAAATAAACCCAAGGACATACCAGCACTTAACCTCAGATAAAGCAGCTATGACCATACAATGGGGAAAGGATGGTCTCTTTAATAAATGATACTGGGAAAATTGGAAAGCCACTCATAAAAGAAGAAGTTGGATCACTCACTATATAAATAACACACAAAAATTAACTCCAAATGGAGTAAAGATTTAGGATATAAGACCTGAGGCAATCACATGTAGAAGGAAACTGATGCTATGTTTCGTGATATCAACAATAAAGATGTTTTTGGTTACTCGACCCCTATGGCAAGGGAAATAAAAATAAACAATTGGGACTACCTCAAGAAGCTTTTATAGGGCGTCCTTGGTGGTGTAAGCGGTTGAGTCTCAGCACTACCAAGCTATCTGCACCATGAGTTTGATCCCTGCCAGGGAGTTGACCCACATGGTGCAGCAGATCTCTCCTGTCTCACCCGCTGCTCCCCTCAGCAGTGTATTTCAGTAGATCTGCCTGCTCCCCACTCTGTCTCAGGTGAATCCTCTCACCCCCCCACCCCACACCTCTGGCCTACACCCCAGTTCTTGTAACATAAATAAAATAAATCTTAAAAAAGTAAAAAGCAGGCTTCCCTGGTGGCACAATGGGTTAAGTCTCAGTCTATGAAGCTATCAGCAGCCACTGCAACACAAGTTCGATCACCAGCCAGGGAGCTTCCCACATGGCATAGGAGACCTCTCCTGCCTTGCCCACTGTTCTCTTCAGCAGTGTACTTCAGTCCATCCGCCTGTTCTGCTCCTCGCTCTGTCTCTGGTGAAACCTCTCACCACCCCACACCTCTGTCCTACACCCCAGTTATAATATGCATAAATAAATCTTTAAAAATAAACAAATAAAAAGTTTTTATACTGCAAAAGATACAAGAAGAGGGCCTCCCTGGTGGTGCAATGGGTTGTCAGCCTATGAAGCTATCCATAGCCACTGCATTATGAGTTCGATCCCTAGCTAGGGACAGCAGACCTCTCCTCCCTTGCCCACTGCTCCCCTCAGCAGTGTACTTCAGTCGATTGCCTGTTCTGCTCTGTCTCTGGTGAATCCTCTCACCGCCCCTCCCCCACCTCTGGCCTATACCCCAGCTCTTCTACAAAACAGTAAATAAAATAAAATCTTAAAAAACACAAAAGGAGGAAGTTTGAGAGAATTTGGTGCAATAAATCAAGTGAACTATACAAACAAATACTGAACATTTATATAGCAATAAAATATTCACGAAAATTAATGGACATTAATAAATACCATGTGGGCTTTGAGGTTAAAAGGAAGGGGGGACAGGGAAGGGACAGGTTGCAAGAGATAGTGGTGGGGAAAAAATGAACAATAGGGAAACTCAAAGGCATTTGCTAGAAATAACAAAGAGGAAGAAAGAAACACTGGTCCACGCCCTTTGGAGCCATATTTGGCTCCTTGAAGAGGGGACAGCCCCAGGGGTCCTTTGGAGATCAGTGTCGCTAGCAAGTTAGTATTGGGGAGGGGAAATTCCCCCTTCATTCTTGGTTCTTCTTGGTCGGTTGAATGATCAAATTAACATCAGAGACTTATAAGAGGGGGAAGTGCAGTCTAAGTATGTGCGTACAGGAGAGAATCTACATAGACATGAAAGATTGTGAAGACAAAAGGGGGGTGCTAAGTCAGTCATCCTGGTACCAAGGAGGAGATAGGGGTGTGGGATTTCAAAGGGAAGGATGGCAATTCACAGAAAGATGAAAAGTTCACGTGTTTGGCAAACATTTGCTAAACTCTGAAGAAAGCAATCGACAGAGAGGAATTTTAGCTAGCAGATTTTGCTGAACTCCTCCCTGTCCGTCACGCTTGGCTTCACCTGGCGTGCTGCAGTTAATTCTAGTGCTAGCTTCCTTCCCGGAACAGGCCATCTAAGTTCTTCAAGTGGTTAAGTGAAACAGGAGTACAAAACTTCTAGAGTCTTGGGTTCTCATTGCTTTTGGATCAAGACAATCCAGGCGTCAAAGTGAAAAATGTGAAGAATTCCTACAAAGTCCTAAATTGATTTCTGATCACATCACAATGGAAGGAAAGACCCTGGTTACAGTAGTATCAGAAAAGACAAAGTACCTAGGAATAAACTTAATAAGAAATGTTTAAGGCCAATGTGAAGAACATTGTACAACTTCTGAAGGACATAAAAACATAACATGTGCCTGGACAGCCAAGACTCAATACCATAAGGACTGCAATTTTCCTTGAGTTACTTCACATATTGAATGTGACCCAGATAAAGACATCAACATTATTTTTTAAGTAGTCTAGGTGATTTTGATACAGGGCAGGGTGCAAAGAGCTTCAAGGCTTAATGTGTATAAAACAATACTGTATTTGCTATTTTGGAAAAAATATGCAGCATACATACGTCATACATACATACACACACATATATAAAAGATATACACTACATATATATTTTTCTTGATTTTATATATGTATGGTTGGATTATCTTATACAGGCATTAAAAATAACTTGTGGAAGATTAACCAAGAAACTAATACCCAGGAATAGCTGTTAACTGTTTAGAAGCAGGTATGGGAAACAGGTGACTGGAACGAGGAACATGAAACAATTCCATCGTAGGCCTTGATAATCTTTAAAAATTTTTGAACCATGTGACAGTATTTTCTGTTTAAAATTTACTTATTTTAAAAGTAACATTAACGCTTTCCCTCCCTCCCTGGCTGCTTGAAGCTCCATCGCCATCATGAAGGACACAGGAACTCTCTGGGCCAGGAAGTTCAAGACCAATTGACTGCTTCAGCAGAAACAAATGGTCATGGACCCATCCTTTATCCTGGGAAGGCAATAGTACCCAAGACAGAAATTTGGGGAAAACTAGCTAAAACGTACAAGACCACCCCAATGAATCTGGATTCAGAACCCATTTAGAAGGCGACAACTGTCTTTGGCATGATTTACGATTCCTTGGTGAAATGGGTTAAGCACGAGCACTATCAAGCTATCCAGAGCCACTGCAGCATGAGTTCAATATCCAGCCAGGGAGATTCCCACATGGTGCAACAGACCTCTCCTGTGTCACCCACCGCTCCCCTCAGCAGTGTATTTCAGTTGATTTGCCTGTTCTGCTCCCCACTGTCTCTGGTGAATCCTCTCACCACCCCCATACCTCTGGCCTACACCCCAGCTGTATGCATAAAAAAAAAATATTAAAAAAAAAAGAAATGAACCCAAATGTAGACTTGTGAGACATGGCCTGTGTAAAAAGAAAAAGACCTCAAGGAACCAGGACAAGGAATGTAAGCACAGAACGAAAAGTCGGGAGGACTGCAGAGGCCAATGTTGGAGCTGGCAAAAAAAGAGTAAAGGTTCTGCAAAGGCTATCTGTGGTGATTGTGCAGAGTTTTCATGAGTGGATTCATAAAACCTTTTATGTGACTGGCTGTTTGAAATAAATAAATGTCACATCAAAATAAAACAGTATTAGTGTATCCACACATACTATTTTAATTCTTATTCGCCACGTTATGTTGAGGAAAACAAAATGATAACTAAGGTGTCCACTCCAGAACATGGACAGACTCGGCACACAGTAACCACTATTTCTATCCCTTCCCCAAATCCAGGCACTCAGCCCCTTCATGCTTTAGGTTCCAGTTCTCCAAATCAGAGAGTAACTGGGTCCTCACAAGCTCTCCTCTCTGCCGATGTCTTCCCCCTTCTTCTCTCATTACCCAGTGTCAGGTTATCACCTCAGGGAATCTTTCTCTGATTGCATCTCTCCCTCCCTCCTCACACCTTCTCCCTGTTTGGTCCTCTTGCTGTGGACTGCAAGGTCTGCTCATTCCTCTAAACCAAGCACAGAATTTCTTGAACCTGAAGGTTCCCTTTCCTGGCGTGCTGGCCTGGACTACAAGGAAGTCCCCTCAGCAGGAGGGGGTTTATTGGTTCTCTAC
The DNA here is from genome assembly GCA_004024925.1 of Scalopus aquaticus. Taxonomy (NCBI): domain Eukaryota; kingdom Metazoa; phylum Chordata; class Mammalia; order Eulipotyphla; family Talpidae; genus Scalopus; species Scalopus aquaticus. Next base: position 168,783 of record PVIJ01001739.1, read on the forward strand.
CCACTCAGACATCCAGAAGTTTATTTCCCCAAAATGCTGTATGGGTTCCCCACCCACACAGAGAAAGTCTGAGGAGTTTCATTTTCCCTCAGCTGTGAGGTCATCTTCCGGCCACCAGCCTCCCAAAGGGCAGCTTTGGACAACGGTGCTGCTTTCCTCAGGAAGTTGCTAGGCTTCTCCACGAGCCCCTGGCACATGGTGTGCAGACTTGAAGGGAACAGAGGGGAACTGCTCTGCTTGCAGCTCACAGTCTAGCAGGGGGACAGCCATTTACCAAAGAAGGGAAACACAATCAGGGAAAATGGGCACAGTGACAGTCCCAGCTCCGAAAGTCCAGGTGAGGGCAAAGAGCCGGCCTCCACCAGGCTCAAGGGTGGCTGCACTGCCTGGAGGGAAGACTTCTGAGCAGACAGCCCAGGAGAGGCACCTCCAGAGTGAAGAGGGGTGCAGAGGCAGGGGCAGCAGGCTGGGAGCCGTCTGGGGAAGGGCCCTAGGGTTGAAACCCAAACCTGTGTGTTCTGTGTAGGGAGGTCGCCAAGGGACTAGGCAGGCACTGGCAAGGACAAAAGAGCAGTCTAAAAGAAGCCTGGTGGCCAGGAAAATGGAGAGGGCTTGAAGGGGAAGGCCTGGGGCCAAGAGCAAGTTCAGGGCCATTCCTTAAGTGGGAGGCAGGGATGGGATTTCTGTGTTTTTTCCCCACAAGTCTCTCCAGGTCCCAGTAAAGCAGTCAAGGCCCCTCTTCTGGGGTCTCTGGGGTTTGGTCTGGGGCACTGGAGCAGAAGCCCAGTCAGGCTCCTAGGGCTATGCCAGGCCTCTATGCCTGTTTCTTTCCCTCCTACTTGTGGAGAACCAGTGACCCAGGGTGTAAAAAGAAGCTAACAGCAGCCCCGATTCCATAGTGAAATGAGTGTACAAGTCCTCACCCTCATTAGTGTTTGGGGACCAGCTCTGAACACACCCATACCCGCTCTTTCACGGCAAAACCTCTACCCCAGCTATAAAGAGGAGCAGAGTCCTGCTGCTATCTCAGGAGCTTTGAGACCCGCAGCAGGAAGGGGATCTGGAGTGATTCAAGAGGAACACGAGGGCCTAATCAGCTCCAGGACCTTCCGCCTGCCCCACACCTTCATTTCTCTCCAACACATTGTAAACATTACATTTATTTGATGCTGTCAAACCTATAGTAAGAAGCACAACAACAGCAGGGCTCCCCTTCATGCTGCCCTGAGTCCCAGCCCAACGGACATGCAAGACAGAGCTGGGAGCTGCTAGATGAGTCAAAACGTCTTCAGGAGCCAGGCCAGGGGCAGGCCCCCTCCTCCCACCCCCACCCCCACCAGCCTGGGCCTGCACTGCAGCAGGAAGGCAGGCTGGGCCTGGTCCCCAGATCCCTCCCACTGCAGTCCTCTTCTTGGTGGCTGCCTCCCCTCTCCACCCCCAGCCTCTCCGATCACCCCCTCTGGAGCTTGGGACCTGAACTACAGGCTCCGCTCTCTTGCACTGGGGTCAGACCAGCTGCTGCTAGGCTGTGTGGGCCCTGCCTCTCCAGTCCAGTGCCAGCAGAGCGGGGCAGAAATGGCTGTCCTGTCCCTGCACTGTGTACCCAGCTCTGGGCGAGGCACTCAGCAGAGGACTGAGATGGGCAGGCTAGTCCAGACCACCGTGTTGGCGAGAAGGGCAGCGCAACGTGACGCAGCCTCTCCCCGCCTCAGGTGTCTCCCAGTCTCCATTCACTGGCTCCTGGCTGGGCCCGAAACTTCTTAGGCCTCAATAATCTGAGGCACAGCACCTCCTCTTCCAAGATGCCCCTGTGGCTTCATGCCCAGCTCAGGGCTGGTTTTGGACTATCAGCCATGGCTCTACTTGAGGGCCCTGAGGACTGCCTCCAGCTTCATGGCCACCGCCAGGTCGCCCTTCACCTTCAGCCGCCCGCTCATGTAGGCCCCCAGGGGCCGCAGCTGCCTGCACAACAGCGCCTGCAGGTCCACCTCGGCCATCTCCACCACCACGTCAGGGATGTGGTCAGGTGCCCCATGGCCCACCCTCCCTTGTCCTGTGAAGGGAAAGAAAACAGAGTTAGTGGGGGACAGCTAAGGGGCAGAGGAAAGGGGGGGTTCATTAGCATGTGTCTTGGGAGGAATGGTTGAGTTAGATCCTAATACTCTGGATTCAAATTCCACTGACTATTGTGATCATGTAGAGACTCAGTTTCCAAGCTGGAGAAATAGGGGTTGCTGATAATCCCTCAGTCAGAGACTCGTGGTGACAAGTAGGCAAGAAAAGGCACAAAGTGTTGAGCAGAGGCTGCAGGCAGCAGGCCGCAACACGCATGGGGCTGCTGGTGGGGGCTGGGCTACCTGAGCTGCCTGCTGATGGCAGGGAGACCAAGGCCTGGGTAAGTCTGTCTGCAAATGGTGTCCAGGCCTGACAGCTAGGGGTTCACCCTTAACTGTTAGCAGGTACAGCAGATGGTCTGAACAAGAACCATGGGGGGTTCAAGCAGAATGGGTGGGAAGGAGTGGGCAGGGAGAGCAGCTGTACCTGTAGTGAGGTCCAGGAAGTAGATGCTCTGGGCACCATTGGACAGGATGACATTGAACTGGTAGCAGGCGCCGACTTGGCTGACTAGAGCCTCGGACAGGAAGGGCTGCAGGGCACTCAGCAGCCCCTCAGCCAAAGGCTGCTTCGGGCTGGGCGCAGTACCCACGTGAGGGGCGAGCAGCTCATCTTCGTTCACCATCTCCAAGGTGTCTGCTGGGAGTGGCCAACAGGGTTGGGGACAGGAGGAAGAGGAGGTCAATGGGCGGCCCAGGTTAGGATCACCTTGGTCTCCTGTGGCAGTTCCCGCTGAGATTTGCTCAGGCCTCTGTTCAACTTCCCCTCCACTAAGAATTCCCAGGCTTAACCCACACCCCCAGACATCCTTTCTAAGCTACTTCAGCCTTGAATGTAAATTCTTTCCGGGGTACTACTGCTTCCTTCCATGGTGGTTCCCAAAGGCCCCGCATGCTCACAGCTACCTGGACTCTTACTGGCTTAGTTCTGGCCAGTTTTAGAGTTGGGGTGGTCTGCTCAGCTGCACAGGATGTGCACTGCACAAAGGTGCTGGGGTAAGGATGCAAACAGCAAAGCTTGGCCTGTGCTGGACACCCAGCTGAGTGCCCCAGGGAGTTCCCCACCCTCTTCCCTGGGGTTCCTCACCTGACCCCGGAGGCGGGGCACCGCCTGCTACCGGGGACATGCCTCCTCCCAGGAAGTGGAGGGCCAGCTGCTGGAGGGTGCTGTCCAGGCTGGGTGTAGCTGCGCTATCCTGGGGGGGCTGCAGCACAGCTTCCACTGCCAGCTCCACACGGTCCACCTCCAGGCCCCAGGCCCTAGTCACATCATTGATCTCCAACTGGAAGACAGGTGTGGAGAAAAGGAATTCACTCAACAAACCTTTCTGGAACACTACCTTTGGGCAGGCTAGCATGGCCACATGGACATGGCGGTGCAGGACACACCGGGTACCCCGTTGAGAGGCTCCCAGCCTGGGACACAGCGAGGGCAATCACAACCCAGCTATGGGCAGGTCCAAGCAGGAGAAGGCCTGCCCCACCTGCAGGTTCAGGCAGGGCCTGGGACACAGAGGAGGAGCCATTATTCAGGGCCCTTCTAGGTAGTGGGAAGAGTGTGTGCTAAAGCTCAGACACGAAAACCTGGAGTGTTCGGGGAACTGTGATAATGGCAGTTCTAGTTAGCAGGATCCTCAAGTGTGGGCTGGGGGACCAGAGAAAGCTGAGGAGGCAGAGGCAGGCTGCTCCTGCTCCCTGGAATTCCTTCGGAGGAATGAGGAGTGCCAGGGAATGCAGCAGGCAGGCGACAGAGCTGACTTGGCTGTTAGCGATACCCTCTGGCTGCTCTGTGGACACTGGGTTGGAGAGAGCTGGGGGGGGGGGTCATGGAGACCAAGCAAGACTTTGCTTCAGATCGAGGCTGGAATGAGGTGACCTGGCGTCAGGCAGAGGGGCAGCGGTGAAGCCAAGATGCACGGAGGGACGGGCACAACCCTGTAAACTGGATTCAGCTTCTGCAAGACACCATTCGGCACAGCCGCTGTGTAGCCGCCCGTGCGTGAGGTGTCAGAGCGGGCGGCGTCTGGTGTGGGTTCCCACGTGATCATGTGACACTGGGAGACAGATTTGGGGGCACGGTGGGGAGGGATGGCCACTTTTATTAATGCCTTAAGCTTGAAGTGTCAACGACAGTCTGCTGTCCAGCAGGCAGCTGGATGAAGGGGTCAGGGTGCAGGAGAGGAGCTGGGGCAGAGTGTCATGAAAAATTAACATCCAGGGTAGCTAAAAGCCCTAGATGGAACAGCTCTCCAGGGAGGTCTTGGATGAGGAGAGTCCATTAGTGGGCACCTGCAAACCAAAGGGCAAGAGAACAAGGAGTAACTAGGAGTGGCCAGGATGGGAGGAGGAAAAGCAGGCATGTAGAATAACAAAAGCCAAGGGACGCAGAGGATCAGAGAGCGAGTGGATGAGTCTGCAGAGTCAGCAGCTGCCACCAGGCAAAGGAAGGGAAGGCCAGGAGTGCCTGCTGCACTAGTAAGAGGGAGGTCACGGGGAAGCCTCAGGAACCTGGGGTGGCCTGCATTAAGGCAGGAGGAAAAAAGGAAGGGGAGGGTGTGGAAGGGTTGGGGGATTGGAGGGTTGGGGGAAAGGAGAGGAGGGGCCTCCCCGGTGGCGCAGCAAGTTAAAAGTGCAGCACTGTGGAGCTGTGGGCAGTCACAAAGCAAGTTTGAAGCCCGGCCAGGGAGAGTCCCACATGACGCGGCAGACCTCTCCTGCCTCGCTTGCTGCTCCCCTGAGCAGTGTATTTGCATCGATCTGCCTGTTGTGCTCCCCACTCTGTCTCTAGTGAATCTGCTCACTACCCCACGCCTCTGGCCTGCACCCCAGCTTGTATGCATAAAATAAATTAAGAAAAAAGTCTTTAAAAAAAAAAAAAAGGAGAGGAGAATGAATGGAAGGCTCAGCTGGGTCCTGATACAGGAGCAAGTCCAGTGCAGAGAGGAGCCAGAGGAAGTGGGTGCTTCCAGGGAGGCAGGAAAAATAGAGCAGGTAAATGAGTCTGAAAGGCTGATGTTGGAGGAGGCTGGAAGAGTTCTTGTCCTGATTTTCTCTCCTGAGGGTGAAGAGGCGAGACCTGCTTCCGCTGCAGGGATGGGGTGGGGTGGGGGCTAGACGCAGCAGAGAGGGCCGAAGCTGCTGGCCGGGGTGGCTAAGAGGCTCAGGGGAGTCCAGGCGTGGTGGGCATGTGCCATTGCCTCCAGGTGTGACATGCAAATGGGCAAATGAAACGTGAGAATGGACAATGTGTGCCTGACCCAGGGCTTAAGGGAGGTGGGCTGGATTTCCGATGTTTCTCTGTGACCATGCCACAGACCCGCTCTACTGGGCAATGGGGGCTGACTGATGGGAGCATCCTCCTGGGGGCCTGACTTCCCCCAAACTGCCTCTCTCAGACTGCTGCACCCAGCAATGTACAACAAGGCTGGCATCAATTTTCTTTTCCTGAAGAGAAATTAAAATAGAATGTGCATTCACAAAGACAAACCGTTAATAGCTTGTAACTGAATTGTGTGAGAATGAGCGCTAGATTGCAGGCTGGGGGCAGGCCTAGCTCTGGTCCAGCTGTGTCCTTGACCGTGGCTCTTAAGACAAATCAAATCATTTCTGAGTCTGGCTTTCCTTCCTCCAAAATAAAATGGCAAATATAGCTGTAGTAAATGTAAAGCCGAGCTCCACTGGCGCAGGCAAAATGACTGAAAACTATAAAATGCTATAAGCACACTGTAGCTTACTGTCATTAATAGTATTTTCTTGGCAGTTTGACCCAGTTGGTTAATTCTCCTCCTGGAGGGATTGGGACCAGCATTTCCCCACTGTGCCTTTGCCCCTTGACCCCAGATCCCCTGGGGAAAGCAGAGCTGAAGGGGGCTGGAGGTTGAGGGAATCTTCTGCCACATTCCCCCATAAGGATTCGGGAGTACAGGTGAGTGTGGCCTGTCTCCATTTCCCGCCTTGTCACAGAGAGATTTGAGATAAATTCCAGCATAGATATCTGCTCACATATGGAGAAGAGGCAGGAAAAGGTTCAAGTGTCCTCCTGTCCTTCTGTTCTGCTCAGAATAAGCAACCTCAAACAACAAAATGCACATAGCTGCCCTGTGAGATATGAAATCCTCCAGTAATTGGGCCAGAGGGACCCCGCTCCTTCTACCCACCTGCTGCCCTGGAAGTGCAAGAGCCTGAGGTCCAGTGTTGCTCAGCAGTCCAAAGCAGAGACCCCAAATTTCTACTAGGCCATTTCCCCTGTCTTCTCAGAGATGGGCTTGGCCAAGGTCATGTGCTTCTTCCATTCCTCAAGTCAAACCCTACCGAGACCACTGGCTTTCCAAAAGTGGTAACAGTCTTGGGACAAGGTAAACTGAGACCCAGACTGATGTGGTGCTCAAAGTGCCCTGGCAGGCAGAACCGGACTCAGGTGCCAGTCCCCAAACTCTCCCCTGTGAGGAGTGACCTACCAGGAGCTGGTCACTGATTTTGAGCTTCTCCATCTGGATCTCCCGTAGAGGCCTCTTGAGCAGGGCCTTCGTCATGGCATTCTGGGCTGTCATGCGTGTGGCTGTGTTCAGGTCCTTGACGGTCATCACCGACAGTACTGGGTCCCAAATGCGGAACTGGACATCAGCCCCGACGGACAGCACAGCCCCATCCTTAGAGGCCAACTGTTGGGGGAAAGGATGAAGGAGGAGCTATTCAAGGGGCTGGGGTTACAGGGAGGTCAGGCCTACTGAGACCACCCAACTTGACAGCCAACCTGGAAGCTAACTCCTCACGGACAAATGGGGTCCCAAAGTGAACGGGATCAGGTATACAAAGCAAAGATGTCCTCCCAGCAGCCTCCATCCTCGATTTCCTGGTCTCTGCTTCATCGTCCCTCTCTCATTCCCTGCCCCCAGATGGCTACTCACAGGCTATGCATGGTACCCACAATATACTCTGCACAAGCCCCCACTCCCTCTGTCCGGGGGAGCGAGAAGCCCCTCACCTTGCAAGGAGGGACGTTGAAGGCTCGTGTCCTCAGATCCACCCTCTGGAAGGAGTCAATGAAGGGAAGGAGCAGAACCATGCCAGGCCCTTGTGGGGTTCGGATCCGGCCCAGGCGAAACACAATCATCCGTTCATAAGTGGGCACAATCTGTCCACGATGGCAAGGGAAAGGGTTGAAAGTGACAAGTCTGGGCTGGTAATGACATCTACCCAGGTCCCTGTCACAACTCTTTCCCTCTCACCTTGAAATAGGCAAGATGGAATGCAGTTCTGACCGTCTCCAAAGGCTATGTCTCAACTAACACACTGTATGAACTAGATCCTTTAAGAAACTTTTTGTCTGTGTGATCTCAGGCTAGATATGACTCACACCAGGAAGCTGTCTTGGGTTAGTTAGGGCAAGAGGTGGGGCTGCTTTAACAGCAACCCCAAGGAAAGGGCTTTGCCAACTTCAGATCTCTGGAGTCCTCAAAGAGGTAAATAAGTTGAAACTGAGAAGTGAATGCACAGAAAGGCAAAGTGACTTGCCCAAGGTCACACAGTATTTGTCTCAGTGGCAGTTTTCAGAGTCAGATTTAAGATGTTCTATGGACTCCTTTCCAGACCACACCAAACCCAAAGGCTTGGGAATGCCAGGAATGGCACTGAAATTGACTGTTGCCTAGGGATACACAGAAGGCGAGGCCTGCCTGGGTTTCCAAATTCACTGCATTTTTAGGTGGGATTCTTAACAGTTCACCTGTTTCCTATCTACACCACCCCTTGTTGAAAATGAGGCCCGAACTTCCTATTACTTATTACCTGTGGGCCAAGCTGAGTGTTTTTCATTTCTAATTTAGCCTAACCCAAGGGGAAGATGATTTGGCAAAGATATCTGTGTGTACCTTAAAACCTGGGTCCAGACCCCAGGACTTGGGAGTTTGGGAAGGCTTGTTTCTACCACTCATTGGACAAGTCTGAGCCTCAGTCTCCTCATCTGAAAGATGGAATTGAATAATCCTTGCCCGGTCCATTTCACAGAGGTGTGAAAATATAATATTTAGGGGAAGGGAGCAGAGAATAGAGAATTCATACATCAACACTAGAGCTTACTGTGACCCAACCACCCTGGGGACTGACCCAGTCAGACTTACCTTCAGTGCAAACCAGCCAGAAATGGGGAAGGTGACCAGCAGCAGCAAGAATCCCAGAAAGCTGATGAGGCCATGGCAGAGGCAGGAAGGCCAGCTCTGAGGAGCATCTGGGGACAAGGGAGCAGAGGCAGTCAAGGAATGCCAACCAGATCTGGGAGGATAGCTACAGGCTAGTGACCTTAGTCAAGTATACCTTTTGCCCACTTCTTCCTTCTGTGGTTCCCTCCTTCTGCGGGTTCTGAATTTGCCTCCCTGACTAATATGCCCATGGGCAGGTGCTACTGAAGGACTGTTCCCTCCTCCCAAACATCAAAACTAATCTGTGTGAAGTCTCACCTTCACAAGGTCTATCTTTTTCAAGCAACAGCCACTGGGTCTGAGAAGCCAATCCATGTGATGCTCTCTTCACTGAGGCATGCAAGAGGCAAACCCCCTGTCTGGTTTAGAGCGCCTATCCATACCTGGCTCAGGGCCAGAAGCACCTGGGCACCTGTAAACACCAGCTGGATTGAACTGAATGCCACTGGCATAACACATGCTTCCTCTACCATCAGCCCCAGAAGTGTGCTTTCAAGCAGTTTTTTGGAGATAATGCTGTAGCTCAGACACAAAGCATTAATGGCTTGTCAACAGGAGATACAGATGAGGATTCAGATATCTTTTCCTAGCTCACAATTGTTCACCCACTTTATTGTCCTAAGGACCATCAAAAGCAAGCCTCACTTAAGGCAGCCTCAGGTGGGGAGGGGAAGAACCAGCAAGGGAAGGTTTATCTGAGGCAGAAGTCAAGGTTTCTGGAGAATGAGGGGCCTAGGATGGGAGTGGAGCTCCAGAATCTGTGATGAGGACACGCTCTGCTTTCCTCCTTCTCCTCATCCTGCAGAGGAGGCAGACAGGCCCCTCTACTCCTTACTCCCAGGAACCCCACATCCTCTGGGCTCTCCAAACCCCAGAAATAACTAAGTCTCCCTTCATGCGGTCTCTGGCCCATGTCTATGCAGGAAAGAGACACTTGGATAGGGAGGAGCTGTCATTAGGGGAGGGTTCAGGGAGGAAGCAAATTCTCCAGGATTTGGTTGTCGGGCTGCAAAAGATGGGATCTTGCATATGGCCCAAGGGAAACTAAACAAGGTTTTGGAGCAAGACAAGGCCAGAGCAGAAACAGCAGGCAGCATGGCCTTTTCAGCCTGTGCATCTTCAGGAAACTGGGAGATGGTCAGATTCAGGGCGACTAGAGATGCCCCCTGGAGCGAAGACTCTGTCATTTCTCTGTAGCCAAGTATCCTAAGCGTACAGATGACATTTTAAGACAAGACCATGATTTCTTTTTACGCAAAATGGGGGCGTGAAACCAAGGCCCAGGCCTAGAGAGCTGCTAAGAATCAAGAAGGAATGTGGTGGGGCAAGGCTTCTTGGAAGATGAGAAAATTCCGGAGCAATAGCGCCGTAGCGCTAGGAAAGGAGGATCAGCGCTAGTATCCCAGCGACCGGTTCAGGCCACTCTTCACATCGTGTTCCTCTCGGTCCTCAGGTATGAGGCACCATAAGAGTTAGCCGACTGACTCCTCAGCGGCAGAAGGTTCGGGCCTGCGGGTGCCAGCTTTCCCCCCAGGGTCCGCCGAGCAGGGGGGCCACTCACCGGCCCCTGTCCCCACGCCGCCCCGCTCCGGGGACAGGCAGCCCTTGTGCGAGCCCAGGAAGCCGAAGCTCGACTGCTGGAATCGATCAAAATCCCCTAAGGGTAGCGCCCGGTACCCAGACCTGCCGAGCATGGTTCCGGACAGGGAGGACGTCCCAAGCCCCTCGCGGAGCGATGCTTGGCAGGCGACCCCCCCAAATTGCCCCGCCCCCGCCGGCCGACGCTTCCGGTTTCACTTGCGCTGCGGGCGGCTGCAGTCCCTGCGTAAGGAGGCCCGCTAGCAACGCTCCCGTCGTTGCATAGCGCCCCCTGTGCTTGGAGGGCCGAACTGCGACCGCGGGGCGGGGAGGGAGAGTGCTCTGCGCGCTTGGGAGGGGCTGGAGTCCTTGCCTTCTGCTCTGCGCTCACCACTGGGCCTTAGCAAAGGAGCAGAAGGGAAGTTGGTCTTCGTAAACGGTTTTTCAGGATCTAAATTTTCTCCAGCATCAAGAAAATGCTACCAGTCTTCTCAGTACTTCTTCAAACTCACAATATTGGGATGGATGGTGGTGGGGTCTTTATCTAGAATTAGGGTTTCTCTAGGGTATGGTCAGCAAATTATTCCTCTTTGTGTCCCCACTGGGCCTGGCACAGAGTGGGTGTCAGTATTTATGTGTGGAGTGAGAGGGCCTGAACATTGGTGTAAAAAGAGAAATGGCATGTGCAGGCCTCACGGAACACAGCAGAGTAAGGTTGGCTCTGTCCAAGGGCAGGCCCTCCAGAGCATCACAGACATGAGATGCTTGGTTCTGCAGATCCAGAAACAGCACACCCCTTGATCCAGGTGCCAGAGGTAACCTGCCTTTCCATGGCTTGAGAAAATCGGAATACAAATGGTGAATTTACTCTGAGAAGTATTAACTTCCAACAGAGACCAGGCTGTCTGCCATTGCAGCAAAGAAGCCAGGCCCATGCCTCCTCAGGTCCCTCAATCCTCAGCCATAGCCCACTTCCAGGTTGCTTCTGCAGATGCCTGCTCACTGATGGTGGTCTAGGCTATCCAGGTTTAATGGACTTATTCTAAATCCCTGGGAGCACTGATCAGGCTGAAGGGTAGGGCAGGCTCCCACAGCCTCAGATCTACCAGTCTTTCCAGCTGTCACACAAGGCATGCGCCTGTTTCCCTCATCTCTTCTGTATCTAATGAGCGTCTGCATTTCACAGTCACGGTCCAAGACGAGACCACTTATCCCTATGTTGTCAGATTGACTGTCCCAACAAGCACAAGAAATCATGCTGTTCCCTAAAGGATCACATGGTTCCTTGTCCCCTTTCTTGTGCACAGAGCTGGTCCATCTTGATGTCATTTTGCTGAGATGTTGGGTTCAGTGAGTGGGGTCCTTGGGTAACCACTGAGGAAAGTTTCAGTAGAGTTCCCCTTTCAGTGGCACAAGGGGAATTTACCCAGGAGACAACGGCATTTGCACAGACACAGGCAAGTGAAGGTTACAGTTTAAAAGGACAGGTTTATTAGGAAAAGGATAAAGAAAAAGCATAGTCACAGGTGGGCAGAAGAGCCACCTCTTGCCAATGCAGAAATTGTTCTAATATAGTGTTCTTCCTTTGGGAAAGGGTCCATTCTTTTGTGAACTTATCTGTTGTTAAATCAGTCACCTTTAGGATGTGATTGAATTAGTTTGTAAGAACCGGTGTTTCTCCCATGGCCTTCTATCTCCACATCCCTACCTCTGGTCCATGCCTAAGGAGTTCATTGCTATATCTAGTTTAACAGCTATGTTTAATCATTTCTACCTCCACATCCAGTTTTTGGTCTTGTGGTGCCTCCATCCCTAACTTTACTACTCCCAGCCTTCATTACATCTCAGCTATGATTTTTCCCCAACTCAAGCCTTGGCAAACATTGCTTATGAGTCCTCTCTTAAATCTGCAAATAACTGAAACTAGTTCCTCAACAGACTCCCTTCCAAATCTCCATGCCTTTACACGTGCCCTTCTCAGTCTTAGAGACAAGCCCTGAATCCCCAGTGAGTCCCCACCACCCTTCCTTCATGTCCCACCCTTCCTTCATGTCCCACATGAGAGCTGTCCTTCCCAGCCAGCCCAATAGGACATGAAAATCTCAGTTTAGGGGCCTGCCCTTCCACTACACTGAATGAATTTCCATCTCTATGCTCACCCCCGCACCCCCCAAGGGATCCCAGGGCAGGCCTGCCTTGTCTACGCAGACTATGCCACAGGGTCCTATTCCCCCCAAGTCAGCAGCGCACTTTCTCCTCCATTTCTATGCCTGCTCCCCTTTATGGGAGTGTCTCCAAAACCCACTGTGGGGCTCTCCGCCCCTGAACCACCCAGACCCAACCTAGCACCGCTCCCAGACCCACAGTAAACCCGCCCCAAGCCCGCCCCCCAACCCCCGCGCTGTCTCACTTCCTCTCGGGAGGCGGGTCCTAAGCAGGCACCGCCCCTTACGGTCTGCTCGAGGCGGGGAACATTCGGTGATGTGACGCTCGCTTTTCCCTTAGTTTCTGCTCCCGCCCTCTGACAGCAAAGCCGAGAATCGAAACCGCTTGTTCCATGCAGATGGAGCCTGCACCCGCCCGCTCTCCCGCGCCCCAGCGAGACCTCGAAATGACCAACATGCCCAACATGCCTCTCTCGGAGTCCCTCTCTGAAGGCCGTCAGTCCAGCCCTAGCCACAGTCCCACAGAGGTACTGCGGGGTTTGGGGATTATGGGACTTGGGCTTTTTTGTTGTTTTTGCTGTGGTGTGGGGAGAAGAGGAAAGGGCGAAGGGGATCTGGCCAAGTGCTTTAGAGTGACACAAAGGGGGAAAAGCGCACAGTAGGGCCCTGGCACTCTTGACTGGGGTAGGAGTGGGGGAGAGTAGAAAAGGGGAGTTAGGGGAGCCTATCTAGGCAGCACGTCTCCAGAGCAGAGAGTGCAAAAATAACCGCTGAGGGTAGGTGGCACCTGACTGGATTCTCCCACCCACCCTAGTGGACTTGTCTCATAGCCCCCCTTGAGGAAGGATCCCAGATTAGGGAGAACAGAGGTAGTGCCCCGCTTGGCCATCCTGAAGCTAGGGGCTGTAGGGGCTTGTCTCAGGTACGGAAAAACAAAAACCCGAAGTTCCCAGTTCCCAGACCGGAAGTGGAGAGCTGGTGGGACAGGAGGGGTGTCTTGACTAAGGCTTCACAACTTCTGTACTTTCTCCTCTAGGAAGCCTTCCAGCTATTTCTTTTGCAACATTCTGCGCTCCCAAACCCTGTCCTCAGGAACTATTAAGTCCTCTTGTGGAAGCTTGCCTTAGTCTTCTGGTCAAACACCCCAGCTCAGTCCCCAAAGGAACTACTTAGCTCACTGCTCTACGTTCTTCCAGCCCCTTTTGCTCTCCCCTTCATGAAAAAACAAATAACACGTATGGCAGTAACTTTTACTATTTACATTATTACCACGAGGAATGATACTTCTTAACATTACTTCTTATACTTGTCTCAGGTATCGGGTATTGTATTAATTACTTTTCTGCGGTAAAATACACATAACATAACATTTTCCGTGTTCACTGTTTCTGAGTGGCATTATGTAAATTCACAATGTTGTGAAACCACAACCACATCTATATCCAGACTTTTTTCAGTACGCCAAAGAAACTCTGTACCCTTTAAGCAACAAAGCAGAACCTGCTCCCAGCCCCTGGTAACTTCTGCTTTTTATTTCTGTGAAGTTGCCTAGATGTTTCCCAAAAGTGAAAATATGCAATATTTGTCGTTTTATGTCTGGCTTCTCTCACTTAGCCTGATGTCTTCAAGGTTCATCTATATTGTAGGCTGTGTCAGAATTTCCTTCTTTTTAAAGGCTATTCCATCATATGTTTATCCATTCATCTGTCATAGGCAGTTGGGTTGTATCCATCTTTGGCAGTTGTGAAAAATGCTGCTCTCAACATGGGTGCACAGATATCGTTTTGGGTCCTTGCTTTGGGGGTATTTAGGAGTGGAATTGCTGGTTCATATGGTAGTTGAACTTTTTGAGGAACCACCAAACTGTATTAAATATTTTACTTAATATATCTCTATTCTAAACTGAATTCTTTGAAGACAGGGAAGTAGCCTGTATTTAGGATCTGGTACTGTGTCTGATGGGAAGGAGATGCTTATTAAATTGTGGAGAGAGCAGAAAGGCCTGAGTAAATGGGAGGTTGGGATACTGATAAGCCTGTGTTTGCATCAGTCATGATCGGCTGGAATGGAGTATGAAGTTCCATACCACCTCCAGCTATGGTGGCCAGTGTCTGGTAGGTGGGAGCTCCTGGACCTTCAGACCTCACCTCCCTCTCTGGTTCCCCCAGCCAGCCACTGAGGATGAGTTTCATTTCCTGCGCTGCCAGGGCTGCCAGAAGGAAGCCAAGTGTCCCAAGCTGCTACCTTGTCTGCACACGATTTGCTCAGGGTGCCTGGAGGCGCAGACTGCGCAGTGTCCCATCTGCCAAGCCCCCACGCCGCCAGGTACTGACTTACAGGCTTTGGATAACGTCTTCTTCGAGAGTCTGCATCGGCGCCTGTCCATGTACCGGCAGGTGGTGGGCAAGGAGGCCTTTTGCACCCGTTGCAAAGGGTCGGCTGAATTCTGGTGCTTCGAGTGCGAGAAACTTATGTGTGTCAACTGTTTTAAGGCTCATCAGTATTTCCTCAAGCACGAGGTCCGGCCCCTGGAAGAACTCCGCAGCCAGTCAGTGTGCGAGTTCCTGGATGGCTCGCGCAAGACCAACAACATCTTCTGCTCCACTTCCAGCCACCGCGCCCCTACACTGACTAGGTGAGCGGGTGACCCATCCCTGGTGACACGGGGTGTTACATCCACGAGTCAGGTGGAGGGTTTGGGGAACAGAGACCCAAAGAGGCACATCTTTGGTAAAGGGGGGCAAGGACAGTCTTGCACCTGGAAATCTGGTCCATAGACAAGAGTTGTCTGTCGCCATCCCCATAGCTTATGCAATCCCATCAAGTGCAAAGCCCTGGTACATTCTGCGGCAGGAATCATCTTTGTGCCCTCATCCAGCAGTTTCTTTAGGATAAACTTTTAGAAATGCCTTTACTGGGCTGAAGGGGTATGAAAATTTCGCATGTTGATACTTGTTACCAAACTGCCCTTTAGGAATTCTTAATGGAATTTTCCTTTAGTGCTGCCACGAAGTTGAATTCTAGAAGAGATGTAGGAAGTTTCTGCCTTTTGAAAAAAGTCAAAATCCCAGATAATACTGTGCTATCTGGGAGTGTATATGTGAAAAAAGAAAATCAGGTCCAGTTGTAATTATTAAAGGGTACAAAGTTTCAACTCAGTTTTTTGATGGATAATACATTTGTATGGTTAAAAAAATTACAAATAAAATTTAGAAAGGGGGAAAGTAAAGTCTCCTTTCCCTCTGTCCCCACCCTTTTCACCCTGCCCTATTCACCCCATCCCACCATTTCTCCCTCCCCATGTCCACAGAGAACCATTGTAACTGGTTTTACATGTTGCCAGATTGTTTGGTGAATAAATATGCAAATTGGAGAATATAATCTTATAAGACCTTTTTTCCCCCTTTTAGTCAAACGGTAGCATACCTATGTGAACTTTTGACACCTTCGCCAGGCCCCCCATCACCTCACTTCCTCCTCCCCCCACTTTCTCATCCTCCTTCCCCCACCCTTCCCCAAGTCCCTTTCCTCCTAGCCACCTCCTCCTCGCACCCTCCCATTGCTTCTCTAAGCTTCATGTGTGTACTGGTTCTGGAGGATCTGCCTGCCAAGTGAAGGTATTCTTTAACGGTTGGAGCACACTTACAGATATGTTCCTGGTGATGTAAGAGTAACAGTATCCTGTTTGGAAATCCCCCTTGGCATTAATAAATGAATGTGTTTCCCCCAGATTCCTTGACTGCGGATGTTGTGGTTGAATTTGGATTTCTTCACTTACTTTTTAGATTGAAGTTCAGTGCCATTTCAAGTGTTTATTGGGCATTGCATTTCTCCATTTGTGAATTGCATATTTAGGTCCTTTGCCTCTTTTCACTCCCTCATTTGTTTATTTTTAAGTCTGTTCTAGTGCAAATGTTTTCATTTTATTTAATATGGGGCATTCTGTTTTTAGTTTTAGTTTAAGGTAGTGAAATCTCTCAGTCTTTTCTTTTATGGTGTCTGACTTTGATCATCCTAGGAAAGATTTCTACTTTGCCAATGTTAAACATATTTTCTTATAGTCTATTTTTATAATTACTTTGTTTTGTTTCTACTAACTGGTTATCATTAGCATTCACTAATGCTCTTAATATCTGCAAATATTATATCTGGCCATCTCATTGAAATCTATTATTCTTATAAGTTTTCCAGTTAATGCTTTTGGATTTTCTAGATAAGTTGTCATCTGCAAAGAAATAAAAACGTCTTCTATTCAGCACTTATACATATTTCTTCTGCAGTTTTATTTGATTGGCCAGAACTGTGTTGGGTAATAGTGGTTAAGGAAGGCAGCCTTATTTTGTTCTCTTTCATAAGAAAGTTTCTTATGCTTTCTTGGTTAGTGTGATGTTTATTATTGAATCACTGAGGTAACTTAAAAATCACAGTAAGAAAGTTGCCTCCAAATTCTGATTTACTGTGATTTTTGTTGTTGCTGTTATTTTATTTTTAATTCAGGAATTTATGTTCCTTTGGGCTATTATGGTTTCCTTTCACCTTTTGGTATGATGAATTATATCAATAGATTTGTTTATGTTAAGTCATTTTTTAATTCTCAGAAGGAAAACCCTTATTTGGCGAAGATATGATAGTATATTAATTCATAGCTAGATTCCATTTAATAGTTATTTAAGCTATTATCTATATTTATAAATGCGATACGTTTTTGTGAATATGTATGATTTCTTTTTTTTTTTAAAGACTGGTCTGCTGCACCATGTGGGAAGCTCCCTGGCTGGGGATCACACTCCCCTGCGGTGGCTTTGGATTGCTTCATAGTGCTGAGACTTAACCCCTTGTGCCACCAGGGAGGCCCCTATGTGTGATTTCTTTACCAAGTTTTCTTATCCAATTATAGTAACCTCAACAAATTTTAAGTCTTCCTGTTTTGAACATGATAATATATAGAAATTGCTTAGCATAATGCTGGGCTCAGGTTAAGAACTCAAGTGGGTGAGACAAGAGGAGTATGGTGTACCCGGTTAGCTCCCTGGCCTGGGATTGAACTCATGACACCGTGGCTGGCTGGCGATAGCTTGGTAGTGCTGAGACTTTAACTCCTGCACCACCGGTGAGGCCCCTTATAGAAGTTTCTTAAAGAATTATCAGACTGGTGCTTTTTTTTGAAGAAGAGATTTTACCCCAGGGTATCAGTCTGTTTTTAAAACCGTTTGTTTTTGAAAATCTTAACCAGATTTTCTGGGAAACTTTCCAGTTATACTTTTTTAAAAAATTTATTTACTTATGTATACAAGAACTGGGGTGTAGGCCAGAGGTATGGGGTGGTGAGAGGATTCACCAGAGACAGAGTGGGGAGCAGAACAGGCAGATCGATTGAAGTTCACTGCTGAGGGGAGCAGCAGGCGAGGCAGGAGAGGTCTGCTGCGCCATGTGGGAAACTCCCTGGCTGGGGATTGAACTCATGCTGCAGTGGCTGCAGATAGCTTTGTAGGATAGCTTCTTTGGCTGAGATTTAACCCGTTGCACCACCAGGGAGGCCTTCCAATTATACTTTATAATTTAAAAATTTCCTCTATACCTGTAATTATATTCCCATTATCATTTCTAATTGTTGTATATTTGTGGTTATTTTAGTGAATTTTTAAATTTTTTTTTCTGTGTTTTTTTTTTTTTGATTTTCCTGGGCCAGGTTCTTTT
>PVIJ01001740.1:0-186277 GCA_004024925.1 Scalopus aquaticus
TTAGTCCATTTACATTTAGAGTTAATATTGATATACTGTCATCCATATTTTTTGTTTGTTTGTTTACTCTTTTGTGGTTCTACTTCTTACCTTATTCTGTGTTTCCTGGTCTTTCTTCTGTTGGTTTTGTCTTCATGACTTCTTCTAGTATTCTTTGGAGTGGGGGTTTGGTAGTGATGAATTTCTGTAGTTTCTGTTTCTCAGAAAAGGTCCATGTTTTTTCTTCATAGAGGAATGAGAGTTTTGCAGGGTAGAGTATTCTTGGTTGACATTTGTTGGCATGTAGTGTGTTATATATGTCCCTCCAGTCTCTTCTTGCCTGTAGTGTTTCTTCAGAGAAATCTGATGTCAGCCTGATTGGCTTTCCTTTATAGGTTATTTGTTTCTTTGTCCTCATCATTTTCAATATATTTTCCTTGTCTTGAATTCTCGATAGTTTTACTGTCATATGTCTTGCCGTTTTTTTTTTCCTTTCCTAGTAATAATATGGAGATCATCTGGCTTCCTGTATGTCAATTTTTTTTTTCCTTTTTCATGTTTGGGAAGTTCTCTTCAATTATCTTCTTGAGAAGTTTCTCTGTTCCATTGTCTTTCTCTTCTCCTTCTGGGATTCCTATGATTCTGATGTTTCCTTTTTTCATGGTGTCAGATAGTTCTCGAAGCTTTTCCTCATTCTTTTTCCTTTGTTTTTCTCTTTCCTTTTCTGCCTTGATTCTGTTAGTATCTTTATCTTCCAGAGTGCTTATTCTTTTATATATATATATATATATATATATATATATATATATATATATATATATATATATATATATATATATATATATATATATATATATATATATTTTATTGTTATTTATATCTTTTACATTTTTGTATTCCCCTTGGGTAACCCACCACCAATTAAAAATACGGAAGGCTTCACAAATTTGCATGTCATCTTTGTGCAGGGGCCATGCTGATCTTCTCTGTATCGTTCCAATTTCAGTATATGTGCTGCCAAAGCAAACACCACCATTTTTATCTTATATAGTTGGATTTTCAACCTAGAGACCTCTGCGAAATTTGTTCAGTACAGTACCAAGATACAAAATCAATGCACAAAAATCAGTAGCCTTCCTATATGCAAACACCCAATCTGAAGAAGAAATTAAGAAATCTATCCCCTTCAAAATCAAAACCAAAAGATTCAAATATCTGGGAATAAATCTAACAAAAGACATAAAGGACTTATACAAAGAAAACTACAAAACTCTGTTGAAAGAAATAGAAGAATACACAAGAAGATGGAAAGGCATCTCCTGCTCATGGATTGGAAGGATTAACATTATCAAAATGGCAATCCTACCAAAAGCAATTTATAGATTCAATGCTATTCCAATAAAAATCTCAATAACATTCTTCAAAGAAATAGATCTACTACTGATGAAATTCATATGGAACCACAAAAAACCTCGCATAGCTAAAGCCCTCCTAACTAAAAAGAAAACAGAGGAATTTCACGCCCTGATTTCAAACTATATTACAAAGCCATAATAATTAAAACAGCATGGTACTGGAACAAAAACAGACAGAAAGACCAATGGAACCAAATAGAATACCCAGAATTAAAGCCACGTATCTATGAACAACTAATCTTTGACAGAGGAGCAGAGTGCTTATTCTTCCCTGCATATCTTTTAATTCACTTTTCTGGCTTTCCCTGGATTTCTTTAGCTCCTCTACTGATGTTTTTAAATCTTCCATTTCCTTCAATTTCTTCTTTACGGATTCGTTCTCATTCTTCAATTCTTTATTTATATCCCTCAGTTCTTTGTTCTTTTCATTTAATTCTATCAATTTTTTTGTGATGGCTATTTTGAAGTCTTTATCTGTTAGGTGGATGTAATCTTCTATGCCCTTATTAATGGGTTCTGGAGAGGGATTTTCTTTTTGTGGTGTATTGTTTTGATGGTCATTTGTGACTTTTTTCTGCCCCGTTGTTGGTTTTCTGCTTTGCTCTGTTCGTAGTTTTCCACTGGTGCTGGCGAGCATTACTCCTGGTTTTACTTGTTCAGGAGTGTTTGTGGTTCCCTAGTGTCTGAGTTGCCTTGGTTGTGGCTAGGTATCTTCTGGATTTTCTTATTTTTCTTTGTTGAATTTTTGTGTTTCTCGTGGTGTGTATCCAGTGTGTTTCCAGTTCTGAGTTTAATTATGGAAGATGAAGGGGTGGTTTGTAGTAAAAAAGAAAGAAAAGAGAAAAGAGAGAAAGGGAAAAAAAAAACCAGGGAGAGGAAAGAAAAGGGGAATGAAGATGAAGAAAAGTAGGAATGAAGGACCAAGAGAAAAAGGTAGGTTAAAAGTTTAAAAAAAAGGATAATAATAATAAAATAGTACAAAATAAAAATAATAATAATAAAGAAAATAAAGTATTGGGGAGATGTGAATTTGGAGTTCTGTAGTCCTTCTTTTCTTATGTTCTGGGGTTTCTGGTTGGGTCCCCTGCTGGGGTGCAGCCCCTCCTTTCCAGTGACATATGTTGTTGTCTTGCCATTGCTGCTGTCATTAGTCCTTGCTGGGAGTCTTTTTATTCTTTCTCCCCTCTCCCCCCCTTTTCTCTGATGTTTGCCTGGGGCTATTCCTGCCCCTGGGGTTATGTCTGGTGGGGAGGGGTTGGGAGCTCCTGGTCTTAGTTTCTTCTCTGCTGCTTGGGGCCTGCTACTCCACGAAGGGGTGAAGGGGTGGAGGTTGTGGGTGGCTGTTGATCAGCGTTTCACCTCACCTAGTTTCTAGGGTGCCAGGTGCAGCCACCTAGAAGTTGGGGGGGTTGCAAGTGCTGGGCTGTGTTCACCACCTGCTGTGGTCTTTTTTTTGTTTGTTTGTTTTTTGCTGCCCTCCGGGTGCCAAGATGCTGACACTTTTCAGGGGAGGATGTGGTCAGAGATAGTTTCAGCAGGAGATATTATCAGCAACAGGTATGGGAAGGGTTTTGGGGATTGTCAGTCAATAGTCCTTAAATGCCACCCTTCCCATCCCATCGATTTGAATTCTAAAGCCCAGAGTGTTTGAGGTGGTCTCCGCAGGAGGTTTTCCAGCCCAACTGGTTTTTCTGGCTAATCTATCACCTAGCAACCAGTGGGGGATGTTTCTTGCTTGGACTTTCTACCCTTTGAGATGTTACCTAGCCCCAGGTGGGGGATGGGACGCAGTGACCCTCCCGCTTTCCTGTTCCTCAGGGCTGCCACGCAGGGAAGAGAGGGTGGTCATGGGGTGGGGGGGTGGGGGTCACGCTCCCAGTCGGCTGGCCGGAGCCCTCCGACCTCACTGCAGTTTCTAACCTTGTATTCAGTGGCTCTCAGGGGAAGCTGGTTCACCCACCTCTCTTTTCTGCTGCTCCTTTGTGTGGAGTCCGATGTCTTTTCTCTTCTCTTTACTCCGAATCTTCAGTTTATTTTTAAGTCTAAAGCACCCCCGGGGTTGATTGTATTGCATAGGGTATCCGGTTCTCTTCGAGACAGCTCTCAAAGTTAGGGATATTTTTCTCCATAAATCGATTTTTTGTGGGAGAGCCTGATCCTAGCGTCTGTTCGCCACCATGTTTTGGGGGCATCTCACAAAGATGGTTCTATACCAAAAAATTCAATCAACATCATTCACCACATCAACAAAAAGTAAAGTAAAAACCATATGGTCATATCAATAAATATGAAGAAAATATTTGATCAGATTCAGCATTCATTTATGATGAAAACCCTTGAAAAACTGGGAATAAATGGCCTATTTCTTAACACAATAAAAGCCACACATGACAAACCACAGCTAGTATTATTCAGGTATAAAATTGAAACCCTTTCCACTAAGATTTGTAAAATACAAAGAGGTCCACTGTCACCACTACTATTCAATATAATATTAGAAGTCCTAGATAGAAAAATTAGGCAAGGGAAAGCTATAAAGTGCATCCAAATTGGGAAAGAAAAAGTCAAGTATCATTATTTGCAGATGATATGATAATATACACAAAGAATCCTAAAGACTCCACAGGAAAACCAATTAAATCAATAAACCAGTTCAGCAAGGTGGTAGGCTACAAAACTGACACACGAAAGTAGTTACCTTCCTATATACAAACAATAAACTAGAAGAAGAAATTAAGAAAGTCATTCCATTTATAATCTCACCAAAAATATTTAAATATCTGGGAATAAACCTATCAAAGGAGATGAAGGAACTATACAGGAAAACCATAAGACATTGTTAAATTAAATAGCAGAGGTACAAAGAAATGGAAAAATACACCCTGCTCATGGATTGGAAGGTTCAACATTGTCAAAATGACCATCCTACCCAAAGTAATTTACAGAGACAATGGAGGCTTTGGTTGTGGGGAAACTACAATGATCACACCTAAGGGGAGAAATCCATCTTGGCAAAATAGTAACAAAGATGCAAAGCAATGGTCATTTGTCAATTAAAAAAAAACAGTAAAGGGAAACAGTTTATTCAATATCTAGAGAGAGAGAGAGAGAGAGAGAGAGAGAGAGAGAGAGAGAGAGAGAGATTGGGGAAGGAGTATAGGACAGTAGATGGAGGCAACAAGGAACCACATAATATTTTTGAGCAGGAAGTAGCAACATGAAACTTGTTTTAGGAAGGTTGGTTTAATTGCAATTCTCAGAACCAAAATAGAGGAAAGCTTAGGTAGGTAATGCTCGGGAAGATAAAACGGGCAGGTGAATGGGAAGCATCTGAAGAGGAAAGTGAATCCAGTTGGATATGAGAAATAATGTGTGTGAGTCAGTGATTACAGCAGGTAGTTTGTTATTATTGCTAGGGAATTAAATTAGAAGAAGGGGTTTGGGTGTTTTAGAGGCATAGGGAGAAAGAGAAAGAACAGAAAGAATCAAACATATTTGCAATTGAAGGGCTGTAAGATCTTTAGTCTTTCTTTTTGTCTTACCTGGATAGAATCTAAATGGCCACTTCTTCCTCATTTTCTATGCTCTTGAAGCAACTGATTTCCCAGTAGAAAAATGCTGCTTTGAGATGTTAGTCCAACTACATATTAATCCAAAAGATTAATATGTAAGTAAAATATCACTTAGAAATCCTCCCTAGAACACTGGAAAGTTATCATTTAAATACCACCTCAATTAGCACACAAATCATTAATAATGGCATGGTTGTCTTCCTCAGTGAGATGGAACATTCATTTCTCTTTACAACTCAATAAAGACTATTCACTTTTCTCCTAATACTTTGTTATGAAAATTTTCGAACACAAAACCAAATTTGAAAGAATTGTAGAATGAATACCTGTATCATTTGCCACTAACATTCTAATATTAATAGCTTATTTTATTTATTTCATCTCAAATCTATGCATCTATCAACACATCAACTCACCTCGTTTTTGGTACATTTCAGAGTAAATTGCAAGCATTACTATTCCTCTGCAGTAAATAAGACTTGTTTTTTAACTTTCATTTTCTGTATTTTTACCAGGTTAAGTAACCTGTGTTTGCCCAAATAAGTAGAACTGGAGATCAAAGAGAAAAATCTCTATGGGTGGTTTACATTTTCAATTCCTCCTTCTCGGGCATTTTAGCATTGACTTTTTATTTTATTTTATTTTTTTTAAAGATTTATTTATTCTTGTATACAGGCTGGGGTACAGGCCAGAGGTGTGGGGTGGTGAGAGGGTTCACCAGAGACAGAGTGGGGAGCAGAACAGGCAGTTCAAGGGAAATACACTGCTGAGGGGAGCAGCGGGCGAGGCAGGAGAGGTCTGCCGCACCATGTGGGAATCTCCCCAGCTGGGTATCGAACTCATGTCGCCACTGCCGACAGCTCCACAGCGCAGCGCTCAACTGCTGCTCCACCAGGGAGGCCCAGCATTGACTTTTTAATCACAGCGGTGACTAGCCTGTGCACTTGACTTCCTAGAAAGTAGAAAAGAGAGTTTGTATAAATTTAATTATCTTTTAAACTCTAGTATTTGAGACTGAAAAGGTGCCTACAGGTATTGTATATAGAAGAGTTAAAGAAAGTTTTCCCTCAGAGACGTAAGCAATAGAGCCTATGTCTACATTTTTAGATTCCCATATATCACATTAACCTAAAGCATAATTGCATCTTTAACAATCAAGGACATCTTTAACAACAGATAGTCTCTGCTTTCAAGTAGAACATATTCTCCAGAAAGACTACAACCATTCCAACCTGTAGGGAGTTAAAAGCAGAAACTGTATTGAAGGAAGTTGTAAGGAGGGAGGTAAATGTTTATAGCTAACAAATAGATGGTATTATCAAGACCTAAGCTTTTACTTAGTAGGATTTACAAAACAACTATTACGATGTGTTTTTACAGTGTGTAGATTTTAAGCTTAAGGAACGAGATCCAGCGGTATAATAACACGCCTGGGTGTAGCAGCATACTGTTAAAGTCTTCTTTGCCTCCATTTCCATGTGTTCTGTATTTACCTTTAAATTTTAATTGATGTTTTGATCATGGATTTGCCAGAGGAGAATTTGTGAAGGCATCCATTTTTAAAACAAATTTTAAAATAATATATACACTGAGTACATAGTAAGCAAAAAATACCTTTTTTAACATACCCAGAAATGAAATATTGTCAGTTCAATAAAACTTTATTTCCAAATGTTTATCCATGGACACAATAAACAAACCAGAGGCATTATCTTAGAGATTTGGGGGTAAAGATCTCCATTAGGGAAGAGCCAATGCACGGCATTAATTCTCAGATCCAAATGTTGCTTGAACGGAAGGGAGGAGATGATGAAGCAAGCACAAAGTGGGCAAAATTACGTCAGTTCGTGTTAGAAAGAGCATCTGAAGGAGGAAGTCTCTCAGTGAATCGTCCAAAAGGTAGAAGCTGGCTGGTTTATCTTATAAAGTCAACGGAACACAAGTGCTAGTCCCACAAGGAAATGAAATAGAGGGAGGAGTCAGAGATCATATTTTTAAATGCTATTGTCTGGGTTTTAAAATGTGAAGTCTCCCTGAGTTTCTTTCACTTGAGAAAATTAAGTGCTCTTGGTTCCATAAGAATCTTAGAGATAAGGGTCTCCCTGGTGGCGCAGTGGGTTAAGTCTCAGCACATTGAAGCTATCTGCAGCACGAGTTCGATCCCTGGCCAGGAAGCTACCCCACAAAGTGCAGCAGACCTTTCCTGTCTTGCCCACTGCTCCCCTCAGCAGTGTTTTTCAGTCAATCTGCCTGTTCTGCTCCCCACTCTGACTCTGGTGAATCCTCTCACTGCCCCCCACACCTCTGGCCTATACCCCATTTCTTATATGCATAAAATATCTTTTTTTAAAAAAAAAAAAAAAGAATATTAGAGATAAGAGCATGACCATCCCAGTCTTATGGACTCCATCTTTGGAGTCCAGTGACAGTGGGGTAAAGAATTGTTGAGTCCATGGGTATCACAGTGATTAAGGCTTTTGCAAGAGTCAGTCACATGCATCCTATCGTGAGTTTCTAAAACAGGGAAGCTGTTTATAATAGCTAGTTATCTACTGGTATGAACTGAGAAAAAAATAAGTACTCATTATTTTTCACATTGCCACTCATGTAACCTTGTAAAAATTTTCTATGGGCTGGTAAATTTCATTACTTACGTACAAGGCTAATTTGCAACCAGGGAACATGCAATTATTATACTAACACTTAATTTAATATGTCATGCTTATAGTTCTGTCTTTAAGATATTAAATGATAGAAGGCATTATATCAAGGAAAGGAGGAAAAGGTGTAATTTAGTAGAAAGGGATAGGAAAAGAGCAACATTGACCTTTTAACCAAAGCTTTTGAAATGAGGTATTTAAAGGAAAATCTACCCAAATGCTGGCTTAATTGACAAGGAAAGATAGCTTTATCCCATCCCCTCTGTTTACGCACACTATTGTTTCAGCCAGTGATGCTTTGTTTACCTTGGAAGGAAATATTTTACCCCCTCTGAGATAATTTTTGTCAGCTTCACTGTTTATAAGGGAAACTGAGAAACTGTTAATTGAAATACAGAATGAGTCACTGTTTTCAGTAATTTTTGGCAGTGTTCTAATTTGTGTCAATCTAGCCTAATTATTAGATTTTTTGGAAGCAAAAGCATATTTGATTTTTCTCTTACTGAATTTGTTCTTCCTCCTTTGAAAAAAATATGTGCTGCCTGACATAGGTTATGTAATTTATATCAACATGAGGTGAAATACCAGTACATTTGAAATACCAGGAGGTTTATTGCGTCACGCTTGGCTCTTTACAGTAGCTCAAAATTTAGAAAGCTCACAGAATGTGGTCTTCCTCCTCTCCTCATTCCTACCGCCAGCCCAGGCCTGAAAATGTGATTCTTTTTAAGACCTTTTTGCTGGTATTAAGCCACAGTATATGGCCCGTCACTAATGACATCACTGAAGTCAGCTTCCCAGAAGCCATCAGGGAGAATTCATTTGGAAATCCAAATGAATGTCACTTGCAGAGGGCAGGCTCCTAGAAGAGGTGGCCAGTCATGCATTCCTGAATTATTTGTTGTAAAAGCATTAATCACTGAGAACTCATTTGCTCCTAATGCAAACACACTACATTATTCCACAGGAATTCTGTTCCAAATGATCATTAATGCAGAGAACAGAAGCTGCTGACTGTGGGCAGGGTTAATAAAATCTGTCAGATCAATGGCCAGTATAATGAGACTGTTAATGGTTCCTAATAGAAGCTGGATCTTCCTGGCTGCAGCAGAGGGAAGGCAGGCGGAGGGGCAGGTGGCTGTGCTGGGCAGACGGCCCCCTCTCTTGCCTGCCTCCCGAGGTGGCCTCTGGGTGAAAAAGCACTGATGTCAGTCACCGAGTGTTGTCAGGGCTCGGAAGCAGCTGCAGTTGGGGGCACAGGCGCCAGCTGTGGACTGTGGGGAGCCAGAGGTGACCACGAGAGGGTTCTGCCACCACACTCCAACAGCTCACATGCCACAGCCCCTTGCAGGTGGCAGGCCAGGATGCATCTGCACATCTGCCATGTGGACATCCCAAACCCTCACCCAACCCCACTCCACATTCAGCCTCCAAAAAGAGGAAGGACAGCATTGACAGAAACAGTGACAGTAGCAGCTAATGCTCCTTAAGCTCTTTGGAAGTTCTCATGGGTCTCGGACATGGCTTCCACCACTTACCAGTCCTCAGAGCAGCCCCTCTATGACGTGTGTGCTCTTCTCTGTCCCTGAGATGCTGAGGTTCACACAGCTTTACGAACCTTTAAGGGACCTCATGGTTTTGTGCTGCCTCACTGCAGCTGTGACGGGGACTTCCCAGGGGACCCTCTATGCCAGGACTGCCCTATACATTTTTTTTAAAGATTTATTTTTTATTTATACATACAAGCTGGGGTACAGGCCAGAGGTGTGGGGCGGGGAGAGGGTTCACCAGAGACAGAGTGGGGAGCAGAACAGGCAGATCAGAAATACACTGCTGAGGGGAGCAGCAGGCGAGGCAGGAGAGGTCTGCCGCGTCATGTGGGATTCTCCCCAGCCGGGCATCGAACCCGCGTCACCGCTGCCAACAGCTCCAAAGCGCAGCGCTTAACCACTGCGCCACCGGGGAGGCCCCAGGACTGCCCTATACTTAAGAGTCACTCCTCACCTCCCCCAGCGCCGTCAAGACTCGTCACACGTCTGTCATCTGGGGAGTTGTGCTGCTGACCCTACCCCCCTCGCTCGGGTAGAGTGGGAGGCAGGGGCTGCCTCCTGGGGATGCTCCTGATCACAAGACCGATGTGGTTGTAGCAAAGGCCACACAGGGTCCCAGCAGAGAGCTGGGCATGGGAGGGTGGCAAAGAGGCACTGGGACATCCCTAAGCCCAGCGGCTGTTGTAGCTGATGTGGTGACACAGCTGCCTCCAGGCTCAGGAAGGACAACTGGGAGGGGTGAATTTTGCCAGTGGAGGTTATCAGTACAAAAGGTTTCCAGGAGCTGAGGATATTGGGGAGCAGGGATGGAGGAGGAATCCAGAAACATAAAAATGTAAAATATTATTATTGGATGTTTCCAGTAACACAGAGTACAGAGGAGAGTTAATAAATGTGCTTAATGACTGAGAAGACATTGCGCATGACACAAGATCAGCTCCATAACTCAGAGGTGGACAGGCATCAGCAATGCACCTAAATACACCATTATTCCTAAAGACTTATTTCCTTTTTTAAAATGTCATCAAAAAATTCTAATGTTATGGGTTTAAAAGACGTGAGAAGACAATTAATGGAGGGCGTGGAGCAGGGAAGGCATGGGGAGGACCAGGAAGGTCTCAGAGGGAGGCTCTCACGCATCCCACGGTACCTACCACCTATCAGGGCATTTACCTGGTGCCACGTGCAGCGGGAGCATAGAGGCAGGCCAAGAAGTGCGTTCCCCACCCCCTCCAGCTTAGGAAGGCACACTGTAAGTGTCAGACTACAGAGCACAGGCTGCAAGTCAGACAAATGGAGTGAGAGAAATCAGCAAGTGGAGAATAGAATTCAGAGACTGCATCATGGAAGTCAGTTGATGGCTGCAGAGAATACAGATAATATGAAAATCGGGAGAGAAAACATTGCAAAGAGTTGAGGCACGAACGAACAGCATGAGGGTGGTAACAAGCTTGCTGAGTGCTAAAGGGAATGAAGAAAGCCCATCCTAGTGAAGGAAGGTGCACCTGGGTGTGAGTGTGGGCTGTAAGCAGGACTGAGAGATGGCGCATTGCAAACAGCCTCAGTACCCACATATTATTCCAGTGTGGTAAGCAACAGGGCAGCTAAGGAGCAGCGTCTGAGCCAAATTTTGGAAAGTTTCATTTGGTAGCTGTGTAAGATGGTAGATTGGAAGGGGAAAGGGGGAACTAGGGGCATCGTGAGCTGCCAGGCAGCCTGACATTGTGACTTGTCATCTTTTCTCCTACAGCACACTTCTATATTGCTGCCCACCCTGGTTGAAATCTTCCTCAGGCCATATTGCTATCCAATGAAGAAGAGGGGAATCTCCTTGTTGGGGGTTGTTTCCTTTGCTTACATTACCAGGTAAGAGTTGCAGAGAGAAAATCAACTTGGATTTGTCATCGGAGAGTCTGAGGGATATTTCCGTAGAAGCATACTGTTCTTTCAGAGGCTCTTTATTCCTTGGCTAACAGGGATCTCACCACCTTTAAATGTTCAGGTAAGAAGGATTCTTATTGCTTGATTTTGATACTCATGGAAACATTGCTCACAGAGAGATCAGCATGTGTGCCTGCAGAAATGCGGGAAGTCACGAGCTCCTCTCTCCTGCTCATGAAGAATGGATCATTACAAAGCTACACTTTCCTCAAGAAAATATTGATCTTAGGTCCCATTTGAAATTAAAATGTTTTAATGGCTGAATGATCTGATGCATCTAAATCTATTCCATCTAAAAAGCATTTGACAGCTTGTGCATATTAGGTTTGGTCTATTACTCTTATCTGTATCACTTTTGGTTTATTTGCATCAATACTTGGCACCAGAGCTCCTAGAGGGCATTTAGGCAATTGTCTGGGGGCCTGAAGATCAGCCTAACTAGAGGCAAGGCAGATAATTTAAGTAGTTGGGCAAGAGTTCATCATCAACCCCCTGGAAGCACAAATTCTCAGAAATGCAGCCCAATGGTCTGTAAACTAGGGAAACTGCTTGACCCTCCACCCAATAACTGAAAACCTCCCTTCCCATTTGACAGCCTTTTCTTCCACTACCATGATTTTGCTTTACAGAAAAAGCCATGTAAAGTCTACTGCCTGTGGATTGGTTCCTTCCACGTGACATTCCTTCTCTAGCCTAGATTCACATAAGCTGTTCACATCTGACATCTGGGTAATCCCTCAACCCTAAGGGGGGAGCTTCATTCAGTATATTAGTGTCTCAGAAACAGAAGCCAGATAGAACACATTCCAAAGGACTTGGGCCACAGTAGTGCCTCATCAGCCTTTGTCTTACAGCTGAGGGCTCAGATAATGCTTCCTTTCTAGTCTTGCCATTCCTTTTGTGACACCTACTGCTGTTCTGCTGCACCCCTTTTTTTTCTTTTCTTGCTTTTCCTGTTCTGAAAAGAGTACTTGCTCAATAAATCCACCCAACTTACAGTGATCAATGTTGTTTTCCATTGCATTTAACAATTGGCACTTCTAGAAAATTAGGCTTCCACTGGGGACATACTGGTAGATGATGTATGCAGCACTGTGTTAAGGATTTTCAGACCCAACCAAAAAAAGAGTTATGTTATCATTTAAGAATATCTTCCAGTAGCATGAAATGAAGAACATGGGATATGTTCCATATATTTGCCATGTTTGGTTGAACCTAAAAGAAAAATATCCCTAAAGAGAGAATAATTGGAACCCGAGACTGGGGTAAGAGGCAATCATAAAGGTATTTTGTTGTTGTTGTTGTTGTTGTTGTTGTATGTGTTGAGGAGACTCAGGGTGGCGGCTGTCTGAATATGCACTTAAATTTCCATACATTTTGGTGGATTTTAATCTGATATACCTTTCCTCCTTAAGTGTAACTTTTGGAGTTCACCTATAAGATAGTAACTTTTCCTACCCAATGACTTGAAAGTTGATCATCAATTTTCATATCCTACTGTTATTCTTTTATCTTCAAAGTTCACCAAGAAGGTAAAAGAGGACTGTAGGCCACCGGGATTGGGCGTGAAATCCGTGGTGGCCATAATGAGGAGAGGCAGTGGTCAGGAGGGCTGGGCTTGTAGATGCCTGGTCATGGGAAAACCAGGGAACCATGGGAAAACTGCTGGGAAACCACAATGCAAGGAATAGGGATGTTAGGAAAAAGAGGGACAAGACGGGGTCAGGTGCAGACATATCAGTTGTCCACTCAATTATTCAGCAGTGTCAGGCACGCTGCTAAGATCCTGAGGACACAGAGCTGTACAGGACACTGGGTTGCTTTTAGGGCCGGTGTGGGAGAGGAGAAAGTACACAAACGATGGGAAGGGAAGGTGATGATGTACTGTATTAGGAATAAGGACAGGGTGCTATGGGATGTTGAGGACTTTTTTCAGACAAATGGTGTCTAGGCTGAGATCCAAAGCATGAGTAATAATAAGTCAAAAGACACCTGGGAAAGACTATCAGATAGAGGGAACGGCATCTATGAAGGCTGAAGGAGCCGAGAGTGCGGCTGAATCAGAGGGCAGAGAAAAGCTAGATCGTGAATTCACATAAATGAATTTGAACTTTTAAGCTTTCGTTGTGAGAAAAATCTAAGCAGAGAAGTAAAATGATGCAGCATATGTTAGAAGGATGATTCTGGCTGAATTATGGAAATTAAAGAGGAATACGGCAGAGAAACCAGTTGGCAGAATGTGATGAGAGTTGATGTTAGCCAGCGGATGCATTATCAGTCCATGTGCAAACAATCAGAGGGCTGGGTGATGGAAGGCAACTTAGGGTTCAGCATTGGAGACCTGAATCCTCGGTGGGTTAAATGACATACACAGGGCCAAATGGGCACATCAAAGGTGACCCTCAAATCAGGTCTCCTATTCCCAGCTCCAGTTCCAACCCCAGCCCACTAGTCCCACGGCAGGGTATTTGTTCAGCTCACCAAAACCGCAAAACACACCCTGCAAGATGCTAAGGTGGTGGGCAGGCAAAAAAGGTGCATCCTTGTTCCACAGTCTGAAGGCTTTGGCTTGAAATTAGATGTTAAAATGTTGATAATGGAGTAAATGGAGGAAAGAGAAAAAGACCCATCACAGGCAGGAATGGGACCGGGTAGATTCTAGTGGGGAGCCGAAATGATTTAGGGCTTGGACGTCCTTATAAAAATGAAGGACTAAGTCAGCACTGGTCCACTAGGGCCCGGCTTCACTAGAATGCACCAAATGTGGGCATCTGATTGCTACATGACTGAAGCTTCCTGTCCTCCGTGTGTTCCCTGTTTAGGGGAGCACAATACGCTGCTGACAGCCAGCCCAGCTTTCACAGCACTCTGTGGCCCGGGGTTCCCAAGGCTATAGATCATCATTAACAAACTGTGACTATCCATGGAGTTGTTTTAGGGAAGTGTTTCTGGGTCAGCTGTGAGGTGTGCTAGTTTGGATGGTCAAATAGGGAGACAACATAGCAGAAATGAGGGAAAGTATATGAGCCTGGGCCAGAGAGAGCGTGAGAAATAAACATGAATCAGAAAAATAGCAATCGCTGAGCCAGAGAAGCATTTCACTGCCGAAACCATGTTACAATAACCTAAAAATAGACACCCAAACCATGGGGACTGCCTCACATGTGGCACTTGATTTTTGCAATTTTTCAGATTGCAAAAGTGGAGGGCTGGTCTTTCAGTGGAAAAACAAAACTTTGCAAAGTAGTAATAACTGCAAATCCTTCATTTCCTTTGGAAAGCATTAGTCACCTATAAATATGCTTGCTCATATACTCCTCCCTTCTCTCTCACCCAAAACATCTCACCTAACTCTCTTTGAGGCAGTGGTGAGGAACAGGAACATAGAAATGTTCCTACTGCTGGCTTTTATTCATTCTTCTGAACAAATATTTCCCCTAACACAGGGCTGGTCCTGCTGGGAAAAGCAGTTATATAAGGTCAAACCCCAGCCTACAGTAAGCTTGTATTTAATAAGTAGAGATGAACAATGCATACAAATTTTAGCAGAAGGTGGGAATGATTAAATGTCATGACAGAGATAAGGAGCCACAGGAATGCTAAGGAGGGAAGAGTTACATGACAAGAGCTTCACCGAGAGTATGCATTGGATTTAAGCCTGAAAGACTGGGCGGACTGGAGCTGCAAAAGTGGGAGAAAGTTAGCAAAACGATACAGTCCCAAGGCCAAAGGGTGCAAGGGTCAGCAGTTCACATTAGCTGGGCCTTTTAGTGAAGAGAAAATAATAGGAGATAACCTGGAGCTGCCTCCTTATGGCACCTTGTGGGTATGGGCTACCGCTTTGGCAGTACAGGAATGTTAGACTGGTTGATGGTGGTGGTTTGTTTCTGTGACAAGGAAATGATAGTGATATGTATTAGTATAATAACTAAGAATTATATTTTCAAATAGTGTCTTGAAAATTGTGCTTACAATGGATTGGAGTGGCAAGACATAGGACGTGAAATAGAATAAAGCAACAGCAAAGAAAAGTTGGCCAGAATATGCTAAGTCATCCAGTATAATTACAGTGTCTTATCCATCATCCATGGCTGTCCCCCAGCTCCAGTGTCATCGAATGTCTGGGGGCCCAGAGCACCCTTCTTGGTGCAGTCCTCAAGATCTGAGGAGTTTTGTTCATCCAGCGAGTGCCCACACTGGCCATGCTGTACAGCACTTGGAGCATTGCTCCTCCGCAGGTTGTGAAGCCACAGTAGCTGGTCTCTTGAGCCTGATTCCTCTGCCTGGCCCCACGTTAAGGTTAGCTCGCCGCCCCCACTGCCAACAATGCCAACGCTGCAGTGTGCCCAAGTCCCTAATGTTGGTAGCCGTAGAACAGTGTTACTGGCCACTGCAGCAGCCCCAGCTGGCCTCCAGTGCACTTGCTGGTACTTGCTGTTCAAAGACCAGAAATCTGCTAATGCCTTAGGTGTCTCTACTAGTGTGTGGAGTTCTTATGAGGTGAGAGGATCCCCTTTTCTCTCCTTTTTTAAAAGATTAACTTATTTATACATACAAGAACTGGGGTGTAGGCCAGAGGTGTGGGGGGTGGTGAGAGGATTCACCAGAGACACAGTGGGGAGCAGAACAGGCAGATTGACTGAAATACACTGCTGAGGGGAGCAGCGGGCCAGGCAGAAGTCCACTGCACCATGTGGGAAGCTCTCTGGCCAGGTATCGAACTGTGCTACAGTGGCTGCAGATTGCTTCATAGGCTGAGACTTAACCCATTGCACCACCAGGGAGACCCGAGGATTACTTTTTCTTTTTCTTTTTTGTTTTTAAAGTTTATTTTTTATTTATTTTTATTTTTTTATTTTTTTTTAATTTATGCATACAAGCTGGGGTACAGGCCAGAGGCGTGGGGCGGCGAGAGGGTTCACCAGAGACAGAGTGGGGAGCAGAACAGGCAGATCAGAAGTACACTGCTGAAGGGAGCAGCGGGCGAAGCAGGAGAGGTCTGCCACGCCATGTGGGATTCTCCCCGGCCAGGCGTCGAACTCGCGTCGCCGCTGCCGACAGCTCCACAGCACAGCGCTCAACCGCTGCGCCACCGGGGAGGCCAGGATTCCTTTTTCTATACAGTGCTCACTCACA
This sequence comes from Scalopus aquaticus, assembly GCA_004024925.1. NCBI lineage: Eukaryota > Metazoa > Chordata > Mammalia > Eulipotyphla > Talpidae > Scalopus > Scalopus aquaticus. The sequence continues at coordinate 16,254 of PVIJ01001740.1, forward strand.
TGTGGACCCAGAGCAAGGCTGCCTGGGCCTCCAGGTGTAACAGTCCTCTGAGTCCTGGCACCTATTTATACATAGACACACATAGAGATCTCTCACTCCTGAAATACATTCAAAACGACCAGAGAGTTGGACTAAGCTGAGTGCCTGAATCAGCCAGCTGACCACACCCAGCATCAGCACTACCCTCCTATTCCTGCTCTTGCAATAGCACGAATTCTCTCCCTCAGCCACTGTTACCCTGCCCAGCACTATGGCCTTCATCTGGGACCCCTCAAATGCACCGTTGTTTTACCACCTCAAATTTTAGTGGGAAGCAGAATCCTTGCCCCATTAATCCTTAGTCCTCCGGTAAGTTAATATATGAAAACAAATAGAAGGATGCCCTACAATTTCCTTATTATCAACAATTGGGGTTTAGCGGGTCAGCCATAATAAAATTGAAGAGGGGTGAAAGTGAGGAAGAGGAAATGGTTATCGACACTTCTCATCCTTCTTGTCTAACCCTCACCCCCCACTCAAACAGAATGCTGGTCAGGGACACTGGGGAGAGAAAAGCAGCCGGAAGGGGATGCTGCTGTACAATCAGGATGCAGGGACACATCTGAGACACTTTGACAAACCAACAGAATAAGTTTGTAGATTAATTGGTATGTAGTGGGCAGATTAAAAGGAAAAATCAAGGTACGTCTAAGAACTCTCAGCTGTTAGACTGAAGACAGTGATTCCATTAATAAACTTAGAAAAGATAGGAAAGACAGACTTTAGGATATAAGTAAAAAATCAACTTAAAATTCCATATCTGGGTCTAGTCCAAAGGATTCTGGTTTCATTGCTTCAGGATAGTTCCTGGACATGGGAATTTTAAAAGCCACCAAGGCAATTCTAATCATCAGCCAAGATGGAGAACCACCTGCCCAGATAAACTTCCACTTGGAAATTCAGACCTGGGCTCTGAAGAAAGGTGAGGCTTTGGAGGTCCAGGGAGTGAAACCTCCTGGTGGGACTCAGATTGCTGGAGAGGGAGAAGAAAGAGGTCAGAAGTGGGAAGCAAATGCTGGAGAAATGCTTTTACCCAAGGGACTGGAGGGTAAGGTTGCACAGCAAAGGAGCAAAGAATGATAGATGTTAGAAAACCAGCAGTGAATCAGCTCCCCATAATCCTTGAGGAAGGAGAATTTTCCAGCCCAAAGGAGGTGCTCCAGTAGGGTGAGTGTGGAGTCACATTTTTAAATACCATGAAGATGTAGCCAGTCAACTCTCTTGATTGCCGATATTTTCTTTTTCTTTTTTTTTTTTTTAAAGATTTATTTTTTATTTATACATACAAGTTGGGGTACAGGCCAGAGGCATGGGGCGGCGAGAGGGTTCACCAGAGACAGAGCGGGTAGCAGAACAGGCAGATCAGAAATACACTGCTGAGGGGAGCAGCGGGCAAGGCAGGAGAGGTCTGCCGCGCCATGTGGGATTCTCCCCAGGCGGGCGTCGAACTCGCGTCGCCGCTGCCGACAGCTCCACAGCGCAGCGCTTAACCGCTGCGCCACCGGGGAGGCCCGATTGCCGATATTTTCAATATCCAGGTAACATATTTATATAACGTTCTAGCTTCACAGTTTCTTTTCACTTCCTTGCTTCTTTTTTTTTTTTAATTTTCCTTTTGCTTCACCTAAAATACATTTGAAAGTAAAGTAAGTCTTGAATAGGAATTTATTTTTTAAAACAAAGGTAGAAATTCACAAATTAGTGTTGAAAGTCATATATGATTTTTGTAACTATTAAAACTGGTGGATGTTTTTATATGTCATTTGTGGGGAGTAGAAAGGCCTGGAAGGCAGGTGAAGTGTGAAAGGAGGTGGGCAGCGGCGGGCACGAGCCTCACTCTCAGGCATCACTTGGTCTGTGTGGAACATTTTCATTGTAGGAAATCTGGTAACTTGTTGAGTTTACTTTTAAAATGTCATACAAATTGCCCTTGCCTTCTGGCACCAGATGCAAGCATGATCCTCTCACATGTGTATGATTGAAATTGTCATGGAAATAGGAGATCAGAGGGTTCTTCTATTTATTCTTTTGGACTAGATATACATGATACGAGTGTCGGCAATTTCAGAACTACATTCAAAGCCCACAAAACTAGTAATATATTCATCTATAACCCACAGACATCCACTGTTTCCCTACTGATAGGATGCAGAAAGTATGAATTCCATGGTAATTATTTGACACTACAAAATTTAGGAAGAGGGGTCTATGAACGACTGAATTTTGGCTACCATGTGTGCCTGCCCACCCTGATTCACATAGATTCACAAGGCTGACAGTTCCAGAAGGACATATAAAATTGATTTCTTAACCAAGGGTCAGAATCAATGGTCTCTTCAAAGTATTAATATAGTGAATTTCAACTAACTAAAATGTGAAAGGCTACGGGATACATTTGCCAATTTCCAGAAGCTGCTGTGTTGGTTAAGCAGTTGAGAACTATCTACAATGGTTCAAAGGAAACAACATTTGGACACAGCCACCTGAAACAGACACTTATTTAAAAATATCAAGAGCTTACTGTGTTTCAATACTTGGTAAGTGCATAAGGGATGTGAGTCCTGTCCTTGTAGAGCTTCTAGGCTAGTGAGAACACAGAGACCAAATATGGTTACTGAGATCATGGTGGAGATCACAGGACACAAGAATCTAACTGAAATGGGACTGGAGGGGGGGATGTTCAGGAAATATTTTCTAGGGAAACTGACTTTTAAGCAGAGACCTGGAGCATGAGTATGATTTAGCCTAGCACAGTGCAAAGAGAAGTGTGTCCCAGGAAGTGAAAGGCCAGAGGTGTTCTAAGCAGAGACTACAGCAAGGCAGAAGGTCCAAAAGCTGCAGAGCTTGGTTCATTTGAGTGCCAGAAAGAGGTCCAATATGGATTAACCACTGATCTGAGGGTGGATGGGTCAACAGGTGGGCAGGTGTGCAGGTGAGCAGGGCAAGCCAGAAAGGCTGGGTGAAGTCGCTTGGATATTTTCCTAAAGCAGTGGAATTCAGGCAACCAGAAGTGCACCATGAATACATTCCTTTCATAGAAAGACTACCCGAATTACTGGTGACCTGTGGTAGAGACAAGAAAGCCTGGCCAGCAGCCAGTTACAGAAACCCAGACCAGATGAGCGAGCCTAGAGTGATGTGTGTGCATTAAGGAGACATTTATATATGATTTCATTGGGTCATACTTGGGGGCAGGGAGACTGCAAAGTTGATATTGACTGGGATCTATATCAAGCATGCTGACTGCAAAGTACCCTTCCTCTTCATCCCTTCTCTCCCTCTTCCTTCCCTTCCATCTCTCCCCCTCCTCCTTTTTATCTTTCTCCTCGTCTCTTCTTTCTCCCTCCTCCTCCTCTCCCTCCCGCCCTCTGCCTCTATCCTTTCAACATATTTTTCAGTATCATTCAGGAAACTCAGAAAGAAGTGATACCAACTTACTGTGACTATCTCTCTGTTCAGTCTCTCTGCTGTCCACCCTTTATTAAATGACTACAACCTTGTCTGATACTCTATTTTCATTATGTTGTCCACTATCAGTTAACACACCTATAACTTCCTTTGTGATCTTTCTCTGAAAGTGGAAACTTCATTATCTTACCTCAGGAGCTTTCCTTTACAAAACTTGTGCCGTTAGAAACAAAAAATAAGTAAATAAAGAGAAACTTTCTAGATCTCTAGGGCAACGTCCTTATTTGTAGACTATCTTATATAAATGTGCATGAGCACAAGGAAGCCCTACTTTCAAATATGCACTGCAAGCAAAGTGAACTAATGCAATGTTTGGAGTGTGTTCAAATCTCCTCCCTGACCCCAAACTCTAGCCACCTGGAATATTTACTTTCTGTCCCTTATACCTGTTCTTTCATGTCATGAGGAGTAGCCATGCAGAAAGTGCTACAGAAATGCTTCCAAAGGGTGAACACCTCAGAGAGCAAATAATGATATCATCTTTTGGTTTGGATCTAGTGAAGTGTTGTTACATTAAAGGAACATCAAGACAAGCTTAGTGTCAACCAGCAGGCCAGGACAGAGACCAAGTGCCAACTCACATGTGTAGACCTGAGACTGAAGCCTCTTTAAATTTTTTTTATTGTGCAAGAATAAGCATAGCATGAAATTTACCATTTTACTATTTTTTAAAGTGCACTGGCTGAGGCATCTCGTCCATTCACACTGGCGTGCAGCCACCTCCCCCATCTCTCCCCAGAGCTCTTTCCCTCTCCAAACTGAAATTCTGTGCCCATTAAACAGTAACTCCAATCCCTCTATTGCCCCACCACCAGTTATTCTGCTTTGAATTAGATGGATGTAAGTGAGATAATAACAAAATTTGTTATTTTATGGGTTTTTTTTTTATACTTAGTGTGGTATCCTCAAAGTTTAATTGGACTGTGGTGTGTATCAGCCTCTCCTTCCTGAGTAGTAAGATTCTATTGTATTCCACATTTTATTAGGCATTTATCCATTGATAGACCTGGGCTGCTTCTATGCTTTTGATATTGTGGACAATGCTTTTCTGAACATGGGTAGATAGCTCTCTTTGAGTCCTAGCTTTCAATTCTTTGGGGTCTCTACTGAGAAATGGGGTTGCTGGACTACATGGCAATACTATTATTTTTTTTTAAGAACTAACATAGTTCTCTATAGCAGTTACACCATGTAACATTCCCAACTATGCAAAAGGGTTCTGATTTTTCCCCATCCTCTCCAACACCATATTTCCTGTTGTTGTTTTGGGTTTGTTTGTTTTTTTTTTTTTTTTGCTTTTATTTTTGATTTGCATTTCCCTAATGATTAGTGACACTGATTATCTTTTCATGTGTTTGTTACCCTTTTGTATGTCTTTGGAGAAATGTCTATTCAAGTTATTTGTCCATTTTTAAAAAAGATTTTATTTATTTACTTTTGCATGGAAGAACCGGGGTGTAGGCCAGAGGTACAGGAGGTAAGAGGATTCACCAGAGACAGAGTGGGGCGCAGAACAGGAGGATCGACTGAAACACCCTGCTGAGGGGAGCAGCAGGCGAGGCAGGAGAGGGCTGCTATGCCATGTGGATCAGCTCCCTGGCCCGGGATCCAACTCAGGCCACAGCAGTAATAGTGCTGAGACTTAACCCCTAGGCCACCAGGGAGGCCCGCTTTATCCATTTTTAATTGGGCAGTTTGGTTGCTGTTATTGAGTTCTGGAATTTCTATATATATTTTGGGTTATAATCTCTTATATGTGATGTGTAAGTATTTGTTCTCATGCCTTTTCATTCTGTCAACATACAGACATGCTCCTTAAATTGTATTCCATAGTTGCTTCCCTTGCCTCACCTTATTTCTGAACCTTAGCCCTGTCTCTTCCATAAAGCATTTGCAAAACATAGAATATTTGAAACAATCAAGAAAGTTCAATTAAACACAGAATTTTATTCTTCCATCTGAACTCCTTGGACAACCTGGGATATCCAAATCTGAATGTCCTTTCTGAAGCATAATCTTGTCCATGTTAATTGATACAAGAGAACAGCAGAGATGCCTCCTGCTACCACATCCCTCAGAGGTGGAAACATTTAAATTCACTTAATGGTTACAATATAAGACACTCTTCTGTGTAATTTGTATGTAGTAAATCCCTGAATCTTCACTGGATTTAAATAAGGTGTATACTATTTGCATTCCCACTTTATACAGGAAAGTGGAGGGACAGTCAAGTTGATTAAATTGGTAACAAAGCTAATAGGCAGCAGAACAGAATATGAATCACAAAGACCTGGTTCCAGAGTCTATACTTTTCCCCCATTTATAAACTGTAACTGACACATCATCTTCCCCATAGTTAATTTTAAAAGTTATTTCAGACTTTGGCATCTCCAAGTACAGTTAGTTTACAGCAAATTGCAGTTTCAGGCTTCACTCCTAACATTTATTTTCTTTCTGTTGGCATACAGAAATGAGCCAAAATCTGAGCCTCTTGTAAATTCACCCATTTTCTATTTAACATTCAATCCATGAGCTGAAATCAGGACCAACAATTAAACTTCAGGCATATTTTATTAGAGCAGTAGTGCTTGATCTCTTCCTGTCCTGCCCCAATAGATTTGAGAAGCCAATGGAAAGCCCCCCTTGATACTTAGGTGCAAAGAAGCTTAACCCCACACTTCTGACAGAAATCATCTTAGCCAGTTCAGTGTCTCAAAAGATAACACATCTCAGGGAAAGGAAAAAATCATGTTATATACTCTCATTAGCCCATGAAGTATCCAATGTCCCCCTCCCCATATTTTTTCCAGAGCACTAAGTTTTTTTTTTAAAGATTTATTTATGCATACAAGCTGGGGTACAGGCCAGAAATGTGGGGTGACGAGAGGGTTCGCCAGAGACAGAGTGGGGAGCAGAACAGGCAGAGCGACACAAATACACTGCTGAGGGGAGCAGCGGGCGAAGCAGGAGAGGTCTGCCGTGCCATGTGGGAATCTCCCTGGCGGGACTTTGAACTCGCATCACCGCTGCCGACAGCTCCACAGCACAGCACTTAACCACTGCGCCACCAGGGAGGCCCAGCAGCACTAAGTTTTAAGGGAGAGGTAAAATAGCCAAACCCAGTCCAAGAAACAAAGTGTCTCATTGGATCCAGTCTGTTTATCTGGGAAAGACTTTGTATGGATCTAGAGAACGCTTCAGGTTTCCCCTATGGCTTCTTTTTATCTGTCTGGGCTTCAGAACTCCATTGTCCTTGAATTGAAAAAGACATTTCCCCTTGCTATTTTAATCATTGTGATTTGTCATTTTCTGCAGGGTCCTGTGGATCTACTCTGAGACAGGGACGTGGGTGTATCCTGTGTTTGCCAAACTCAGTCGCTTGGGCATTGCAGCCTTCTTCTCTCTCAGCTACATCTGTAGTGTCAGTTTTTACCTACTTGGAGAGAAGCTCAACCACTGGAAATGGGGTCAGTTTCTCCTTTAGCTACAGAAACACTTTTTCCTTATGTTCTATCCCCTCCTCCTGGAAATAGAAGCAGAAACAAGCCCAAAAAAGATAGTGAGACCTGGTGCCTTGAGCCAAAGAACTCAGACTGGTCCTATCAAAGTAGGTAACAGAAAATCCTGGGGGGTGTTAGCACTTTCTCAAAGGACCCCATCAAATATCCCCTTCTTCCTCAAATAATACCTCATTTAATTTTAAGGCTAAAAATGATCTTGTTTAGAAAGCTTAGAACCCAGAGGGCAAGATGTCACAGTCCCCAGCGTGAAGGAATGCGTTCTGGTCCCGTCCCTTAAGTGAGGGATTGAGGGACATATGCTATTAAAATGTCCAGGCTTTCTCTTTAAATTATATGGATCCAGATGACCCTCTTAGACCTTCTGACCTCAGCAGTGGCTTGTTAAGTTGCTTCTCAATCTTTAGTGAAATATTTACCAGATAAAATCACAACCTGTTCTTGATATTAGAATTCTCATTTAGATAAGATCTTGGGCAATGTGAAAAAGTCAGTCAGCTAAGCTTTCTAATTGTAGGTGGATAGCACAATGTTGTCTTTTCATAGGAGAAAAATAATCTTAGTGGATACTAAAATGGAAGATTTTATTCTTCTCCTTACTTCTCCCCTCCCAATGACACTACACCCAGAATATTAGTTTATGGAAAATTAACCACAAAAAATTTAGGATTGTCAAACACTCATAATTTATTCCCTTACCCCAGGAGAAGTGCAGGAACTCTACCCTGATTTTGTATGTAAAGACGGCAAGAGTCACATACAGTCCCCCATATCACACACCCACATGCCATTCTGTTCTATCAAAATAGAAATGGCAGAAGTGACATCTTCCACCCAATCTATGAACTGGTGTGAAAACATAAGCCTGGGTATGCAAAAAGGAAAAAAAATCACAGTTTCAGAAGGTTCAGTACAAGAGTGTATATTTCTGAAAGGAGACTGAAACCCTGGAGAAATAAGGATGCAATCTGGTTTTTTCACATGATTTTTACTCTTGGAGAATTTAACTGGTTAAAAAAGTCACAGAGAAATATCCTTCTTGAAAGCAAACACTTAAAAAAATCAAATACTAAAAATTTGGATTCCCAAAATCAGGATTCCAAATCACAGGAAATTATTCAGTAGAAAAAAGTTTTGGTATCTAATTCTAACTAGTTTTGACTCCTTGAAACGCTGAGCAAAGATTTTTATGGCTTCCCCAAATCTGTATTTAAAAAAGGAAGAAGGGATGGAAGAAACTAATTCATTTGAAATCTGGCAAATATAAGATGTGCAGAGAAAACTCAATTATTCAGAACTTAGCAATAACTTTTTGAAGCAATTGTATTAAAAATGATTATTTTTAAATAGTTACTGTACAGTGAAAAAACAATTTTTACTGTATTTAATGTAGTAAGATCACCATTTTCAATACAAAGGTCTTTTTTTTTTTTTTTGTCTAAGCACTATAACCATTTTTTTTTTCACTATAATTAGGTCCCAATGAGCAACTAGGCCAGTACCAACATGTAGACCTTTATTTACATTGTGCTTAGGGGGAATGTTTATGTGACAGAGATTACTTAGATGGTTATATGTCTCTTTCCTTTCTCAAGATTTCTTTTAAGATTTATTTTATTTTTTATGCATATAAGAACTGGGGTGTAGGCCAGAAGTGTGGGGAGTCAGAGGATTCACCAGACACAGAGTGGGGAGCAGAACAGGTGGATCTACTGAATTACACTGCTGAGGGGAGCAGCAGATGAGACAGGAGAGGTCTGCTGTGCCATGTGGGAAGCTCCCTGGCCAGGAATCAAACTCATGCAGCAGTGACTGGTGATAGCTTGATAGCCCTGAGACTTAACCCCTCTACCACCAGGGAGTCCCCATCCTTACTCAAAATTTTTGACTCCTTAAAAGTTCCATAATAGTATGAGAATAGGATCATAAATGTGTTAAATTTTGAACCAATATTCATTACAAGTGGTTGACTAAGAATTCAAAGAATTTGATCACTTAAAATTCCAAAGGCAGTGAACACACTTCAATTGCTTAAAACTAAAAAGTTTTCTATGCAAACACTTTTCCCATTTCCAATTCTCCTTAAAACACATTGAGGTTTACTCCAATTTGCAGATGAAAATTCAAGCCCATGGAATGACACGAGCCCCTCCCTTAGCTCCTGTGCTCTGCTACTTCTCCCTACACACTGATGGTGTTTCTCAGCTCCATGGGTCTCTCACACCCCCAGAGTTCATTTCAACTTACCTCTTCAAGGAAGTCTTCCCTGGTCTGCCCAGAGATATTCTTACACTACTCTGAGTTTCTTAAGGGTCAAGAGTATATCATACACATCTTTGAATCCCTCATTTCTACTAACTTACACAATGAATAAATGAGTGCAAACAGAAGAAACCTGACTGTCCTCTCTAAGCTGTCACATTTTTATACAAACAAGTGAGAAGAAACGGAAATTAAGGAAACAATTCCATTCACATTCTTTTCAAAAACAATCAAGTACTGTACTTCAGAATTAACCTAACCAAGGAGGTGAACTTCACCAAGAACTACAAGATGTTATTAAAGAATTTAGATAAAGTGGGGCCTCCCTGGTGGCACAGGGGTTGGGGACACAATGCTATCAAGCTGTCACCAGCTACTGCAACATGGATTTGATACCCAGCCAGGGAGCTGACCCATAGGGCACAAAGGACCTCTCCTGTCTCACCCGGTCACATACTCAGCAGTGTGTTTTGGTGGATCCACCAGTTCTGCTCCCCACTGTATTTCTATTGGGTCCTCTTACACACTCCCCTGTACCTCTGGCTTGCACCCCAGTTCTTATATGCATAAAAGATAAAATCTTTAAAGAAAAAAAAAGAACTTAGATAATGAAATAAGGAGATAAAAAGACATCCCATGCTCATGGATGGGGAGAATCGATACAATCAAAATGACTGTCCTGCCTCAAGTGGTCAATAAATTCGACACAACTACCATCAAAATACTAACAGTGCTCTTCAATTATATTGGCTAAAAATACTAAAATTTATATGGAACCAAGAAGGCCTTGAATAGCAGAAGTAATTCTGAGAGAAAAAAGGAGAGAAATGGAGACCTCACCTTTCCTGACTTTATATTTTACTATAAATCAACAGTCCTAAAACCAATATAGCATAAAAATAGACACGAGTGAACAGAACAGAATTGAAAGCCCAAAATAAATCCATATGCATACCAATACTGAATTCATGATAAAACAGCCATGATAATACAATGGGGAAAGAAGACTTTTTTTACTGAACAGTCCTGGGAAAATTGGAAGGCTACATATAAAAGAATGAAGTTGAATCACTAACAATAATGAATTCCAAATGGATTAAAGAATTATCCAGCAAGCCTTCTGTAATAGTTCCCTCCTATCAATTCTGCACTGTGACTTGTACTTGTCAGTGGTCAAATCTCATTCCACTAACACCGCATATCCTCCCAACTATCTGTTTTCTCACACTTTTGCCATGCCACCCACTGAAACTAGGCAAAAGTTCTTCACACTCTCAGTTCAAAGTCTAGCAGTAGCTTTTATCAATACACGGGTCCAAGTCTCTCTGAGTAGTATGTCTTAACTATCTTGTTTTCTGACTACTAGATAATAAGATATATAATTGCATATGGTATCCATAGTGATATTGATTAAAGGAATGCTTCCTTTTACCATGGCAGCAGAAAATGTTTGAATCTTATACAAGGCATTAAATATCTAAGCCTGAATTACCTCTACTCCTTGCTATTGTCTAACAGAGAATAAAGAAAGGACTAAAATAAGGCAGGGGTGGACCTAACTCCTTAATCACCAATGAGGAGGCATCCCACTAGAAAAATTCCTCTCAATGAAGAAAAGAGTGATAAAAAACAAAAACATTATTTCCCATTCAGAGCCTGAAATCTAATTTGTGAATTTTGTTTGGATAATAGTTAACCATTCCCTAATCTCCAGCCATGTAGTAACATGGTCAGAGAAAACTTCTGAAAACAATAAGAAGCCCAGAGACTGCATCGCTCCATGAGATTCAGGACCTTCTAGAAACGAAAAGAAGAATGACATTTTCTGTGATATTAACACCAGAAGTTTCTACAGAATGAAATGACTGTTGGATTTCCACATAGACACACATTTGGGGGTGGTGCCTTCTCTACTGGAGGATATGTGGGAATTTCTTAGTGCTGCATCTAGCTGCTGAGTATCCGATGGGGGAGACCGATCCCATGAAGGAGCTACCCACTCTCCTTCCCCAAAGGAACTTTCCATCACCATTTCTACTTCTGAGCTGCTTCTCTCTGTATGTCTTCATGTTCTATTGTGTTTTCGAAGTGGGGTCTCTCATCCTTGGCACCTGGGGCTGAAGGGGTGAGGTTGTGATTGCAATTAGCTTGAAGAGTTAGGGTTTGGAAGCAGCAGGGTAAAGAAAGTTTTAGGAGCCCTCCCAGTGAGTGCATGGGAACAAGTTTGAGAAGTTTACACTGACAGGCTTCTGAACATGAGAAAAGTTAAAATGTTATTTAGCTGAAAGAGAATTCATAAAAGGGTCAAAGTGTGTTTTTCAAAATGAGAAGGTGCTATGCTTGTTCATATAGACCTAAGATAGAGAATACCTAACTGGGGAGGAGGTAATTCATATCGAAAATGAAAAATCAGCGGTAACGACATGAAGTCTATAAAGCTGCATAAGTTCATAAGGGTATTCTGGATGAATGAAGAGTAGGAGAAAGGAGAGGACTGTCCTTAAAATACCCAAGAGACATCAATAAAAGATGGCCATAAGGTCTGTGTGCTTAGGAATTCACTGTCCCAGAAAAATCAGTGTGATGAGGGGATCAAAAGTAGTACTTCAAATCACAGTCACTAAAGCCTTTTTGAGAAGGGGAATTCCATTAAAAAATTCATAGAAGATATTTAATGTTTGCTGCTAAGGATATACTGATGGAGGGGGCAGGTTTGGGAGGGGGAAACATAGAATTAGAAGAATAAATTTGGTGTAGTAATACTGACTCAGTACTGACTAACTTGTAGAATGGAGGAGAAGAGGCTGAATTGAGAAGTTATCAATGTAGCATTGATATCATTTGACAACATATAGGAAAGATAATGAGTTAATGAAGTTCTCAAAATTTCAAAGCTTATGCAAAGGTTTATGATCATTAAATGTGGAGGTGCCAACTTGTTGGCTGAGTAGAAGTCATTCTAATAGCTAACATTATAATTTCCTAGCATAAAGACACTCTAATGAATTTACTAAAAGCTAATCAATGTGTCAATACTTTTCTCCCCAGACCAGAAAGCTAATTTGGTCAGAGGTCATGGATGACCCCTAATTAGGTGACTTTCTGCTCTTCCATTTTCTCTCTAATTTGATATGGTCACTTGGTCTCCATCTGCAAAATCTGAAAAGTTTTGGCAGATGGTGTAAACTACAAACACATGGCAAAGGCAACCATGAACAGCGGCTCCCACTAGATATGCAGAGATACGAAGGGAAATGTCTTCTTTGGTGAGCTGGCCAGGTTTGAGCTGACACCAAGAGGGCACGGTGCTTCCTGCCCAGCAGTGGAGGTGCTCTGTCAGAACTCCTTAAGGTACATCTTCTTGCCTTGTGAAGTTTTCTCAACTTTCCACTGTCCCAAGTCTGGGTGAAAGTTTACCCACACCAAAATACCAATTAGGGAAACCTTAGTCTGAGTTCTCATTTTTGTTCTTGTTTATACAGGTGACACGATACAGTCAAAGAAGAAGAAGTGATTGCATGCTGTTTTCCAAGAACTAAGGAGGAAGAAAACATGAGAGGGTTTTTTTTTTTTCATCTTATTTTTTTTTTTCTGGTTGGAGGGAGGTGCTGGAGCAACACAGGAAACAGAAAAGACAGGGGATGATATTTAAATTCAATAAGAAGGTAGCTGAATTGGAGGACTCTTGCCTTTTTTGAAAGGTTTACCGGACATGCCAAAAACAATTCCTGCTGTCTCAGAATTTGTTACCTTTGTCTGCCCTCTACGGAGGAGAGTCTGTGATCAGAATCTGGCCTAAGGCTAAAAAAAATGTACGTTAGACCGTGTTAGGGAATGTTTAGAGAGAGAGTGAGAGAAACTTGGAATCATCCAAACTCTCCACTTTACAAAAGAGAATGCTGAGGACATGAGGCCAAGGGCCAAGGCAATAGCTTTTTTCTCCCAGATCTTCTAACTGCCAGTTCTGTACCACATTTTAATCATCTCAACTTTCTTAAAATGCATTTTCATGAATTACTTTCATGGATTGCTCATCTATTTTTTTTCCCCTTCTCTATCTAGATAGATCTGTAGGAAGATGGTTGCTACTGAATTTGTCTGCCAGGTGTAATAGCAAAGACTCGGGGGCAATGAGAAAATATCAACCCTCTTGGGAGACCTGCCCCTCTTGTAAGAAAGTATTTGGGGCAGGTATAAATGTTGAACATAGTGACAATGTCAAAATACCTTCCACTCAAATATTGATTAATTTTTCAAATAAATGTACATGCTACTTGGGGAATAAACTGGATGACAAATGCTATGATTATGAGGTACAAGGCACTCTCCTGAGTTGTGGGCTTAACAAAGCTGATTGTCAGCTGATTAACAAACCCATTCCTGAATCCTGCTTTGATTTTCCAAGTGGACTTTTTTCCAGGCTATTATTCTCAGATTCATTTTATAAAGAACACAAACAACAATGTCTGGTGGTGGGTGAACATGTTCAAGTCTATTGAATTGGTATGTGGGAACTGCTGTTAGGATTTCCAACCTAATATTACACAGGAGATACCTGGTAAAAATGAACACTAAGAGCAGTCTAGAAGTGCTAGGGAAGAGGGCGGAACAGCCCAATAGGGCAGGCAGGCCAAGGGAAACTCAGGCACCAAGAAAGCCCAACTCCCTTTCCACTATTCTATAAATATGATCCTTAAGTCTTTTTGGACTGAGCTGGGAACATCACCCACACCTGCTGCTTCCTGACTGCCTGAGCACCTGGTCTCAGCAAGAGCCCAGAAGCAGTTCTCACAGTGGAAATTCCCCAAATGTGAAACCCGCAGGGGATCACCCAAATTCCACACCCCCAAAATGACTCGGACTGCATATTTCTCAGTCATAGTAAGCTTTTGGCTGGGATGAGCCTCCAGATTCCTATTTGTAGCTTCACTGTCCTGGAACCAAATTAAACCTGATTGCTGCATGACTAGCCCTGTGTAATATTTATTCCAGCTCCAGAAATACTTCAGAACCATTTCCCACATGCGTGTATACAAGCGTGCTCCCTTGGTGCTCTTTGCTAGGAAAGGAAAAGCGACGCTGTTTACACATTCACTGGAAGGTGCATAGTATCTGCTGCCTAGGTAGGACTGTGTGATGCCCTAGTTAGAACACAACATCGTACAAAACAAATGATGAGAAAACTGGCAATGCCATTTCTAGTGTCAAGTCTTTTACAAACACGTTCACCTCCACGATCTCATTTTATCCTCAAAATTCATATAAGTAGGAACTGCATATGTCCTTATTTTACCAATGAGCAAACTGAGTTTCTGATACTGTATGTTGGAAAAGGTATAAGAACCAACTCTTTGGGAACAAAAGCAGATGAGAAGGTCCTGACACGCACTGTTGGCTGTTACCGTGGGCGAGGGCTCCACCCACACGGCGCTGAAAGCGGAGTCGGCCGGAGACACCACAGCTGCTCAGCACAATTCTGGGTTCATAGGAGGGAAATGACCAGCCCAAGGCCACACAAAGGGTTGATTCCCAAAACCACGTCTTGCTCCTCTATAATAGCGCAACTCAGTAATTTGTGAAGGTTTCATTTATAACGGGACTATAGGGAAACCAAATAAGAAAGAGACACTCAGCGAGGGAGGGGGAGGATAAGCACACAAAATGGAGTAGAAAAGGACACAGGGGACCACGGTGATGGGTCACGGGTGAATTGGTGGTGGGTTACCCAAGGGGAATACAAAATGTAAAAAATACAAATAACAATAAAAAAAAAAAGAAAAATAGGGCCTCCCTGGTGGCGCAACAGGTTAAGCGCAGCACCATGAAGCTGTCCAGAACCACTGCAGTAGGAGTTCCATACCAGCCAGGGAGATTCCCACATGGCGCAGCAGACCTCTCCTGCCTCAAGCAGCTGCTCCCCTCAGTGGTGTACTTCTGTCCATCTACCTGTTCTGCTCCCCACTCTGTCTCTGGTGAATCATCTCACATGACTACCCCCAACATACCCCTCTGGCCTACACCCCAGCTTGTATGCATAAATAAAGCTTTAAAAAATAATAATAATAAAATAAAAATAAATAAAAAGAAAAATATATGACATCCATAAGGCCAGACTAAAGAGGGCAGTCAGGGAAACTCTCCCTTAGAGGCCCAGGGAGGGGGACTGCACTGCCTCAGGGGCTGGGCTGGTTCCTACCTATGCTTATGTTCTGAAGGTGTATGTCACATGGATCTTCTGAATTTGGAGAAAAGACTTAACTCGTTTGTCTAAACAATTCATTACCCCGGCCCTCCCCACAAAGGTTCAGGCATTTCTCAAGCTATTTTCAGCCCCTCCGCACCTACTTGCTCACAATACTTGTCATAACAGGAAGTCCGTTTCATACACTGTAATCCCCAGTCGCGTTACCCTGCATGTGGGAAGCCCGAGGGGGTTGAGCGAAAGAGTGGGGTGGGCCTCCAGAGGCTGGCTGGCAGAGCCCTGCGTCCATCCTAAGTCTGGGTGCCCCCACCCCCAGGCCCAAGCGGCAGAAACCATCTACATCCAGACATTGTTTTCCTTTCCCACTCAGTTGGTGGTTCCTTTTTTTTTTCTTTAAATAAAACATTTGAGTAGGCAGCAAAGCCAGTGAGAAGTGTTTATTTATAGCTGTGGATTTTCAATGCTGTATAAATTAGAAATCATCGCTGAATGAGGCCTGCGCCCACTCACACACGCAGGGCTGCTATCCGTGAGTCCTTTCACATAGTTTGACTGTACACAGTCTAAAATGGGGGAAAATGACATGCTCCGAGTCAAATGACAGAGTCACAGCTAAACTGCAAAGCAGAAAACCAGCAATTATTTTTCCTCAGCACAATATGGGGAGTACGACAGGTGCAATTATCCAATATTATTTAACAGCACCGGTTTGTGGTGTAGGGAGAAAATAAAGGTTTCCGTGTCTTGGAGAGGAAAAAAAGAGAAAGACCTGCCTCCCGGCTCCTGTTTCTGTGGATTAAGCAGTTTTATGTAAATTGAAACTGACCAGGATTCCAAAAAGGGAAGGGAGACCCACCTGCTTCTCTTGCCCTTCTGCCCCAGAAACTCCAGACCTACGTCAGCAGGGACTTCTGAGAAGGGCCCGAGACCTGGGAGATTCTGAACATCCTTCTTAGAGGCAGCAGCTCCAGGTCAGGCTCGGGGAAGACCTGTGCCCTGAACTACTGCTGTCAGAGGGAAGCCCTCTCGGTCCCTCAGCCCAGTCAAGATGAGGTAGAAAAGGCATGCACAGGAGTAATCACTAGTCTCTAAATGAAGATTTCCCCTTTTGGCCTCCAGCACATTTCATACCTTCTTCCAAGCTGTCAAAGGTCATCTTCCCTAGAAAGAACTCTCACTGAAGCCTCACTTTCAGCTTTCACAGTGGTTTTCTTAGCCCCTGGGTTCATCCCCTCCTCTACCTCCGAGCTCTCCCTCTCTCCCTTTTGGTTTCTGTGTCCATAATTGTATGGAATGCTGGAAAGAACATAAGCTTCAGAACCAGACATGCTCTGAATTTAAACCCTCCCTCTGCCACTCAATCCTGGGAAAAGGAGTTTGCATTTCTGAGGCTGTTTTCTCAAAGTCAAATGATGATACCAGACGTGATGAAATAAGATCACAACTTCAAGTGGTGGATGCAAGTGGTTGGCTGGCATCGCGCGCTGCTTGTCCGCACGCTCCTCAGACCAGGGGCCAGCTCTATATCCCTGACAAGTTCTATCTCTGCATCACTAGAAAGTACTGAAATTTACAACTTCTTTCATTTTTAATTTATTTATTTATGTATACAAGAGTTGGAGTATAGGCCAGAGGTGTGGGGTTTGAGAGGATTCACTAGAGACAGAGTGGGGAGCAGAACAGGCAGACTGACTGACATACACTGCTGAGGGGAGCAGCGGGCGAGGCAAGAGAGGTCTGCTGCGCTGAATGGGTTAGCTCTCGGGGGATAAAACTCAGATCAGTGGCTGGTGATAGCTTCATAATGCTGAGACTTAACCCCTTGCACTACCAGGGAGGCCCTACTTACGACTTCTTAATCTTATAGATTCCATCACCAAATAGCATCTACCTTTTCCAGAAGCTGAGATTCTCAGCATGAGACTTTCATTTCAGAGAACCTCTCCATCTTAAATCCCAGAATCCTATTAACAGTAATGATCAAATTATAGTTTCACGGCAGCTAGCAGTGACAGAATAGAACCCAGATAAATTTTGATGAGGAAAGGGAGATGGAATGGCCTGAAGAATGAAGACGGCATGCAGGTGGGGCTACAGATTGGGTGATGGGGTATCCTGGTTATCACCAAGGAGAGAATTTTGGGTACCAGCGACCAGATCAAAGATGAATTTTTAAGAGATTTGAGGAGGATAAGGAAGGTAGGGGGCACCAAGGACAAATTTTGTTGATATAAGAATTTATTTCCTTTAGGTGCCTGCTCACCCCTTCCCTACAGAGGATAATGCCTAGTTTAGTCTGACTGTTACTTCATCATGACCAAGACTTCAGCTAACTCCTGAGCTGTGATTCTCCAAGCATCACGAAAAGGGGCTCTGCTCTTATTACCACTCAATTCTTGCTAATGTACCAAAAAACTTCTCACCAGGGATAAAGTCTTCCATTTTACATGGAAAGACAAATTAATATGTAAATACTTATAAAGTGAACTGTGATTTACATGTTTGAAAGGACATTTGATGATTTGAAAGCAAATTTAATGTGGGAGGAAGTGTGCTTGCAGAGTGCAAGTGGAGATGTTGTGAGGAAAAAAAGCAACAGGTAAAGAAAGGAACAGTGGCAAACTCTGAGGACAAAGCTCACCTAGCTCACCATGTTTTACCATGTGTATTTCCAAGAGATAACTGGGTGTGTATCTTGACCCTCCATCCCTTCCTGAGAGAGCTCAGCTGTGGCTAGAGTATCCAAAATAGACTTTGCCATGCTGGGTCAGCATCATTCTCCACGCCTTTGCAAGAGTAGGGTGAGCTGTGAGGAGGCCGAGCTGTGACGTGCTCCTCTGTGTGATTCTGGCCTTGATTTCTGGGGCCGGGCACTACAGGAATTTTTTTAAAGGATTTATTTATTTATGCATACAAGAACTGGGGTGTAGGCCAGAGGTGTGGGGTGGTGAGAGGATTCACTAGAGGCAGAGTGGGGAGCAGAACAGGCGAATCTACTGAAATACACTGCTAAGGGGAGCAGTGGGTGAAGCAGGAGAGGTCTGCTTCACCATTTGGGAAGCTCCCTGGCTGGGGATCGAACTAGTGCTGCAGTGGCTGTGTAGCTTCAGAGTGCTGAGAATGCAGGGAGGCCCCATTACAGGAATTTAAACTTGCTTTATGACACGGAGACAAGTTAGTGCTGGGTTGTCACCATTCTTAAGAAGAAAGGAGACAGAACAAAGAAATTTGGATTCTCTTAGCTCCTGAAGAGCTTTAGCCAGCATTGAACTGACCCTAAGATCCTTTCTTACCCAAACTCTTAATAAGTCCCAGAGATCTTGAAGTTTGCCAGAGAGACAGATACACAGAGCGTATTGCATACTTTTGTGAAGTTAAGGAGTAGATCTTATTCACCACTGTCTCGGTCTTCCTACCCCTGCTCCAAGAGAACAGCGCGTAATAAATAAACAGTAGACGTTGAGTACATATTTGACACAAAGGTTGAAGAGTGTCTCATGGTAGAGTCAAAACTCAAACCTAGAACTAGCTAACCCAAATGCCCCAACAGTTTCCATTCCACCAATGACTACTTTTAATCTTTCTTAATATGTGTGACAGGCCTCTTTATTTTTATCTTATTATTTTCTATTCTATTATTTGAAATGTATTGTGACCATTAAAGTGATCTCTTAATACAACCATGGGTGCGGCTATTACACTATAGGGATTATTCATTCATTGAATAAGTAATTACAAAGTGTCCACTGTGGGTATGGCTCGGCCCCTGCATCCGGGGCCTGTGGGCAGGAGCATCTTGTCATCACCTGGGCCCTGGGCCTTAGAATTAGAGGTCTGCATTATTTCATCCTGCAGTGCTTTTGAGAACACAGAACCAAGCCTTGTTTTTCCAACTCACTGTTAGCAGCAGCCCTATTAGACTCAGCTCCTCTGAGATGCTGACAGGAAGAAGAGAAAAAATGCTTCCACTACACAAGCTCACAGAACCTTCCGTTGAGGCTTAAGCCTGGCCGGCGTAGATATATTTGGTTACACTTTAGGGATTTGTTTTCACTCAACACTTAATTTTATTAAGATTCGAATTATGAAGTTAGATGATGTAGAGGTAGGAAAACAAATACAGTATGACTTTTACCTTGCCAGGAATCTAGTGTGCAATTCTGAAAGCTCTCCATGTGCATGTGGTTTATTCCATATGAAAAATGTTCTGCCCACATTCTAAAGTGCACTCATGTTATTATTGCATGTTACAAGCGTTAACAGCTTTGCCAATTTTTAATCATGTGGTTAAATAACTTTTTTATTGTAACATAGATTGCATTGGCATGGCCTCTATTTTCCTCTGCTAGACCCTTGCTGCCACTGCCACCTTTTAGTGTCCTCATATATCAACAAGTTAAAAGGAAGAGGCCAAGAGCTTGGTCTGCAACAATTCAGTCTCAGTCTCCAAGCTAAGCAATGTGATTTCTGTGTGAACCACAAAACCAGAGACAGGAAAGATCCACTGCACAATGTCTTCCCATTCACAGACCAGCTCCCCTCAGGCCACCCCTCATACGAGCTCCCCTCGTACACCCCCGGGTGTGACACAGAGATTATTTCTGTGACTATAGTAGTAGTGACAAAGGGCAATTTTCCTGTGCACGCTAGTGGGTTTCATGGAAATGCCACATGCACATGGTTTGTGGTCCTTTACCGGGGAAGAGAATGAAAGCACAGCTCTAGGGCGGAACGGCCAAAGGTGAGAGCCCGGGAAGTTCGACCTACAAGTGCATGGATATGCTTTTATGTGTTGCAAGGGGCTGTGTCTGCGTGCTTGAGGTCAAAGGGCAGTTGACCTGTTTTTCCCCGGTTGGTGAGTGGATTCTGGGCAGCTCTCACCCTTCTGTCTCCTCCAGCATTGTCATTTTGCTCTCCCCTCACACTGTCACCCTAGGAAGACCCTTTGAGCACCCGTGGCCTTGGCAGCTAGCATAGAATATTACCAGGTGAGGCTGTTAACCCAGAATCTAAGTGATCCCAATTAACATTTTGCTAAAACTTTATCATTACAAACTTTAATTATACATTTTTTATAGTGTCAATTCATTTCTAGTGGCAATAACCTAGAATTAGTACAGCTATTATTATCTATAGTGGTTTTCTAGGGCTACTATAACAAAGGACCACAGACGAGGTGTTTTTAAAACAGAACGGCTGCTACCACAGCCGGGGAGGTGAGCCGTCTGCCATCAAGGTGCCCAGGCACTACCACCTCAATCTCTGCTTCCATCTTCCTGTGACATTCAGTCCGGGTGTCTCTGTATTCCTTATCTCAGAGGAAATCTGGAATCTGTGTTCAAATTTCCCTTTATCTTATCAAGACATCCATGTAGGGTAAATGAAAAGGGTCATCAGGTTTTCCCACCCTTCAGTGATAGACCTCTGCAGGCCTACACGCGTGCCTGATGGCGGCAGCTGGAGAAGGGTGTGGGCCTGCGTGAGTGGGCGCACCTGAGCTAGAGACTGGGCTTATAAGCAGCAGCAGCAGAAGCAGCAGTGGCAGCAGAGGGAGCAGAGAACAGAGCAGGGAGCAGAGAACAGAGCGTGGAGCAGAGGACTGTTTGGGGTACAGCAGAGAGACCACGAGATGCTGCCAGAGAGCCCAGAAAGAGTGACGATTTGCCCAGGGCTGGGAGGCCTGCCGGCCTCCCGGACCCCAGACCCCCAGGCCCCCCAGCCCCATTGC
Organism: Scalopus aquaticus; assembly: GCA_004024925.1. Taxonomy (NCBI): domain Eukaryota; kingdom Metazoa; phylum Chordata; class Mammalia; order Eulipotyphla; family Talpidae; genus Scalopus; species Scalopus aquaticus. The sequence continues at coordinate 37,471 of PVIJ01001740.1, forward strand.
CTGCCCTGTACCTAGTTGCCTCTTTATAGGAGACCATTAAAAGCCTAAAAAGCCACCAAGGTCTCCAGAACTCCCTCCCTTTAGACCCGTCTACGCAGCTTCATGGAGAACCCATGCTCCTGGTGTCTTCTTGTCCCTACAGCCCATCATTTATTTAGGACCTATCCTGAGTCCAGGATGATTAATTTCAAAATCCTTAACTAATCAGATCTGAAAAAAAAAATCCCTATTTCCAAATCAAGTCACATTTTGAGCCTACAGGTAGACATAGATATTGAGGGACACTATTCAAGCCTGCACTTTCCATCTCTATATTACCATAAGGGAAGTGAGGGCCAGAGGTAATTGAATATCAAATTCCAGCCTCTTTTTTTCACTTTCTGTCTTAATTCAAACAGGATCCAATACCATCTATTCTGAGCACCAACTACAGGGAAGTCATTTGCTTAGTCATTACCTCTGGTCTTCCCCACAGCCCTGAAAGGTGGACATTATTACCCCAGTGTGAAGAATAAAGAAACTGAGGCTCAGTGAGGTCGATAAATTCTCCTAAAAATTAGGCAAGAGGACTGGAGCCCAAGCCCAATGTGGTCAGCTCTGAGACCTCCTCTTCTCCTTTCTACCAAAGCCCGCTTCTCTTTCATGATGTATAGATCAATGCATCTGCCTCCAAAAGATCAAAAGATTAAATAAACATTTTCATTTTAAACCTCCCAAGGCAAGGTGGGAAGGATGCAAGTCCCAGAAAACCTCATTATTATGGAAAATCCTTTTCTTTTGTGATCCCTAGCAGCTTGAATGGTCATGAAAAATGGGTTAAATGGACATTGAAGGGAGCCCCTTGCTGGAAGCTGGGAGAGTAAATACAAAAGACTGCTGGAGACTGCACAGCAGAGCTAATCAGCCTCGCTGCGTATTTGGAGTTACCTGGGGAGCTCAAAGAAATACTCATGCCCGGATCTCTCCTCCAGAGATTCTGAACTGGTTTAGGCTACAGATTAGGCACTGGGAATGTTGAAAATACTTCTGGGTCATTCTACTGTGCAGCCAAAGTTGGAAGCACTAGTATATGGGAATTCTGGAATTTTCCTTGGATCTGGCAGCAGCTAAGGTCTGATTTTATATATGAAGTTTTAGGTTGTTTTAAATAAAACCGAGGAGAACCACTGCTTTCTTTCCCCAGCTGCCTTCAGGAAATCTGTCATCCTAGGGCTCAGTAACCTTGGGGTCAGGAGTGATCATCTGGTCCCTTTGAACACAGTGCAGAGGTGACTTTGAGACAGAGTGCAGGGCCAGGCTCTGGGAATGGCTTAGAAGCTTCTGCAGAGCTTTCTTGTTGGGTTTTCTCATGTCTCCCTACAGACCTCCATGCACTTCCCTAGCAGCGAAAGAGCCCAGATGGCTAGAACATGGTGGAGGTTTCTGGGGGAATTCTGCTAGCCATCTGCCTGACTTGAACTGCAACGTCAGCACTTACCTTAGTCTTCAGCCAGATCGTTTTAGGACTTTAGCTGTGGCATTGGGTCTCCTGGGTCTCTAACCTCCTTAAAAGTACGAGCCAATTCCCTAAAATAAGTCTCTCTTTCTGTCTCTCTCTCTCTCTCTCTCTCCATACAATATATAAAGACATATACACACATACAGAGAGCGATAGATAGCTAAAGATATTAGATACGTATACATAGGTAGATTTTTAACGGAGCTCTATATACACAGACACATCTTATTAGTTCTGTTTCTCTGGAGAACCCTGTCTTAACTCTCCTCTATCTTTTCTCTCCCCTGCCCTTTCTCTTCCTCTGTCCTCCAGCACTGCTCTGTGCCTCTCACTCATTCGCCCACACTTCTCCAGATCATTTCTCCGTAGTCCCTGTGACTCACAGGCTTATAATAAGCCCTCGGCTTCCATTTGCCAAAGTCTCTCTCTTTCCTTCATTCAAGAGACTCCTGAAATCCCACATCATCTAATGCAGGAGACAACAATCTGTTCTCTCTCAGATGGGTCTGTTCAGTGGAATAGATTGCAGAAAGGAAAATCTGATGTATGAGTATTACTTTGAAAATTAACTTCTGAGATTATCTCGCCGGTGACTGTAGGGGACTAGGTGTTTCAAAAGGCTGTGCCTTAGAGGCCAAGATGCAAGGGCTCGGTCTGTCCCGCAAAGACCGGTGCGTGGCACATCCTCACATGTGCTAGTGATGGCCACAAGGCTCTGGTTCTGGGCCTGGCTTCCTGATTATAGTCACTTTCCTTCATGGCTACAGATCCTGCAACCAACCCCTGCTGCCATCCTGTTCATCACCAAATGAATACAGTAGGTGTGGAGGGACCAGGGCAAGTCCATAAGGATATATTCTCTCATGGACCTGTGTCTTTCTCTTGGGCACTAGGTCCATTACTATACTAGCTGAAAACAGATGATACATTCATGAATTCCACAGCAAGGATCATAATCACTGACCTGGCAGACTATTACTTTCACCTATGTTGGCCTGCAGGCTGTCTCAGGGTCAGAGGTCATTAGTCACTGGAATGAGCAGAGTAGGCATCACCAAACTAGGGACATTATTGCAAAACTAGCTACAAAGGTTTATCACTGCCCTGTACAGTATGTATGATGAGGGGTTGGGGGGCACTAGACTCCCCTTCCTACCGCCTATAGGAGGGGTTTGTGATGTTACTGTAATCACCTTTAACCACACTCCCTGAAGACATTGCAAAGGCTATAGAACACACTGCCTTAAAAGTCTACCAATGAGTGCTGAAGACCTCAGAATAGCTGGAGGGAGGATGGTATCCAGAGGGTTAAAAGAAAGCTGAAATTATACCCATGTATGGAGACCACTGCAATGTCAGAAAGAACACAAGCTTTACAGGCAGGCAAAATTCAGTTAGTTCCATTTCCACAATATTTACTATCTTGAGTGACTCATTCAACATTCCAGAGCTGAGTCTCCTCATGTAAACTGAGAGTGTAATTATTACCTGGGTTAAAGCTACTGTAGTAATGGAATATAATAATAACCCTACAACTCAGTCCAGGCTCTGTCATTCAATAAACATCCATTTCTTTCTCTGCTTTCTTAACTAAAAGACCCTATAAATGTGATGAGGGATATTGATAGTGCATCCTTTGTGGTCCTGGTAGATTTAGTGTTAAATCAGAGAGTGCGAAGGAGCTAATGGGGGCATCAGGGGTCAAAAGATTTAGTGGGATGGAAATGCACTGTCTGCATGACTTCACAAAAACTAGGTGGGGGGGGTCCCCATCATGTTCCGACATCCATTCCCTAACTCATAGTACAGATAAGAGACCAAATGGGAGAAAGCAATGAAAGTTATAAATGTTACAGACTCCAAAAATTGTTACTTTTAGAACCCTCTAAGTTTTCGGGTAGACTTACACAAGGGAAGCAGTCCACCAGATCCTCTTCCTCCTTGTCAACCAACATGTGGGGATATCTTCCAAGCAGTCCTTACATTACAGGGCACCAGAGCAAAATTCATTTTTAATTAGCAAAAGACAAAGTGGTCCACCTTGACATTTGGAAATGGAGTACTTAGAGCACATTTGCTGAGTTTCAATTCTCTCATCTTGTAATAAGATGACTTGCCAGAATGCCTTTGCAATGGTAGTATAAAGTTAATGGAGTGGGGGAGAATATATATTCTCTTCTGGTCTTCAGCTACATTTTCCTTTATCTCAATAATAGTTGTAGGCTACAATTAAATGGAATGACGAGAGCCCTCTGGTGGCTAAACTGACTCTTTCCTTTTCTTACACATTCTAAAACAAACTAGCTTGTGTTTTGAAAACCCTATGCGTTGTTCAAATTAGAAAGTTTCTTCATGAATTTCATCTCTTCTCCACCTGTACTCCCTCACTCTAGGGTAAAAAGAAGATGAGGTATTTTATTTTCAATCTTTTTGATATTCACACTGCAAATATCTGAGCAAATATTTAATCTAACTTCTGAAAAGATAAAACACATTTTTAGAAATTTAATTTTCAGACATTATCTAACAAATATCTATTGGGAGTCTATAACAAATCAGACACCAAACTAAATACTGTAAGGGATTTAGGAAAATTTAAAATATAATCTCCAATTGCAAGAAGCTTATGGCACAGAGCAGGAAAGAATAGCCTTGAATTTAAAATATATACATATGTTTTCCATAAAACTTAATCATTTTATGATATACATGAATTTTCTTCTAAAACTTGCTTTTGTGTTCTCTGTCTTTGCTCCACTCAGGTGCCTGGAGCAGGAATCTGAACACCATTTTGGATTCTTCTCCCACTCACCAATCCAATTATTGACTGTGGCCTGACAATTCTACTTCCCTCTGTTTTACAGGTCAGTTTAGGGCACCATAATCTCAGGTTATTACAATATACATTTAAAAAGTATTTTAAATTATTTTGAGTGATAAAACATATACACCCTATAAAATTTAAATATGTAAGAATAAATGCATAAAAAATGCATAAAAGTCTCTCTCATACCCTTACTCCCTAGCCACCTAGTTCCTCTCTACACAAGCAACTGTAATTCCAATCTCTTACGTATGCTACCAGAGATAACCAGATTCATGTGTAGGTATATATGTACATATTTTTTCACAAATTCTATTCATGTGTAGGTATATATGTACATATTTTTTCACACTATTCTGCACCTTGCTTTCACATCTTAGTACATGAGAAAATTCTAAATTAGTGCAAAGAAGGCTACCTCATTCATTTATAAGAGATGCACAGAAGCTCTTAAATGCATAAATGCATTATCATAATGATGTAATCAGTTCCCTATTGATGGAAATTCAGATGGCTTCCAATCTTTTGCTATAATAAGTCAACATGGCAATAAATATCTTCATACACATCCTTTTGCACATATACCAAAATACATTTAGGATAAATTCCTAGAAGTGGAATTGTTGGATCAAAGAAAATGTATATTTTTACTTTTGATAGCTATTGCCAATTTACTCTTCATAGAGGTTTTACCATTATATACCTTTGATGGCAAAATGTGAGGACCCCTAAATCCTTAACAATGCAGTCATTTATACAATTTTATGAGTGGAGAGGGTATATCAATATAGTTTTAATTCAAATTATTCTTATTTTGGGTGATGTTGAAAATCTCTTTTATGTTTAACATGTATCTTAATGTATTTTTTTTTTAACTTTTTTTTTTTTGGCATTGAAGAACTGAGGTGTAGTCCAGAGGTGCAGGGGAGGAGAAAATTCACCAGAGACAAAGTAAGGAGCAAAAGAAGTGGATCGACTGAAGAGAGAAGCAGGCAAAGCAGGAGAGGTCTGCTGCCCCATTTGTGGATTAGCTCCCTAGCCAGGTAACAAACTCAGGCTGTAGCAGTGACAGCACTGAGAAGTAACACCTAGGCCACCAGGGAGCCCCTTACTATGTATTTTATACTAACATATTTTTAGATCTTTGGTACATTTTTCTGTTTTGAGTTTGTTAATATTTTCAGTGAATTGTAGGAGCTTGTAGCAGGCAGTCTCCGAGAAACCCCAGATGACCCCTCACCACAGACCTTCTGGTAATTATACTCTCATGTAGTTTCCATCAAATTGTACCAAGATTGGTCCCAGTGACCAATGCATATGACAGAAGTGACAGTACATCATTTTCAAGATTAGCTTATAAAAGATATTTGACATCTCTCTTGGTGGCTTTCTCTTTTGAGTCTCTTGCTCTGCAGGAAACCTGCTACCATCTAAGCCAGCTGTCAGTAGAGAACCATATGGTGAGAAACTAAGACCTCCAGCAAGTAGCCAATGAAAAAACTGAAGTCTCCTGTCAAGGGTCATGTGAATGAATTTAGAAGCAGCTCTGCCGCTCCCAGTTGTGCCTTCAGATGAGACTGTAGCACCAACTGACAGTTTGATTGCAATCTCATTAGAAACTGACCCAGGACTGTTCCCATAGTCCTCAGAAACTGTAAGATAATAAATGTTTATTGTTTGAATCTACTAATTCCTGAAGTAATTTTTAGGTATCAGTCAATAATAATACAGAACCCTAATTACATTAAGAAAATCAAGCCTTTCCCTTGAGACTGAGCTTCTGTATATGAGTATTTATTCTTTCTCCCTGTTTGTTGAATTTCTGTTGGGTCTTCTTTGTGATTTCTTCTTGTCTTTTTCTTTACTCTCTTAAAATCTACCAACTAAAACTTTTCAGTTTGGGGGGGATTACTTTTACACTCACCAATGATGAAAAAGAGACTATTAGAAAGCATTCCAAATTTCACTTTCCTCCACTTCTAATAATAAAGGACTAGACCATTTGAGTCAATCCACTTATTAAAATTAGCTAAAATTAATGGACAAGATAATTTTCTAATCTCCTTAAAAGCATTAAAGAAATGACAAGATAATAAAAAATTATCAAACCAAGATCTAGGAGACTTCAGGAATCCAAAAAGGTAACAAAAGTAGCCAAAATATTTGCCTTAAGGACATATGCTAAGTGACTTTGTGTTATCATTTTGATGATCTCAAGGAGTGGTAGTGGAGAAGTCAAAGCCCATCTTCAACTCGTGTGGAAAGGTTTAGACACCTTTTCTTATTCTACCCTAGAATCCTAAAGGAAGAACACTTAAATACAAACCAGTTGAAACTGATTACTTACTCCCCCACCCCCACCCCACACAGAGCCAGTCTCAAGATAGAAGAGTTTAAATGCTGAATAAAAGAAAGGATTAAATAAAAAAAGAAATAAGAAACAAAAATCATATCATTGCCTGAGTAGTTCTACCCTGAAACCAGAGAATTTATAGCTTAAATTCAAAACCCAGGAGTGGTTAAAAAAAACTTGAAGTTTTGACTCTAATTTGAATTGGTTACAGAGTTAATGCTCCTACATGCTTGGAACCAGCAAATGCAAAATTGTCCAGAGAAGGGCTCCTTCACCCAAGCCACAGGAATCACCAAGGATCTATGATTCCTGGACAATGGTAAAAATTCAGTGGTAACCAAACTACAAGAATGTAAGTTACAATGAGAAAGAAACAACAGTTATGTTTACATAAACAGACCCTGAAAGTCTTCAAGTCCTGAAATAATCAGAGGCAAATAATAAAATAGCTATGATTAAAGAAATGAAGATTTAAAATATCTGCAGGAACTTAAAAAAGGTGAGTTGGGAGATTTGAAAAAGAACAAAGTAGAACATCTAAAAAGGTAAAATAACTGTGAATGAAAATCTCAATAGATGTGTTTGAGAGCAGAATCTGCAAAGCTACATCAAAAGGAAATTTTCAAACTGTATTATAGAGAGAGATGAAAACGTGAGGGGGGTAGTTAAGAGAAATGGAAGCTTGAAGGAGGCCTACCAAGTGTAGAACCCAAAGAAAAGTATGTAAGAATCAACTATCACACTACTTTGTCAATTCATCACTATTAGAAGATTCAAGGTAAATATATGAAAATAGATTCTCTTGTTATTTATTAATAGCAAACATTTGAAAAATAACATTTTCAAAAATCACATTTAGAAACAATAGAAATAGTATACAAACATAAAACACATTTTTTTTTTACTAAGGCAGCATTTATGAACACTGATATGCACACATCTCATGGATTAAGCTTGATGAGGTGTGACTGTGTATTCTATCCCATACCTTCTCTGCTTGCCAAGATACACAATGTTATCACTACTCCAAAAATCTGCTCATGGCCCTTCCCAGCCAATCTTTGTCCCATCTCCCACCCCAGACAACCACTTCCTGATTCCTTTCACTATAAATTAATATTATCTATTATAGAATTTCATATAAATTATATCATATAATTTTCCCCTTGACATAGGATGATGTTGTTGGGGTAATCCACCTCTTTGCATCCTTTCCACTCCTTTAAGTACATACGGAGGTATGTATATCATAGTGTTTATCCATTTTCCTATTATTAGACATTTGTGTCAATTTCAGTTTGAGCTATTGTAAATAATGCTGCTATGAACAGACCTGGAGAAGTGCTTTTGTGGACATATGTTTTCTTTTCTCTTGGGGAAACACTTAGAGGTGGAATTATTGGATCAAAACACATTTGCCAACTTGTATTGGCTTATCCACATAGAGAGCTGCTCCACTGGACTGTAAACTCTTTGGAAACAGGTGCCAGGTCTGGTTTGTTGGATTATATCTTATGTCTCACAGAGTAAAGGGCACACGGGAGACACTAACCATGTTATTTCTTGAGTCAATATATTGAGAATAAAATTTTAAAAAACACAAAAGATGAAAGCAGAGAATACATTTTCAGTCCAGCTCCTCTTGATTATTCCATGCTGCTGTTTCAAGGCTATGAACACCTTATTTAAAAGTCCTTTTGATAATTTTGTAAAATAAATCCCAGGAAAAAGATCCAAGGAATTTTGAATCTTTGGTGTCAACTATTGCCAAATGGTAATGCTCAGTAAAAAATAAGAATACTAAATAATTTACAGTGATCATCGCATTCATTTCTTGTACTTCAAAATGTTGGTACAAGGAACCAACAGTAATAGAAGTTAAGTAAGTTGCTTAAAGTCACACAGCAAAAGTTTGGTGGAACTGCGATGAATATAAAGGAGAATTTTGATTTATTGTTTTAGTATTACTTTTGAAAGCAGTTTCAGTACAAGTTTTTCCATATGATAAGTGAAAATGATAACAAAACCTGAATTATCTATGTACTATAGGGATCCAATGAAATCTTTTATTTTATAATAATTCCTTCTGTAAGTGAAAAAGCATGATAAATAGGAACAGTATCATCTTTTATTGCCTTATCATCATAACATCATTACCATCATCATTATCATCATCATTTACCAACTGTGTGAATTTATGTATGTTATTAACTTATAAAATAGGAATAATACTCCCTACCACCTTGTCCTGAGGATTCGAAGATACAGTGTATATAATGCTCAGAACTATTTTCTCCTAATCTGCAGGGTGTCTCTTTGTTTTTGTTAATGTCTCTTTTGCTGTACAGAAGCTTTTTAGTTTGATGTAATCGCAGCTGTTTATCTTTTCCTTCATTTTCTTTGCTTCGGAAGATGAGTCTTTAAAGATGTTTGTGAGATATATATCATGTAGTGTTCTGCCTATATTTTCTTCTATATAGTTTATGGTTTCAGGTTTTATGCTCAAGTCCGTTTTGAGTTGCTTCTTTGCATGGTGTGAGGTAGTGGTTTAGTTTCATTCTTTTGCATGTGGTGGTCCAGTTTTCCAAGCACCATTTATTGAACAGACTGTCCTTATAGGAGGAATATAGGAGAACCGAATAATGGAGCAGGAAAAAAAAAAGACAAAACTAGCTGGCAACTATAAATCAGAGACATTCAGCAGGCGAGGGGGGTGGGGAGGGATTAAAACGGGAGTGGAAAGAGCACAAGAGACTATAGTGATGGTTCATGGGTGACTTGGTGGTGGGAATTTTACGGGAACTACACCTGACAGGAGAAATCAAACCGTACAAAAATGAACAATGATGCAATATATACACATATACACATATATACGTATATATATACATATATACATATATATGTATATATACACACACACATGCACGCGTGCACGCACACACACACACACACATATAAAGAAAAATATATATATATAAAGAAAAAATGCTCAGCACAGTACTGGCACTACAAAAACACCCAGTACAGAGCAGCCACTAGCTGGCTCTCTGGGCTTTTTGATACTGTGGTGCTTATGCCTATGTCCATTGCAGATAAACTTGTCACTCCCAAGGGCAGTGGAAGGGCTTCTACTGAGGATTTATGATTCTCCCTCGCTCAGCCAAACCAAAGCTTTGACCAAAGCAACCAATTAGAATGACCGTTATAGGCTTCCCCAGTGGCGCAGCGTTAGGCACTGTGCTGTGTAGCTGTCAGCAGCGGCGATGCGAGTTCGACACCCAGCCGGGAAGATTCCCACATGGAGCTGCAGACCCCTCCTGCCTCGCTCGCTGCTCCCCTCAGCAGTGTGTTTCTGTCGCTCTGCCTGTTCTGCTCCCGCTCTGTCTCTGGTGAACCCTCTCACCGCCCCACACCTCTGGCCTGTACCCCAGCTTGTATGCATAAAAATAAATAAATCTTTTAAAAAATAAAAAAAAATAGAATGACCATTAGAGAATGCCAAATGTCAGCCTATCAGGTTCCAGTCAAAGTATTTTTTAACACCATTGTCCCTTGTTCTTTCATGAACCTTTATTTTAAAAAGTTGAAGCTCTGATTTTTCACTAATGTGACTAAAGTGAATCGGTGATTGATTATTCTAAAGTATCTGACTTGTAGTCATTTTTATATGCCAGGGAATATAATTTAACATTCTGTTAGCTATTTTTTTGTTTAAGTTTGACTCTTGAAACACTGAATTTATATTATACTTAGCAGGAAACATCATTTCTTGAAACATTTAAAAGCTGCAAGATCTCAGTAAAGCACAAATTATGTTCATAAATGTAAATTGAAGGGGTAAAGGCACAACTCCTCTGACCTATATCAGCCCAAAGGGACTGATTGCCAGCTTGTTTCTTCTTCAGCAGTTGGCACACAACCTTTATTTCCAGCCAGTCCTGTGCCTGTGAAGTAAAGCTACTACCTAGCGCTAAACACTGCCACGGCTCCTGGCTACCCGCTGCCTTGTCCTGCATTGAGGAATACACCATTAACGCTGGTTCAATATAAAGAAACTCAGGGCATCAGCTTCCTTCAGATGCCCTGTGGGGCAACCCCCACCACAGCCTGATCATCCGGGGTGTCACCCACCCCAGTCTGGGTCCGACTCCCCATTGTGGTCCTTCGGTCTTTGGCTTTCTGGCACACTCCCATTTCTGTTCCAAGTGTTAACAGTTAAACCACTCAAGTTGCTATATTTATTCACATTCACAGCTTTCCCTATTGAGGTCATGTTGGCAATTTTTTTCCTACATAGATTTGAAATGAAGTCCTCAGGTCATTATCCCAGGGAAGCTATTTGCAAAGCACACAACAACCCAACGCCTTTTCCTCCAGTCTTCACTCTGCTCTAAAGAGAATGCTTGTTCTCTGACCGCCTCCAGCCCCAAGTAGGCCGGCTGCTCCACCAGAGCTCCTGGCCTGGCTGGGATTAAAGGCTTCTTGCCCCCTGCTGGAGAGAGATGCAAATATGCTAGGCTAAGAAAGTCATGGTTATCATCTTTTCTCTTAAAATGTAGATTAAAGGATTCCTAGAGCCCCAATGGCCCTGGTTTTAGATAGTCAACACAAATACCTCTGCTTTCAGGTCCCCTGAAACTTTTTATACCCTCCAAGACCAACATGTAAATCTAACAGCAACGCCAACAAGGACTGAGTGTGGTTATTTGTCCATACTCTTCTGCTGTTTCCCACCTTAATTCCAGGGCCCTCGAGATGGCACTAATGAATGCAGCAGCTGTGTGTGTGTGTGTGTGTGTAACTGGCTTTCCAACTATTTATTTTCAAAGATGATACTTTTGTTGCATTTCTTCCCCATTTTGCACCATTCAGTGTCATGAATATAGAAGTCTGTGCAGATAGTGTACAGAAACCAATTCATTGCAAGTGAAGATGTGAATCCTAGATATTAATCTGAACTAATAAGAACATATGTCTCCAAGATTCAAGCCCATTCTAGAGGATAGTCAAGAGGACCTCCCTTGGTTATTGTGTGGCAGAGATTGCTCTGTTTGACCTTTGAGTTCAACTGAAGGCAAGTTCCTTAAAACTAAAACAAGCTCTTCAAACCCCCAGGAAATCAGCCCTCTGCAGACACTAAACATTCTGATTCAATATTCCTTTTCACACAACTTACATTCCATTTTATTGGAATAGGAGCATGCAGAGTAATACCAAAGTTATAATAACCCAGAAAGAAGCAAAGGCCATACATATAAGCCTGAAGGAAAGTGAAAGCAGAGAAACATTAAAATAGCATATTTATAGCATTTGTCACAGTTTGTACAGCACTTTTATATGTATGATCTATTATAATCCAAGTTCTTGGTGGCATATAACATAAGCTATTTCTAGCTAATTAGAGCAGAAATAAATGTATTGGAAGCATTGTGGATAGTTCAAAGGTTTTACATGAACACTAAAGCATGTAGAACAATCAAGAACTAAGAGGATCTGGTTTTGTATGGCCCAACAAAAGTCAGGCCACAGTCACACAGTCACCTCTCATCCGAAAGCTATCTTGGTCTCCGCCATCTCTGGATATCTGCCACTGCTGCCACTGTTCTGGCATTGACCTTTAATAGTCCCTGACTCTGTGTCCCTCCCTCCAGGTCTAAAGTTCCAAGTGGGTGCATCCGATTGACCAAGTCTGTTCTTTACCTGTGTGTGTAGGGGTGACAGGGATAAGAGACTATCCACTTCCCTCACCTCCTAGTATTCAGTGCTAAGTAACTGTATTAATTATCAATTGTTGCAAAATAAATTACTATAGGTTTAGCAGTGTAAAGTAACACTCAATTTCTGTGGGTCACAATTCTCAGTGGATATTCTGCTGAGATGGTAATGAGGGTGGTGTCATTTGGGGGTTGCATTCTCATCTGCATGTTCAACTGGGGATAAAAGCCTGTTTCCAAGCTCCCTCAGGTGGTGACTGATTCATTCATTTGCAGCTCTCTATCTGAGGCCCTATTCTTGGCAGCTGTCTACTATTGGAGGCCACATTCAAGTGCTTGCCAAGTAAGTCCACAGGTCTACACCTCCATGGACAGCAAGACTTGGTTTCATCAGAAATCAACGTGTATCTCTTGCTTCATAGCTCCCTCTCATGAGGCTCCAGTTTCTCCTTTAAAATTTTGATTGATTAGCTCAGACCTACCTTATATAATTTACCTTTCAATTAACTGATAGTCAACTGATTAATAACTCATTCAGAGGAATAATTTATCATATTTATATGTTTCTTCACACTCAAAGGGAGAGGATTTACATGAGGTTCCCACCAAGGGGTGGGAATCCCAAAGCACTGCTCTGTCTTTTGCTTGTCACATTTATCAGGGAATGTCAAGCACGTCCCATCTTATTTCACTGGAATAGCAGATCAGGATTAAATTTTCCAGTTTTTTGGAGGAAAAGAAAGAAATCTCTAAGCAGTCAGCTGATTTCGTTGTAGTCACAGGGTTTGGAAGTGACAAAACTTTTGAAAGTGTTCTTTGCAAAGGTAAATGAAATAAGTACTAAAAAACATCAATTAAAATAAATAATGTGACAATTGATGCAAAAGGTTCTGATAGAAATAAAAAGGAAGAGTAAAGCTGGGAATACATGAGGATGAGCCCATAGCATGCTCTTGGAAGCTGTTCTTGAGCTACAGGAAACAATGTGAACAAAGGATCTGAAGTGTCTGTTCAATGTCAGAGAGTGGCACACATCTGTGATATGATTACTATTTTTTTCAAAGGAATGAAGAGACTAATGTTTTTTTTTGTTTGTTTTTTGTTTTTAATTTTTTATTTATGTATTTATTTTTTACATACAAGCTGGGGTACAGGCCAGAGGCGTGGGGCAGCGAGAGGGTTCACCAGAGACAGAGTGGGGAGCAGAACAGCCAGATCAGAAATACACTGCTGAGGGGAGCAGCGGGCGAGGCAGGAGAGGTCTGCCACATCATGTGGGATTCTCCCGGCCAGGCGTTGAACTCGCGTCGCTGCTGCCGACAGCTCCACAGCGCATCACTCAACCGCTGCACCACCCGGGAGGCCCTGATTACTATTTTTAAAAGATGCCATTCAGAGCAAGTTCCAAAGGTGAATATGCAAGGTGGCAAATCTCCTGAAGAGACCAAACAGGAGCAGGAGAGGCTGCCTGGGCTTGGATTTTCTCGCGCACTACCACTATGTCCTTGGATTGCTGGTCTCCCTTGACAGTTCCTGACCACCCTGCCTCTGGACGAACCTTTCCTTCAGCAGATTATCAAACAAAATTTGCGTTTATGTCCAACTAATCGTATTATTTCTCTTATCATCATCCCGAGAGCTTCCCAAAGAAGCTTTGAAAAACAAGCTATAGAAAGATAAAAGGAATGAAGTTCTCAAAGATATATTCAGTATTCTATGAATAACAAAAGCTTGTTCAAGAATATTTTAAGGGGAATATACACAATGATGCAAAAGATATAAATAAATATATATATATGTATATGTATATAAATGTGTGCGTGTATATATATATATGAAAAATAAAATGAACTAAAAAAATAAAGTGATTATTGATATGTGATAAAAAAAAAAGCTCAATACATCTTTGAACCCATGCTTATGTGTGAAAAACACAGGTATAGGGAGACAGGAATTTTTTTAAAAACATATTCAGATGTGTTAACACACACTAAGATATTATGAATGTTCTACTCACATGCAGTGAGGCACAAACATGGCTACTGGAGAACATTTGTGCTGATCCTGGCACTGCCCCCACCCAGCTCTGTGAACTGGAGCTCTCCTTCACTCTATGTAGTCCTCAATTCTCTCATCTGTAAAGGCAAGAAATCAAAAATTTTATTTCTAAAAGCCTTTTCAACTTCAAAATACGCTAATTCTTCAATAGAATAGGTAATGTGCAATAGTTAACATTAAGGCAAAACCATCCCTGTCATCTTTACATGGCATGACATTCGTTCTCCTTAATCACAGCTGACTTTGAACTTGATAGAATTTTGGATTACATTCAATGAAGAACAGTCCTATGATTGCTCGAGGATATTTGCCCACTGGTAAGAACTACTTACCATAGTCAGATATCAATCTGTTTAGAATTAGACACACACACACACACATACACACACACACACACACACACACACACACCCCAGTAATAAAAAGACAGTCTAGTGACCAAGTTAACAGAGAGGAGTGGCTGGGTTAGCAGTGAAAAATAGAAGAGACACTGACCTTTACAACTTTCACTAATCGACGTTCTCCTCATGCATCACTATTGCAATAATCATCTCCTTCTACAACAAGGGCACTACTTGACCTTAGGCCCATACTTTTTTTTCTAATTTTTTAGCATTTCTTTTCTCATTTATTTCTCCTGTAGCCTAATTAACTGTAGTGGAAGATAAGAGCAGTCTCCATCATGTGATCTTTTGGCCCATCCCCACTCCTAGCTATCTTAAAACACTCCTGACATTTTAAAAACAACAGCGCATTTTGGCATGACCAACAAGATAGCCAGATGTCTTCTCTTCTCTTAACCCCTTGCTTTCAATTGTTACTACGTAAAAGCAGGGCATAGGAATGTCAGGCCGGAGTCCAGACACTGTGATATAGGAGTAGAGTATCTGAGACACCCACCCACTTTACTTTTCCAGTCTATCAAGAGGAATGTATATTCTTGCTATGACCTTCTTAAAATTCAACTGTACTCTCTTCTAAAGAGCTATGTGACCAAATTATTTTAGGAAGTTAAAGATGACTTTCCGTTTTTCTGCCTTTCACATATTCCTCCTCTACAGTTTTATCATGTAGATCACTTCTTCACTTAACACATAGTTTGCACAATTCAAACTTCAGTGACACCTGTCCACTATCTTAAACTATTCTCTTTATAACCAGAAATTACTTACAAATTGTGTTACTCAGTGGACATGTTCCTTTCATTACTCGGGCTATCTGTTCTCATTGTCAAGCATGTCCTCGTGAAGTCATCTCTCTCCTCTTTCTGTCTGTGTGACATCTCTCCCTGCTCCCCTCTTTAGGCCTTTCTTTCTCTAACCTCACCTAGAATGGAAGTACTCTTTATAGATCCACCCCATAGTCCCTTGCTCCTGTAGACAGCATGCTTTTCAGGAGGTTTCTGTCTAAGTTCACAGTTTCACTTATCATTGATTCAATGATAATCCTAAATTGATTTCTCTAGCAAAGATCTCCCTTTTGGAGTCCAGACTTACATATTCAAAAACCTACTAGAAATATCCATTAAGGTGTCCCGGGATATCTCATGCTCATCCGTGCTGTCCTAGTGTCTTGGACTATCATAACAAAGTAGCATTGAATGGATGGTGATTTATTTTTCACAGTTCTAGAGGCTAGAAAGCAAGACCTGGGTCTGGCTGATGGAACTACTGTGAGGGCCCTTCCTGCCTAGCAGATGCACCTTCCCACCATGTGCTCACGTGGCCTTTACTTAGCATGTGCACTTGAGAAGTGAGGGACTTCTTTGTCTTCCCCTTCTTTTAAGAGTACAGACCTTAGAAGTTTATTTTAAGCAATGCTAAGGAACTTGAACAAACTGGAATCACCTCCCAAAAGACCATCTCTAAATACCATCACTTTGAATTGTAGGGCTTTAACATGTAACTTTGGGGGTTACACGGGAATTCAGCTCACTACCTGGGCCAACACTAGGTCAACTTTTCTTTCCTTCCTGAATGCGCTCCACCTCTGCCGCATCTCGTGTTGGGGAGAACAGCGCCACCGACACTGATAACTGGAAAGCCCCTTTTCTCATCTGTAAAATAAGAATATTCCTAGTAGCAACTTCAAAGAGAATGAGGTTCAATGAGTTAATACATACAAACTGCTAATAAGATGCAAGACACAAAGCAAACTATCAATAATATTGTCTAATAAAGGTTTTCTTAAATTTCTTTTTGACAAACTTGACAAAAATGCTTTGATTCCTTACCTTATGTGATATCCTCTGACAGCTAGCTTTTCTCACCCCTGCCTTTACTGCCTTGGCTGTGGGCAATCCACTCCACACATAGAAGCTAGAACTGCCTCCCCTGTGTTTTCTGCGCTGCTCAACTCTGTCTAGTCTTTTCCACACGTAACTATGACTAATATTTTTAGATGATAGTATCATCGTCATGTCTCCCTGGTCAGATGTCTTCAGTGACTCCTCATGCTCTAAAAATTCATATTCCTCAGCATTGTATAAAGCATCCTTCATGATATAGAGTCTGCTTAGCTCTCCAGCCTCTGCAAGGGGAGGCATCTACCAGCCGTCCTGACCAGCCCCGGGCGCCAAGGGTCTCTGCACTTTCTTGCTGACTTGCCAGATCACAAGACTGCATCTCCTGAGATGGAGCAGCGCCTGGAGCTGGTCCCTCAGGCACATACACAGGTCAAGGTGACCTCAGCATGATTACTGCGCAACTGTTCCCCCTGAGCGGGAGACTAGATGGTTGGCTGCTTACTAAAAAAGTGCAGTTCCGGTTGCTCTGAGTTCCTCAACTGCAGTGCAAGCCCACTGAACATGCAATATCCATGTGGATCCATCACACCCTTGCGAGTCTTGGGGAAAAGGGAAACCTTGGCAAAAATGCTGCTGCTCAGGCTTTCTCTCATTTATCATTAATAAATACCACCAATTATGAAGTTCTTTGTCTCTGACCTAGGAGTCTTGTGTCATCCGCCAGCACCCATGGAGCTAAGCTAACTTGTGAACATAAAAGCTGGGGAAAATTCCACATCCTTACAGTTTTTGACAGTTCCATCTCTTGTTATTTTTCTCTCTCTCATTGTTCCTTGTGCTCTCATTGGGTTAACTTTTCCTGCCCCTGTGCCTCAAAAAATGCTGGTCCCTCTTCTCCAAATCGTGTTTCCTCCATTTTTAACCACCTAAAATACTTTGTCCTCCAGGAAGCCATCTAGGCTTGTAGTATGATTTTGATGTGCTTCGTCAGAGTTCTAGACACAGGCACATGCAGCCTCTCCACAGAAAGCCGTTTGAAGGGACAGGCCATGTTCCATTTGTCTTGGTAAGCATGGGCCGTAGACTCCCTACCCAGCAACACTTGGTATGTAAATGTTGCATAAATGTTACATGATTGAATGCATGTTTGACATGTTCGACTCATTTTAAAGCTCATTTGAAGGATGAGCATGGACATAAATCATCTTCTGTCTCCCTCTTTGCCTGCCGTACATTTTTCTCTCTTTTTACCTTTCCATCTCTTTTTTTTTTCCTATTCTATGCTACATCCTACTCCATGTGCTCCACTAGCTGCAAATAGACTTGTGAAGCAGAAGTATTACTGCAAAGGGGTGAGATAGATTCTGTGTACCATATGGGAAAATTAATCTCACCCTATATAATCAGTGCCTAAAGAGAGAGACTCAGACTTCCTTTCTGCTCCTAAATTATTTCCTGAGAGATTGCAAAAATGGATTAAGTAGCAGGGATGAGGCGGTGGTGCATTTTTTTTAATACTTTTTTTCCCCTCCCTGGGTCCTCTCTTCTTGTAATAAAGCATGGGCCATGGTAAAAGAAAATTGTCTACGATGCTGGCTGACAAATTTGCTACAGTCACAGTGGAAAGCTCAACTTAGCTTTAAATGAGCCCTCTTTTCCATCTACAGAATCCCCAGGCAGCAAAATCATAAACCTAGAAAGTACATCCTGACATGTATTAAATAAATGCCTGAGTTAAGTAATACGCTTAGCATAAATGAGTAACCCCATGAAGGCTACTTAAAAAATAAACATTTTCATAGGGAAACTAATAATATTTTCTTTCCTAGGGAAAGTGTATGTTGTCTCCTACTTCCTTAATTACTGTCCTGATTCTGACTATGAGAACAGTCATGAATCATTTAGGACATTATGTGTTCAACGACAAAGTGGCTGGGACTTCATCCTAGGGCACTTCATGGATGAGCCAACTATGAGTCCTTCTCTCTCCACTTCCAAGCCATCCTCCCATACTCAGCTTTGTGAATCTGCCTCTGAATCTGCAAACTCCACTTCTGCTTTGCCATTCCCTCCCACTTTGCCACTCCCGAGGGGGAAGGGGGGTGTGATAGAGGAAGGAGGGACTTGGTCCTTCTTGTTTGTTTACCAATGTTGCCAGCCTCACCCAGCAGCCTCGCTTCTTCATGATTTCAAGGAACCTCCCTCTTCTTCAGTAAATGGCAAAGAGTTCACCCACCTAGGGCAGCAGTGTCAGCTCCCCGCGCTGGCTCATACAGACTCTGCTCCCGCTGGCGGCGCCATCACGCTTGCCTCTGCCCTTGCTCCCCCTTTGACAGCGTCCTGTGAGATCACAGCACTGTCCATTTATAGGACTATTGCTAAAATAGCAACTGAGGTGAGACCAAAAACTAGCAGTCAAGAAATAAATATTTGCGCTTATGTGCTTAAAAATAACCATTCTGGAATGACATAATAGGAAAAATCCAGATAAGAAACATTTGCCTTGATACAAAGTCACAAATGTCTTTACTGCTGGGTTCACTTTTCCCCTTTTTGTGCCACAAATGTTTTAAAAGCAAAAATAATCTCCCACTTTTCCTAATCTTTCTTCAACTCAAAACACACTAAAAATTGAAGTTTTTAGTGTTCAGAATTACCTTTTCCATTTTAAAGAGGAATAAATTGAGGTGCCAGCAGTCTTAGTGATATTTCATCATTTTCACCTCAAGTAAAAACTTAAAGAATCATTAATTTCTTGAAGGGATTATGTAGCTTTGGCGAGTAGGTAGAAAGGTGAAGAAGGAAAATGGAAAGAAGCAGCAGCGACTGTCACTGTTTCCAGAGCGTGTCAGCATACACCCGCCTTTCTCTGACTCCTCTGTGTTCTAGAAGTCATGGGTGAATAGCCTTAGGGTGCTCCTCGGTGGCCTGGCTGCTGTCTGCAAAGTACACCCAAGAGCTTCTATCAACTTTCATGGGTAAATGACTTTACTAAAGATGTCAGCAATAAAGTGTAAATGTCATGTGCGTAGTAAAGCTAGCTAAAACTTCCCATGAGTAAATGAGAGTCCAAAAAACGATCTCAGCTAGAAGACGGATGAGATTAAGACATTAGGTTCAGGGGGCCTCACTGGTAGTGCAGGGGTTAAAGTCTCAGCACTATCAACCTATTTCCAGCCACTGTGGCCCAAGTTCGATCCCCAACCAGGGAACTGACCCACATGGTGCAGCAGACCTCTCATCTCTTCCGCTGCTCCCCTCAGCAGTGTGTTCCAGTAGATCTGCTGTTCTGCTCCCTACTCTGTCTCTGGTGAGTCCTCTCACCCCCCCACCCTTGCACCTCTGGCCTACACCCCTGTTCTTGTATGTATAAATAAAAATAAATCTTAAAAAAAAGATGTTAGATCCAAACTAATGTGTAAGGTAAGGAAGTTTGGTGTATGTGATCGAGACGAGGCAGTTTTATGGACTGAAGATTCAATGGAAGTCATTGACATTGCATGACTGTGTATATAACCCACACGACTACATGTTAGGGACTCTTCTGTGTATTCTCTTGGCACCATTGGCTGCATCCTCTTCACACAGTACTGCAATTATCTTTCTTCCTCACTGTACGGTGTCAGCTCTAAGA
This sequence comes from Scalopus aquaticus, assembly GCA_004024925.1. NCBI lineage: Eukaryota > Metazoa > Chordata > Mammalia > Eulipotyphla > Talpidae > Scalopus > Scalopus aquaticus. The sequence continues at coordinate 57,800 of PVIJ01001740.1, forward strand.
GGGCAGTGAATATGTATATCTCCTTCTTTCTTCCTCCTCCCTTCCTTGCTTCCTTCTTCTCCCCTTGCTTCCTTCCTGCCTCCTCTCTCCCTCCTTCCCTTCTTTCTTCTTTCTCTTCTTTTTCTTCCCTTCTTCCTCCCCTCCGTTCCCCCCTCCCTTTTTCCTTCCTTTCTTCTCTCTGTCTTCCTCAGCTATCAAATTGAAGAAGACTATACAGATAACTTAAATTATAAAAATCAGTATATACCAGACCAGCATTTAGGTATCTGAAGTCTGCAATCCATCCTATATCGCATTAAGAGGAAGTTCTATGAAACAACAGCAATTGAGGATGAGAGCTGTGTAATTACACTGCCTCATCCTCATCCTGCCTCTGTCACTTGCTGACTCAACGACCAGATCAATTTCTTGAGGCTTTTCTATACCTGTTCCTATATGCATTTAATAGGAATATAATAAGCATCTATTCCATAGGCTGATGTGAAACTTAAATGAGGAAATACACGTCAGGCATTTAAATAGACCTGGCACAAGGTAAAGACTTAATGCATTTTAATTATTTGTTATTAGCATAATAATGATAATGACAACTCTATAAACGAAGCTATAAACAGTGATATACTTGGAAGCTGCTATGGAAAGTCAAATAGCCCACAAGTCATATAAGCCCAAACTCATTAGTAATTTGAAAAATGTAGATAAAATCCATGAAATAACATTTTTACCTACCAAAATAACAAAAATGTCAAAGTTTGGTGTTAAATGCTAGATTGATGGGAACTCTCATACTTGGGTAGTAGAAGTAGAAATTGGCATAAATGCCTCAGAGGGAATTTTAGAAATATTCATTAAAATTAAATATGTGTAGATCCAAAATTTGGTGGGTCTTTACACCAGGGCAATTGAAGAGAATAATGAGAAAGGAGAGATTTGTAAGACCGACCTACCAACCTCCTGTGTTCTCAAAGCCACATCCATCCCAAATCTCTCCTCAGTACACTGAGTAAACAAAACCTTCTCTCACCAAAGTTTCCTCTACTGACTGCTTGGCACTCCATGGCCTTTGGTCCTGGGGCTTTCCTAGCTATTACACATTTCTGTTCAAAGTGAAATTGTGGGTTAAAATGGAATATTCAGGTACATGACAAGGTAGACATAATAAGAATGTCTATTTAATCATTTTCTCTATTATTCCCAGAATAATGTCAATAATTGTAATTCCATCAGAGGTGATAAAATAGGGGGAAGTACATGAGCAAAATCATGGGTAAAATATTTTAATACTTGATGGTGGTTTCTAATATATTTAGGTAGAGGCAACTCCGTGAGTTTATCTGTAACATTATGTCCTAAAATGTATCACTATCATGAAAGAAAGGCACCTTTGAATAGCCAGAGGAGAATGTGTTAATGACTGACTTTTTTAAAAGCATCAGAAATTATTTTGTGTTGATGTTGCCATACATCATTACTTGTGTTTTAGACATATAGGAACTCCCCCTTCAGCTGTTGTTACCACACTGCACACACCATCAAAACACATACAATGCTCCACCATAGTCCATAGTGCTCCCTGCTCATTTTCTTCTTAACCCTACCCATCCCCTCTGCCTCTGATAATCTCAATTCTCAAGTCAGCTTTCTAGGGTTAGTTCTCAGTTTGGTTTTATGTGACCCTGTGTTTGGTTTCTCTATATTCCACATATAAGTAATAGTATCTGGTATTTTTCTTTTTTCTTCTTAATTTTTTTTATTTAGCATAAGTCCCTCCAGCTCCATCCATGTTGCTAAAAATGGCAAGAGTTTATCTTTGAGTTGAATAGTACTCCATTGTGTATATATCTACCACATCTTCTCAATCCACTCATTTGTATTTGGGCACGTATGTTATTGACATAACTTGGTTATTGTAAAAAGTCCTAGAATGAACACTGGAGTGCATGTTTCCCTTCAAATTAGTGTTTTTCTGTTCTTTGGGTAGATGCCTATAAGTGGAATTTCTAGGAGGTACGGCATATTCCTTTGTGATCATTTGAAAACTTCCATACTATTTTTCCATAGGGCATAGACCAGTCTACATTCCCACCAATAGCATAAGAGGGTTTCTTTTGCTCCACATCCTCACCAGTAATTGTTTTCTCTGTCTTTTTGATATGCGCCATCCTCATAAGAGTGAAGTGCTATCTTGTTGTGGTTTTCACCTGCTTTTCCCTGATAATAAGTGATGATGAACATTTTTCTATGTGCCTGTTGGCCATCTGTATAGCTTCTTTGGAGAAGTGCCTATTTGGCCCTCTGCCCATGTTTTGACTGGGCTATTTATTTTATTTTCCTTGAGTTGTATGAATTCTTTGTAGAATATTGGCTATCAGCCCCTTTGTCAGATGTATGATGAGCAAATATTTTCTCCCATTCAGTAAATTGTTTTTTGGTTTTAGAGATGACTTTTCTTTCCTCCTCCTCCTTCTTCTCCTTCTTCTTCTTCCTTCTCTTCTTTCTCCTTCTCCTCCTCCTTATTCTTTTATTTTTATTGTACAGAAGCTTTTTAGTTTGGTGTAGGTCTAATTGTTTACATTCTCTTTTGCTTTCCTTGTAGAAATTCTTCATGTCCTTTGTCACAGTCATTCCCAGGTATCTTAATTTATTGTGAGTTGTAAATGGGGGCTTTTCTTAATATCATCTTTTTGCAGCTCATTATTTGTATATATGAAGGCAACTGATTTTTGTGTTTTCAATTTTCATTCTACCACTTTCCTGAACTGGTTTATTATTTCATTAGTTTTCTGTGGAGACTTTGGAGTTCTCTATGCATATTGTTATATCATCTGCAAATAATGATAGCTTTACTTCTTTCTTAATTTGGAAAACTTTGGTTTTTTTCTTGTCTAATTACAATAGCTTTTCAAATACTATGTTGAAGAGTAGTGGACATGTGAACATTCTAGTCTTGCACCAGATCTTAGTGGAAAGGCTTTCAGTTGTTCATCATTAAGAATGATACTGGATGTGGGTTTGTCATATATGGCTTTTATTATGTTAAGATACATTCCATTTATACCCACCTTTTCAAGTGTTTTCATCATAAATGGGTGGGGATTTGATCAAATGCTTTCTCAGTCTCTATTGATAATATTAAGTGTTTTTTTCCCTTTCCTTTTTATTTATGTGGTGTTTTGTGTTGTTTGGTTTTTGGATGTTGAGCCATCCTTGTTTTCCTAGTGTAAACCCCACTTGGTCATGGTGTACAATTTCATTACTATGAGTCTCACTACTATGTGTTTTATTGTAGGTCTCATTTTGTTTAGACACCCCGGCATCCTTTTATCTTCATTGACATATGCATTTATTACATCCTCCAGGTTTGAGATATTTTTCTACATTTATTCCTTTAAATAAGTTCTTTGTTCCTTTCTCTCATTCTTTCCTTTCTTGGGCACCCAGTATTTTTATATTGTCAAGATGATTCTTGAACTACTTTTTCATTTTATTCTTCATCTCTCTTATTTCTTCCACCTGGATTTTTTCTTTGTGCATTGTCTTCTAGTTCACTGATTCAGTCTTCCATTTGGTTTATTCTACTTCATAGCTTTCCTCAGAATTTTTCTCCTCTATTTCTCTTTTTAAATACAGCATTGCCTATACTGTCTTATTTAAAACTTCAATTTCAGCTGTTTGTCCATTTATTTCTCAGGACATTTTTTTCCCCTGAGTTTTCCTGTATATCATCCATCATCTTCTCTGTATTTTCTTCCATTTCTTTAAATTTCTTTATCTTGGCAATTTTGAACTCTTTATCTGATAGGAAGAACAGATCTTCCATGTTTTTATGAGTATCCAGATATTTGTTCTCTCTCTGAGGTATAGCATTCCCCCTAAGGACACAGTTTGCCATTTGTCGTGTTTGGGTGGGGGTGAGGGTGGGGGGATTGTCTTCCTATTATTTGTTTTCTAAAAATTAAGGGTGCAGACCTCCTGCATTTCCAATATAAGGCATTATATTCCAGGGAGATCATCTGTATCTGGGTCTTCAGTGAGTGAGGGTTGATCCTGGTTATATAATATGCTATTGTGGGTTTGTCCTCAGATTTCTTCCAGGAGCTTATGAAGATTGCATTGATGTCTGGGCAGTGTCCATCAGGGAAGATCTGTTCCCACACTCATCCAGAGTGTTATCAGTACTGGTGCTACACCAAAAATTTTTTCTGGAATTACCTAACTGACCAAAGAAAACTGGATAAAATCTGCAAATAAAGCTATTCGCAATTACTTTCTGATTTAATTGACTCTTCAATAAAGTATCACGTCGTACAAAGCATCATTGACCATCTCTTTCAGCAGACGTTAATGTTCACCTAATTTTATTTATAAAACATTTAATTCTTTCAACTTCTGTTAACAAAAAATCATATGCTTGCTTCTAGAATAATGAATTTTACAAAAGGTAGCTTTCTTATTCTTCATATGTTAGGAAAAATTAGCCTGAGGTCTGGAAGTTAATGGCATTGTTTATGATCTTTATACTATAGTAGAATATAATCAATATTCCCTATAGTAAAATACATTCAATATATGAACAGAAACATATTTACCAAGGAAATACTATACTTTTCATACTTCAATTAAAAAATAGTTTACAATTTTAGCTAAGTAGCATGCTGCATTATTATAAATTGAATAATGAGAAACATCTCAATTTATTTTCCTATTTGTATAACATTATAAACTGAATAAATTATATTTTAACTAAATGATTTAGATCTCCTCATAATATGCATTCTGAAATGTGTATCTCCATAGCGCTATTTAATATTCAATAATAAATTCAAATTAAATCCAACTAATCTTTAATGAGACTTTTAAATCCTACGTTAACTTTGTTTGAATTAAAAATGAAGTCAAATTATTTCTGTCAGAATGTAAGTTCTATTTTGATTACAGGTTTGAAAAATGATATTGATTTTGCCCATACAGGGGAGTTTCTATTTGTAAATAAAATAAGAAAATATAAATCTGCAGCCTCAAGGTTTGACCAAAATAAGATTTCATATTATGGTGACTGTTTTTTTATTAATTAAAGAAAACCTTCCCAAACTTTGGTACTATTTTTAAGGACATGCAAATTACAGAAATTTCACAAATGGTTAAAAATAAATGTGGTTGGTGATATTTTAAAGAAATACATAGAAATTATCATTGGGATATACTTCTTGGGATAATTTTCAGGTAAACTTTTGGAACTCAAGATCCTATTTTAGAGTTTGCTTTTGAAGTCTAACTGTGCTTTCAAGTCCCATAAAAATCTGATACTCTATAATTTCATAATTAGTAAGTAAGCACCCAAATTTACACCTGTAGACACAAATGATCTTGCATATGTACTAAGACAGAAAACTACCCCAAATAATAAATCATTTTAATTCAGTAACCTAATTCTGTTCCAAAGATCCCATCCCTAATCCCCTCATATTAGAGGTTAGGCTTTCATTCAACATGTGACTAAGGGGGAGATACATTTAGTCCCTAACACAATCAGATAATAATATATTATTTAATTGTATCTACCATCTATAGGGAAACAGACCACAATTTTCTTTTAGAAATGCATGCAGTCCTGTTCTCATTCAGGTGGTTTGGGGAAGCAGACTTGGATCCAGGATGGGCATATTAACTTGGTAAGTTTTAAGTATTCTTATTAATAGTCAGGAAATTCACTATTACCAAAGGATTAAATGATATAGTTCTCTGCTAGAAAATATTTTTTTAAATATAGGATAAATATATTTAACAATAATAAAATCAATAATGTTTCTGTTTTTCAGTGGTCATAGGCACTGTTGTTATCCCTCTATATATTGTAATGGCCCACCTGATTTTACTCTACCTTCTAATTTTAATTTTTCTGTCTACTCTAGATCTAAGGAGGACTCTTTCTGGTATCATTTGGTACAGGGGAAGGTAAAAAAAAAATGGATCCATTACCAGCTCCCTTTTATTTTAGGAGGGTAGTTCTGAGGTGCATTTTATAGGGTACACAGAAAATTCTCATTGGGATATACTTCTTGGGGTTAACTTTCAGGTAAATTTTTTTAATCCAAGACCCTAATTTAGAGTTTACTTTTGAAGGAACCAAAAGCAAGACACTGATCTGTTCTTTAAAAAGTGCTTTAAGTTAGAGAATGGAGATAACTAAGAGTTGTTTGGTAAATATAGTCAACCATCTAAAAATTGAGACAATTAATAACTCTCATAATTGGGTAACAGATCTTTTGCATGTCAGGTAGTTTTCAACTGATACAATTTTTATCACAGAGAGTACCAAAATAATTTTTGATGATAAAACAATAGGTGGCATTTTGCATATAAGTTGGAATGAATTCAAAGAATTGGATGAAATTGCTATACAGACTCCTCTCATTCCCATTTCTTTACTATAATGAATAAATTTTCTCAGCTCTTATGTCTACAGTAAAGGCAAAGGAGTAAGAATAAAATCAATGGCGAAATCTGTACTGTTGTAGAGTTAAGCCATTCATCGATGGAAAGTGAACTAATTTGAGGAAGACATAGCATTCATATAATTTTGAAAGTGGCATTTTCAATAACATTTAATTTTTTTCTATTTAATTAATAAACAATTGTTTTGTAATACAGTTTTGCTGTCCTGGTTGTGTAACAATAACAACTGCAACAACTCAATTTCTAAAAAAGTTTAAATAATTATAGTCTCACAATCTCAGGAAATAAACATTTTAAATTTCCACCCAGTTTTGTTAAAGAGAAGTATGAACCTCTTTTTGGTTCAAAAAGAGGCTGTCTGGTATGAAAATATATTACATAAATATAAAATTCTGAAATTCTGTGAGAGAATTACAATAGTAAAGAGAAAAAAGGAAATATATAAAATTTTTATAGGAAGTTATGTGTCATAGGCAGAAGATAAGGGTAAGGTCAGAGGTGTGGGGGTGAAAGAATTCACCAGAGACAGAGTGGAGAGCAGAAAGGGGGGATTTATTGAAATACACTGCTAAGAGAAGCAGCAGGAGGGTTGGGAGAATTCTGGGCCCTAAGGAGGACTTGAGGCTGTCTTTGATATTCTTTTTTTCTCTGACTTTCTAACTTGGGGCATCAGTTATCTGCTGGGATATCTGATTTCTGTATGGACTTTGATATAGAAACATGTTCTGGTCTCTGCTTCTGCACTCCTAGAGCTGGGCGGGTTCTTCTGGTCCTGGTGTTTTGGCCTTAATCCTAAGGAAGCCTTATCCATTCCCTATCTATTCCAGCCTCCCAACCTGCCTACCGGGCTAGAAGTGAGGGCTTAGTTTTCAATTGTACCCTGACATTATGTAGGCAATATTCATAATGAATTGTGATTATGAAATAAATTGTAATTGTATTTAGATATTACTGGCTATATTTATGAGAGCAGCCATTTTATTTTAAAATGTCAATATTTATAAAATGCCAGAAATTTTATCCTTTGGAACTGTTTAACCATGATTTAAATTGTTAAATGTGAATGTTAAACTGTGTTACAGTTATTCCAATTTTTTAAGAGTTATAAAAGAAATAAATTTGAAGCCTTAAGTAATGTATGGTTTCTCCATCCACCCTGGCCCCAAAAGCTTATCATAGAAATTCTATCCCTAGTACCTCAAAAGGTGACATTATTTGGAAATAGGCCTTTTAGAGTTAAAGTGAAATCATTAGAGTGAGCCCTTATCCAATGATTGACATCTTTATTAAAAGAAATTTGGACACAGAGAGTCAAAGGAAAGATGGTGTGAGGAGGCACAGGGAAAAGATGATCATCTTCTAAAGAAAGAGACCTGCAAGAGATTCTCCTCACAGCCCTCAGAAGTCATTGTATTCGATACTTTTCTCTCAGACTCCTAGCCTCCAAAATTGTGATAAATAAATCTCTGTTATTAGAGACCATTCCCCTGTAGAAACTCTCATGCTCAGAGACAAGAGAAATGTAAAAGGATATTCATTGCCTTGTTCTTTACATTAGGGGAATAGATAGTGCAAATGTGGTATTCTCAGCATTTCCTGTTTACTGCTGGGGTTGGTTCCTGGAAATGGGAATGCAATTCTACATCCTTCTGGCACAATTTCTTTTGGAGACAATGCTACTGGCATCCATACTTACAGGTGCTCTTCCATTCGTTTCAAATTCCCTGAAGTCATGAGTGCTAGCATCTTTCCTGCAATTTTTTTTGTAATCTTTGGCATTGCAGTGGTATTTTTGACATGGTTAATAATATCAAAGGGCTTCTATGAATTTCTAAATGCAGGCTAATTTTTACGTTCTACTGTTTGCTTAAATGTGTCCCTTCTTTCATGTCCATAAACTAGAATTTAAAAATCCACCATGATTCTTTTCCTCTTTTTCTTTGCCGCAAGTCTGAATCTATTTCCTCTTATGTTGTAAGACAAAATTGGAAGAATCTAAAATAAATGACAGTATCAAAAACAAATAAGATGGGTAAGGTGAAAATGGAAGAATGGATAGGCAGATAGGAATGTGATAAAGCGAGTATAATAAAAATAGTCTAATGTAGAATTTATGTTGGAAATGTACTTAGTTTTTATTATAAAAATTTTTAACTTTGTTGTGTGTTCTCAAATCCTCATGATAAAGCATTGAAAATATTAAAAACAATAAATTGTAGACAGAGTGACTGCAACACAGAGTAAACAACACACAGTACAGAACATCTCAACTCAGGTGCCCACGGTCAACAGCAACACTCACAAGTTGTGTTGATCACATGTGTCCTGAATGTGATGTATTGAGAATGGTGCTTCTATGATATTCCTCCTAAAGTAGATAGCTCAGTTTAAGCCTGAGAAAGTCATACAAATCCTGATTGAGGGGCTGTCTACAAAACACTTGACCAGTAAAACATAAAACTGTCAAGCTCATCAAAAACAAAGGACGTCTAAGAAACTGTCACAGCTCAGAGGAACCATGATACTAAATGTAATGTGCTATCTTGAATGGGGTCCTGGAACAAATAGAAACATCTGGTTAAAAATGAAAGGAATCTGAATAAAGTATGGACTTAGTTAATTTTAATATATCAATACTGGTTCCATAATTTTAACATATGTACCTTACTTGTGTAAAATGTTAAGAACTGGGAAAACTGGATTCAGACTATTAGGGAACTTTATTCTAGCCTTATAATTCTTGTGTCATTCTAAAATTGTTCTAAAATAAAAAGTTTATTAAAAAAAAAAAACACACACATAGGGCCTTCCTGGTGGCGAAAGGGGTTAAGTCTCAGCACTAGGAAGCTATCAACAGTAACCGCAGCATGAGTTTGATCCCTGGCCAGGGAGTTAACCCACATGGCGCAGCAGACCTCTCCTGTCTTGCCTGCTGCTCCCCTCAGCACTGTGTTTCAGTAGACCAGCATGTTCTGCTCCCCACTCTGTCTCTGGTGAATCCTCTAACCCCCCACACTTCTGGCCCCAGCTCTTGTATGCATAAATAAATAGATCTTAAAAAAATACACATAGCAAATAATTACCCGGAGTAATTAATGTTACTTTGTAATTATATTATAGGTACTCTTCGAGATACAGCCCTCTAGATGCAGCTGCAGGTTCTTTACTTTTACTTGTGTGTCCTTTCATAATAAATGTCTTCATTTTCAATATTGACTATTATAATACAAATTAAAAGCTACACCATGATCTAAGTTATGTGTGTATATAAATAAGTTATGTGTGGAATTAAAGTAGTCAGTTCAATTGCTATCATCAAACTCTGTGTGTGTGTGTGTGTGTGTGTGTGTGTCGAAGTATGCAAGATGCAGTATGATGATACAGAACAAACAATTAAATGAAAATGGAAGTGATAATACTTTCCCAGGTTTGAGCTGTTATATTAATATACAATCAGGAATACCTTAATATAAAAATATTTTATGACAACCACAAGATAATTATTATCCTACTTATTTGTATGCATCTACAATATTCCAAAGTATATCAATATGTTATCTACAGTGCTTTTGCTAACATCTGTCTTTACTGCATTTTAATCTAAAAACAGAGAGCTATAGAGAACTCCTTCAGAGCTTCAACTTTGCCTTCCTTTTCCTTTTTTGGGTCCTCTGCTGGTTGCCTCACAACCAGGTTTTGAGGTCCCAGTCTTCTGGAAGCTCCTGCTGTTTGTTCAGTTCCAAAGTATTACAGGTTTTAAAAATAACATTTTACATTTATACTGAAAATTGCAATGTATTTCCACATTCCACATATATGATCTCATTTCTTGCAGAAATCTTATGAAATACTCCCTTTCCACTAAGGAAACTGGGGCATTGAGAGTAACCTGACAGGCATCTTCGACCCCTTTGTGGGTCCTTCTTCTTGGCTGCCTAGCATCTGATTAGCGTTGCAGTGGTTGCAGAGTTCTCTCCCCTAGGAGGCGGAGTACATATTCCCAGCCTATTTCAGCTATACCATACACACCTGCACTACAACCCACCTATGATGCAGTCCTGGCCCCAAACTTTGCATCAGAAAATAAAAGAATGAAAAAAGCAAGATCCATTCTGGAGATGAGAGAACAGCTACCTCTAGTTTCCAGAGGCAACAACAATAGCAAGTGGAGCAGAAGCATTAAGAGTTCAACTTCTGCCCTGGTGTTGGCTTTTCAAGGTCCAACTTCTAGCACGCCTTAATGGAGTGCTTGCCAGACACTTTTGCAAGGCAATCTGAATCACAGAGTGTACACTTTTTGTCTTTTTTTTCATCCAACATACTTATTTTGGCATTCAGCTTGCTGTAAATATTAATAGCTATTTCTTTTAATTGCTAAATAATATTCCACTGTATGGCTGTACCACAACTTACATATTCACCTGCTGATCAGCAGTTGGGTTGTTTCCAGGTTTGGGATATTACAAATAAAGCTATGCATAGTAATGTGCACAAGTGTTAATGTGGATATGTCTTCATTTTTCTGAAAAACCCAGGGATGCAACTGATGGGTTAATGCTATATGTATATTAGGTCATAAGAAACTACCAAACCATTTCCAGAGTAATTATAATTTTACATTCCTACCAGCAATACATGACAAATTCACTTTCTCTGCATCATTGCCAGCATTTGGTATCATGGCTATTTTTTTATTTTAGCTGTGTTTTATGAAAATGCAGTGATGACTCATCTTTATCTTCATTTTCATTTGCCAAATAGAAGTGTTGAGCATTTTATTGTGCATATTATCATCCACATATCTTCTTTGATGCAATGTCTCTTTATATCCTGCTTTTGAGGTTGTACTTTGAGAATTCATATCCTAGATGTGAGCCTTTTATCAGATATATTGTTTGCAAATATTTTCTACCAGTCTGTAGCTTGTTTTTCCTTCTTCTAACAGAGCTTGTTTTGCAAAGAGAAAGGTGGTTTTTTTTTTTAATTTTGATGAACTCCAACTTGTAATTTTTCATTTTTTTTTGTAAAGATTTATTCATTTATACATACAAGCTGGGTTACAGGCCAGAGGCGTGGGGCGGCAAGAGGGTTCACCAGAGACAGAGTGGGGAGCAGAAAAGGCAGATCAGAAATACACTGCTGAGGGGAGCAGCGGGTGGGGCAGGAGAGGTCTGCCGCACCATGTGGGGTTCTCCCCAGCTGGGCGTGGAACTCACGTCGCCGCTGCCGACAGCTCCACAGTGCAGCGCTTAACCGCTGTGCCACCAGGGAGGCCCTGGGTCTCAAAGTTTTTTCTCCTTTGTTATCATCTTTAAGTTTTATAGTTTTTGTTTTACCTTTAAATTTATAATCCATTTTAAGTTAATTGTTAAAAAGGGTGGTGTTTAGGTCACTCTTTGACGTGTGAATTTCCAATTGTTCCCATACCATTTATTAAAAGAAAAAAATGTAGGGGGCCTCCCTACTTTTGGTGTTTCAAGTGGTTAAGTCTCAGCACTATGAAGCTATCTGCAGTCACTGTGGCCTAAGTTCGATCCCCGGCCAGGGAGCTTCCCACATGGTGCAGCAGACCTCTCCTATCTCACCTGCTGCTCCCCTCAGCAGTGTGTTTCAGTAGATCTTCCTGTTCTTCTCCCCACTCTGTCTCTGGTGAATTCTCTCACTCCCCCACCCCCACACACACCTCTGGCCTACACCCCAGCTCTTGTATGCATAAATAAATCAATCTTTAAAAAAAACAGTAAACAAAACCACTCAAAAAAATCCTTTCCTTGCTCCACAAAAAGGCAACTAGTGAAGCACTTTGGTGAGATCAGAAAGTTAAGCTCAGAAAACATATACAAATTTTTTTTATTGCTATTTATGTCTTTTACATTTTGTATTCCCCTTGGGCAGCCCACCACCAATTCACCCGTGATCCATCTCCATGGTCCCCTGTATTCTCCTCTCTTCCATTTTGTGCCTTTATCCTCCCCTCTCCTCCCTCCCACCTGCTGAGTGTCTCTCTCCCACCTGGCTTCCCTATAGTCCTGTTATAAGTGAAACCATTCGATATTTTTCTTTTTCTTTATGGCTTATTTCACTGAGTATGATCCCTTCTAGTTCCATCCATGTTGCTGCAAATTGCATGTGTTTATCTTCTTTCCATGCTGAATAGTATCCCATTGTGTATATGTACCACATCTTCTTGATCCAATCATCTATTTTTGGACATCTGGGTTGCTTCCATACCTTTGCTATTGTGAACAGTGCCGCAGTGCACATAAGGGTGCATGTATCCTTTCGGATTAGTGTTTTTGTGTCCTTTGGGTAGATTCCCAAAAGTAGTATTGCTGGGTCATATGGGAGCTCCATGTTTAGCAGTTCGAGGAATCGCCATACAGCTTTCCATAGTGGTTGGACCAGTTCACATTCCCACCAGCAGTGTAGAAGAGTTCCTTTTTCTCCACATCCTTTCCAGCATTTGTTGTTGCCTGTATTTTTAATGTGTGCCATCCTCTCAGGTGTGAGGTGGTATCTCATAGTAGTTTTGATTTGCATTTCCTTCATTATAAGTGATGTTGAGCATTTTTTCATGTATCTGTTGGCCATTTGCTTTTCTTCTTTGGAGAAGTGCCTTTTGAGCTCTTCTGCCCAAGAAAATACATACAAAATTTTGCTGAAGATCTTGAAAAGCCAAGTCTAAGACTTTTTAAATCTTGTTGTGTTCTTTCACTTAGCCATACTGATGTGATCTCTTTTCCTCATCTTCAATCATAAATATTCTCCTGAGATACTCTCATCTTTTGTGCCACTCCATCAGTTCTATCTCTGCTGCATCTTATCACAGGCCTTCCCCAGCTTTCAGGCCCTAGTCTTTGCCTCTTCTCGCCTTTTCCCTTCTTAAGGAGCATCTCTTTACTCAGCATGCCTGTGGGGATAGAGCCCTCACTGGATGCTCTTAGTGATAATAACCTCAGGGTCCCTGACTGAGGGGCATGTTCTGCTGCTGCTGCTGTCAACTCCCAGGATCTCTCAAAGTCTTTTATTCAGAAACCTCCCACAGATAGCTCTATTGCAATATTGAATTGGGCTACACAGTATGTGGACTCTAAAATGTATTGCTGTTAATTCCCTATGCAATCTTTGTCTTCCTGAAGGAATGTGTCCCACACACATTGAGTACAATTCAGCTCTATCTGGGAATGATCTATTTCCTTTTGTCCCTGAGAAAACGGTTTCCACATTCCTAAGAAAATCACTCTCTATTCAAGACCAGAAGCATTTAACCATAATTTATAAGTTTTAAAATGGTAGTTATTACCCATATAATATTGACATCTATTTCTATCCCATTGGTTCAATGAAATGTGCATATCATAATAGTAACTGCTCTGTGACTTCAAGGTGACGTTATCTTCTGGTTACAATATTAGCTAAAATAGTTATGTGTGTGTGTGTGTTTTCTCATGTATGATTCAGAACATTTAAAAAGGTGCCAACTGTTCTTGGTTGCTCTTTTAAATTTTACATTTGTTTTTCTTTCTAGAAAATGCACATGTCAAAAACACCGAAATTTACATTTTCAGCCTGACTTCTCTCTAGAACTTGACCCTCAAATTTCTATCTGTTCCCACTTGAAAATTAACTGTGAATTCCTTGAAAGGGGGGGAAATGTTGGATTTAATTTCAGACCCCCCAAGCCTAGTACAATGTTTAGCACAGAGGAGATGCAAATATTAAGGAAATGAGTGGATATCATTTAAGACTATGTATCTAGGGGAGAATGTCTGTGAAAAGCACTTAATAGGCAAGTGTGCATTGGTATGGTGTATACTAATTTTTAAAAAGCAACAAGAATAATAATCCAAAATTGTATCACACTTGAATATGTTGGGAATAAAATGATGGATCTTTATGAGTAAAACAAAAGCTGAGACAATTTTTCACCAGCAAATCTGCCCATAAGAAAAGTTAAAGAAAGTTCTTCAGGCAGAAGTAAAATACTAACAGTTGGACATTCAGTTCTCGGTAAACAAATGAAGAATGTCAAAGATGGTAAATATATTAATAAAAGTGGATAAAGTTTGTATTTTAGAAGTAAAGTGACAATATTATTTGAACATAGATTGTGATAACCCCCCCTCAAAAGGCAAAACAAAGTCATATAGCTAATAATCTTTTAGAGAAAATGAAATGGAAAACTAAAAAGTATTTAATCCCAAAGAAATTAGGAAAAGGAGGAACAGTCACAAATAACACAAGGGACATATAGAAAACAAATAATAGAATACAGAGTTGTTTTTTTTTTTTTAGTGGTAACATTAAATATATTTAGTATAAGCATTCCAATTGACAGAGATTGTCACAATGGATAATACAGTAAAACTCAACTATTTTCAGTTTTCAGAAAATCATTTGCTTTAAAGATACATATAGGAATAGAAAAAGATATGACAAGAAAACACTAATCACACACCAAATAAAAATGAATGGCCACGTGTTTTGCAACTGTAACAGGGGGCTAAAGCGAAAGACTGTTACAGCTGGTGCCCCCTAGATGGGGTGCTGGTGAGAATGAATAGCCCCAGGGAAAATGTAAAGAAAGTATCTGTGGGGGTGGAGACCCTGATAAGAAATATAAGGAACTACAAGAAGCAGCCCCACATTTCAGCTTTCAGGATTTCAATGTTTTCATATCTTCAGTGATTCCGGGGTCAGCCATTTCTGCCCGCACCATGTCTATCTTCCAGAAGGCAGTTGTGGGCCTCTGAAGGCTGTGGAGAAGCCTCTAGCAGCCAACCTCCAAGAAGAAAAGTTCAGAGGCTTTGAAGTTCGTGGAGTGACTGAAAATGTCCCCAGCTTTGCTGCCTATGGCAGCCTGACAGGGAAGGCGAAGACCTGGAACTGGGCACCTCACTGAGCAGCATGAGCGTGGCCATTTGTCAGTCATTCAGTTGCCTCAGCTGCTGTTTTGAGTGTTGATTGTCTGGTGCTGTGCTTGGGCATCTTGGCAGTTCTAGGAGCATCTCCTGTTGTGTCTTCTATTGTCTTCATCATTCAGATCCTGGCTTATAGTATGGCTGCCATGTGCTCCAGGCCCACAGTGGTGGGTAGATGCCATCTTGGGAGCTTTTGTGTTTAATACTTTAAAACACTGGACACTGCTTCCGGTGAGGTAAATGACCATTTGTGGCCTCAGTAACTCTTTTTTCCCCCTGGTTTGTTAAATAAATCTCATTATTTTTCTCTGAATGAGTAAGTAGTCTTGCAATTGTGCTCATGGGTGAAGAACTTAGTGACTGGTAACACTGGTCAACATTGAGACTGTTACTGACTTGAAAAGACCCTAATCTATAGCATCTTCGTGTGCTGAATATGAATATAACCCTGGAAATTTTTTATTAGCTCTCGTTTTGAAGATATTTCATATAATTCATTTTATATGTTTCACCATGTAAATTTATCCAGTAGCACTGCAACAACATCCTAAATCAGCCTAGAATGGTGTAATATTGCATCACATTGCATAATACCATCATGCACACATCATCCAGAGTTAATTGCATCATTTTCTGATGCAATGCAATACTACTGCCAGGTGGCTGCTGAAGTAAGCTGACATCAGCAGTGCACTATAGAAAGCCCTGTCGGAAAGATTGAGCATTGAAGATATTTCAGTCTTTGTGCGAGACAGTTTAAGCTACTGTTCCATAGAACTGTTATCTTTTATCCATTTAGGCACAATACAGAACAGTAATGCCTCGAAAGTGTGTTAATAGCGTGGACAATTTCTGCTCTATTTGTGGGGAAGTGACATTTGCCAACCAGGAGAAAAGTATCACTTCTCAAGTGAAGAAGGCTTATCACCTTTATTTAGGATGCAAGGTTGGTGACCAAGACAAGCCTTGGGCCCTGAATATATGCTCTGCTACATGTCCAACACAGCTTTCACAGTTGTTAAATGGCAAAAGACCATCAAAGCCGTTTGCAGCCCCATGGTGTGGAGAGAGTCAAGCAACCACAGATAAGACTGTTACTTCTGCTTGTCTCCTCCTCTTTCTGGCTGAATAACGAAGCCAAAGAAGTCAAGAATAGTCTACCCAAATATTCCGTCTGCATTGAGACCAGTTCCACATGGTGAGGGACTTCCTATTCCAGAACCTCCAGCAGAATATTCTCTTGATTCATCTGATGAGACAAAGGTGAGCCAACCTGTTCTTGTCTTGTTCCATCAGCATGCAGTGATTCATATTTTCACTGTGGTGTATCATCAACCCCACACAGACTAACACAGGAAGAACTAAATTGCGTGGTTGGTGATTTGGACTTTTCCAAGAACAAGGCAGAATTGCTAGGATCAACATTCACAAAGGAATCTTCTAGAAGAAGATGCCCCAATTACTCTATATTGAAAGCACCACCAGCAGTTGGAGCATTTCCTCAGACAGGAAAGTACTCTGTTATTCTGTTCCAATATTGAGGGCCTCAGGAATGCCTTAGAAATCACTCATGACCCACAAGAATGGAGACTATTTCTACACTCTTCGAAAATGAGTCTTAAGGCTGTGCTTTTACACAATGGAAACCGTCTTCCATCTCTTCCAGTAGCACATGCTGTCCACATGAAAGAGACATATGATAACTTAGAGCAGCTACTGAATTCCATTGAGTATAACAAGTACAGCTGGCATGTCTGTGGTGATTTGAAGCTAGTTGCTCTTTACATGGGATCGCAGCAAGGATATGCAAAATGCATGTGTTTCTTATGTGAGTGGTATAGCCGGGCAAGTGAATTGCACTGCTTGCGGAAGGAATGGACTCGCAGACAAATGTAGCAGTTGGAGAGAAGAATATTCAGCACCCACCTCTGGTCGAGGCTCACAAAATCCTGCTACCACCCCTTCACATCAAACTACCTTTGATGAAGAATTTCATGAAAGCCATGGACCGGACCTCACCAGCTTTCCGATACCTGCATGAAAAATTTCCTAGACTCAGCGAAGCAAAGATTAAAGAGGGAGTTTTTGCGGATCCTCAGATTCAAGAGCTCTTCAAAGATGACCAGTTCAACAACTTGCTGCAGGGTGATGCGAAACAAGCATGGAATGCTTTTTGCCTAGTGTCTACAAACTTTCTTGGGAATGTTAGGGCAGAAAACTACAAGGAACTAGTAGAAGACATGCTGATGCAGTATCAGAAACTTGGCTGCAATATGTCTCTAATGATCCACTTCCTTCATTCCAATCACGATTTCTTCCCTGAAAACTGTGATATGGTTAGTAATGAACATGGTGAATGTTTTCATCAAGATATCGCATCAATGGAACAAAGATACCAGGGAAAATGGTCCACTACGATGCTGGCTGACTACTGCTGGGCACTCCCCAGAGATGCTCCTGAACAGCTGTACAAGAGACAAGCAAAGAAATCTGAGTAGTCTATGACTCAATCTTTTACAGGTATTAACCGTAGGCCTATTACTATTGGCATGCATTTTGTGATGTAAACATCAATTTATTGCAGATTACAAAAAAAACTAGAGCCAAAACTAGAATTTGACTGTCATATCTGTGTTGAGCACATAAAAATTGATAGGAAATGACTAATTTTATTTCAGTAACATGACTTTTGTAAAAATTTGTTGACCAGTGTAAACTATTTGGGCAGTGTCCTTAGCCAGTTTCGTGGCTGTTGCTGCCCTGTATCACAATCACCCCAGGTTGCCTAGGTTCCTTGTCAGTTCTTGCAGATGAAAGAGAATTTTGGACACTTGGGTAGATTTTGCAGGCCTTTAATGCTGAGACAGGGGACAGTATACCCAGGTAGACAGAGCAGGAGACTCCAACTCTGAGAGAGGTAGAACAGCAGCTCCCCTAACAGGCCCCTCTACACTGTTAACACTTTGTGGTCCGCTCACGTATTAATAAGTGTTCATCTAGTCTCCGGCTTTTCACGCCACGGTGGATTTATTTGAAACTATTAGGAGCTATTTCTTTGATCGTACTCAGTCTAGAAGCTTTACACATTGTTTTGGTGAAAGTGTAAGGTGTTTTATGAGAGATATTACAGTTTTTTTAATATCCAGTAGTTCAAGAGCTGTGTGTGTTTTATTGAATGCTTGTACTATTCATGCGGTGGCACAGAAAATGCCGGGCACACAAAGTGTTAAGTGTTCATAGCCACACAACCGATACATTGTTGCAAATGCAAGGCCCATCAGTTGTTTGTTAGCTGTTGGAATGTTGGAAAACACAGCATTTCAAGGTATGGCCTATCTGTTGTGTGGAAGACAAAAAAAAGCCTAATTTACTCGTTTTCCTTAATATGTCAATGTGGCCAAGTTAGTATCAGAAAAGTAGATTTTAGGGAAAATAATATTACCAGATATGAAAAGGAACATTTTGAAATGATAAAAGAGTCAGTGTATCCATAAAACATAAAAATGCACAATTAATAGTAACCAATATTAAATGTTCAAAATATATAGGTAAAACCTGACAAATTTAAAAGGAGAAATAGATACATAGCTCAACATTTCAACATTTCTGTCTCATTAGCTAATAATAATAGCACATAACCAAAAAGTCATTAAGGATTGAAAATGTGATCAACCATTTTCATTTAATGAACACTAAGCCTAACAACCACACAATGGAAACCCTTTTCTAGTAAATGCTGAGCATTCAGCAAGCCACACAAAATGCTGGACCATAATGCATACCTTAGTCATGCTAAGACTATTCTCCGACTATAGAAGGATTAAATTAGATATCAACAACGAAAGCTACCCTGCAAACACCCTTGGAGTAGATATCAAATAATAAACTACAAAACTTAAAAGGGAAATTAGAAGATATTTTATCTGAATTATATTCAAAACACAAATACCAAAATTTGTAGGATGCAGTGAAAGCAGTACTTAAAGAAAAATGTGTAGATTTGATTGCTTATATTTTAAAAATCAGAAATCAATAGTTTGTGTAAAAAAACTCAATAACTTTATAAAAGCAAAATAAATTCAAAGCAAGTAGAATGAAGAAATTGTAAAGGTAAAGACAGAAATAACTAAAAACAAACAAAGATAAAAAAATGATAAGCAGTAGGAAAAAAAAGTAAAAACCTAAAGCTAGTTCTTTCAAAATAAAATTGTTCACCTCTAACTAGAGAGGAAAGAGGCAATTACCATATAAAAATTGCAAGAGCTGGTATCAATATATTCTGCAAACACTGATAGAATAATGAGAGAATGATATGAATGATTTTAAGTCAATAAGTTTGAGAGCAGTCATGAAAAAGACAACTTTCTTGAAAACAAAACTATCAAAACTCAATCAAGAATAACCATTATAGTTCTATACCTAATGAAGAAACTAAATTTGTAGTGTAAAAAGATTTCACTTTAAAATTTTTCTGAAAATAGGGCCTCCCTGGTGGCACAACAGGTTAAGTATCAGCCTATGAAGCTGTCTGCAGCCACTGCAGCACGAGTTAGATCCTTGGCCAGGGAGATTGCCACAGGGTGCAGCAGACCTCTCCTGCCTCTCCCACTGCTCTCCTCAGCAGTGTACTTCAGTCGATCTGCCTGTTCTGCTCCTGTCTCTCTGTCTCTGGTGAATCCTCTCACCACTCCACACCTCTGGCTAAACCCCAGTTCCTGTAGGCATAAATAAATAAATTTTTTTTAAATTTTTTTTCAGAAAATAAAGGAAGAGGAAATACTTCCCAATTCTGTTTACGAGGCCAGTATTATTCAAATACCCAAATCAGCAAAAAATATATAGGAAATTAAAACTATGAACCAACACCCTCATAACAGAAGATTAAAAAGTTTTTAACAAGTAACAATTCAAATATAACAGTGTATCAAAGGCAAGTAGATCATAACCAAACAAGATTTAACTTAAAAATGCAAGGGTGTGTTAACATTAAAAATCACTAAATGTGAGTTTCCGTGCTAACAAAGTAAAGCCCACATGATTACTCCAATAGAGGCAGAAAAAGCATTTGACAATATTCACATCATTTCTTGACTAAAAACATCCAGTGACTTCCTCAACATGACAAAGGGCATTCATGAAAAATCTACAACATAATCATATATAATGGTGGAAAACTACAATATTTTACCAAGCTTGGGAGCAAGGAAGAACAATCTCTTTCCACCTCTAGTCAAAGATAAACTGGAAGTTGTAGATTGTACAATAAGGCAAGACAAATAAATGAAAGACACACATATTGGAAAGCATGAAGTAAAACTCTTTACTCTAGGATGACATGACTACATGTACAGAAAACTCTGTGGAATCTATTTTTAGAAGATAAAAAACAAACAAATAAATCTAGCAAAGTCACAGAATACAAGGTAAATATACAAAAAGTCACATATCTATCTATCTATATTTTAGCAATAAAAAGATTGCACCATGAATGTTCATAATGTTTATAAGAGACCAAATACTTATCAACAGGTGAGTGGCTAAACAAGGGTATATCCAAATATTGAAATGCTACACAGCAATTAAAAAAATGAGCAAAAGGAAGAATATTGATCCATACAACAGCATGAATGAATTTCAAAAGCTTGCTAAGTGAAATAAACCAGATACAAAAGAAGAGATGTTGTTATTCTATTTATAAAGAGTCTTAAAATAGGTTAAAGTAGTTTAGAGTGACAGAAAGCAGATCAAGTTGGTTGTTGCCTGGGGCTGGAACCAGGGAAGGATTGACTACAAAGAGGCAAGAGTAAAATTTGGGGCCTTATGGAAAAGCATCTATCTTCATTATGTGAATGCAAACATGTCAAAACCTATCAAGTGTTCATTTAAAGCGTGTGCATTCAGACTTTATTAACTATACCTCAACAAAGTTGACTTAAAAAGAAGGAAAAAAGGAAGGAGGGAAGGCGGATGCTTGGAGAATTTACTCAATTTCCTAAAGACTGAGGCCTACCCCCAGTTTCCCTGATTCCCAATGTACTGCTTTCCCTAGCAGTGCATTGCTTCTGGATTATCAGAGGGAAATTTAATCATTATACTATTGAATGTGGAGTAAAAGCAGTCACATCTTTTCAGAAATTGCCACTGGTTATCTATTTCTAATCAATTTTTAAATTTTAATTCAGTCTGCTTTCTGATCTCCACGTAGGGTTGTATGCACTTAAACTTGGCAAATAACCTTGGGCTGGGGTTGACCTGGTGGTTGCCTATGGGGGTGACTTTGTGACTAAGTCTGCTCAGAACATTTCCTTCTCTCCTTATCTCTCCATGCCACACTTGTCTACCTGCCAGCTCAGGAGCAAGGATTCTGCTCTCACTCCATGGATCAGAGCTTTTACTGCTGTACTCGAGGTTATATCTACTGTGAATTAGTAGTTTTCAGCTCTATACTCAAGAGTTAGTATGGAGAGTGCTCTAGATGTACTGGGTTTAAAGGGAGATCTAATTCAGTCAACAGTTTTAAGGCAGAAAGAACTTCTGGGGCTTTATCCCTCTCCCATTGATGTGCGTGTGTGTGTTTGTGTGTGTGTGTGTGTGTGTGTGTAGTTATATAGGTATATGTATATACTCACACCAGTTATATTTTATGTATATGTGTGTGTGTGTGTGCGCGTGCACACGTGCACAGATTAGCACACAATCAGCACTCAGTCCTAAGAGCCTGGGCAGTTCATTCAGTGCATTTCACAGTCTCTGGAGTAAATTCAGTGGGAACATGGAAAGCTGAAAATAGAGGAGGAAAAGGCACTGGCAAGGACCTCATGTCAGAACGAGGTAGCTTCAAATCTGAGCAACATGGGAGAAAACCAGCCCTCCAAGAGACGGTATCCAGAATCGGGGGAAGGTAAAACACCTAAACCATGCCGTTGCTGATGTAAAATTTCCCCTAGAAATGCCCCCCCTAGAAACGGTGTGGTTTCGTGGAAAGTACATGATTTTCAAAGCCAAACAGATTGTGGTTGAGTGAAGTTCAGCTGTTGGTTGAACAGGCGCATATAACTCCCTGAACTTCCACTTCCTTAGCCTGCAACAAAAACCATCGTCTTCCCCGTGGTATTATTAGAATTAAAGGGCCATGACACATGAAGAAGTCAGGTAAACTTTTTCCGAACCCACCCTGCCTCCCTTTCTTTCTTCATTTCCTCCATCCTCTCTTCCTACCTCCCTTGATATATAAAATGGCACAAGTCGAAGAGACTCTAAAATTCTTTGGTTCAGCAGCACCCTTTCCGTAGAAGTAAGAGAAGTCAGAGTCTGGTCTGTGATCCCACTTCTGGCCATTGGCAGTGCCCAGATCTCCTGATTGGTGTGACCTTCCCAGAATGTTATGGGGGCACATCTAGCTGGAGCATTAGTAACTCCAATTAGAACTAGTAAATCTCATTTTCCAAAATGAATATGTTCATGCACTTAAAGATCCAAATCCAAGGGACAGTCAAAAAAATAGCTTTCTTATCTCCGGTTTTCACTAAAGAATACCCAAACTAGACTAAATGTATTTTTAAATAGGTTTTTAAAACTTCTCTGTTAGTGCAACCACTGGTAGACTTACATCCCAGAACATATTTTATGTCTCCCCATAAACACCTCTAAGTAAGTTCTCCTTTCTGGAAGGCGATGATACCAGGAGTTCCCAAGATGGAGTCCTTCAACTCCTGCAGGTCCGCAAAGGGTCAGAGGTGAACAGTTATCACTTGGGGGCTGCCCAACTCCCAAACCTCCTTCAAATTTTGATAGGAGAACTCTAAAATTTTAGAAATAGCTGACTGTGTTAGCTAAACAGAAGAGAAAGATAAATGATCCTTCTCCCCATCCACAGCTAGAACTGGATCATGTGACTTATACTCTGCCAATCAGATGCTCCCATCAAACCATGAGCTGTAAGTGAGTGGTGTAAAGATTAGAATGTAACGCAGCAGCATCACAGCCAACAATATAGCGTTCTTGGCAGTAGTAGCTACAGCTATGTCTCTCCAACTTACTTTTACTATCACTCTCCAAAAGAGACTTTTTAGACATTTTTTACTAAATTACCCTCCCATGAAACTTTAAGACATCAGATATACTGACACACTATATATTTGCTTATATATTACATATCTACATCTATGTCTATCTATCCATCTTTCTAGCTACCTACCTACCTATATATCTAAATATGTACTTTGTACATAAAGAATAGAATTTATGTATTTGACCTCCACTGGGGTGATATCACCCCTGTGGAGAATGCACAGTCTAGAAGATATGGTCTAGAAGATTATGAATTTGTTTCTGTGAATTAATAATAACATTACACCTTATTTCCTAGTTTCTCTTGCCATCCATCCATTTTCACATCCTGGATCTTCATCCATCTGTGAATTCCTGGAGTTTTTCCAGTAAGATCCTAATTTAATTTGGATTTGCCAAGAAGCAGACTCTGAGAAAATGATTCCAGAGTAAGTAGTTGATTTGGGAGATGATTCCAGGAAACACCAAAGGATAGTGGGGGAGCAAACAAGGAAAGACAAAGAAACCAAACAAGCAAGTGCATTTCCAAGCCAATTACCAACTTGGCCCACTGAAGCGCAAGCCCAGAAGGGTTACTGTAGGAAAGAGGGTGAGAATTATGCCAGAACCATCTGCAGGGATCACCTGAGGGACACTGCAGCTGGAGTGTTAGCAAACTTTTCTTGTCAGTCAGTGACTGAGTGCTGCCCTCAGGGTGCTACTCCTTTCCCTTTTAGTCTGCTGTGAATTAGCAGAGTTGCTCTGGAGAGAAAGCTTCAGGTAAAGAGGTGTGACTGCTGGCAGCTAGAAGTCTGCTTGCACTGAAGTGAAGAGTCAAAGGAACATTTGTCAAGGCACTGACATGAAACACAAGTCAAAGCCTAAGTCATGAACTATAACCAAGGATTGTTATGACTATACCCAAAGAACAGTGCTGAAGTAGTTGGAAACCAAAAGCAAAATCTGAACTACGTTTGCCTAATTACTTTATCAGTTGAATTCCTTTGGTCATGTTTCTTTTAGAAGTGTAAGAACATTGATTAGAAGAGAACTAGGAAGGGGGTGTTTGGGATCATTTAGAGACCTTCAGTTTTCCGAAACCTCAACCCACACTTAGCCCATTGGCCTTCCTTGGCATCCCTGCTTCCTTGCTCAGGCTCTTCCTGTCTGGCCTAGGGAGACTACTACTTTCTCACAGAGGCCATTAGTAGAAGAAGAAGTAGATTCTCTTCATCCTCTGTTCCTTTCACCACCTGGGCACATCAATCTGTGATATCCCCAAACATGAAATCAAAGTCAGAGCATTTCCTATGGGAGAAGGGAGATTGACAAAGTCAAACCCAGTAGGATATTGACTCACAAAAAAACTTACAGGACTTTCCTCAATCTTTTTTTTTTTTTAACATTTTTTTTTTTTTTTTTTTTACATACAAGCTGGGGTACAGGCCAGAGGCGTGGGGCGGCGAGAGGGTTCACCAGAGACAGAGTGGGGAGCAGAACAGGCAGATCAGAAGTACACTGCTGAGGGGAGCAGCGGGTGAGGCAGGAGAGGTCTGCCCCACCATGTGGGATTCTCCCCGGCCGGGCGTCGAACTTGCGTCGCCGCTGCCGACAGCTCCACAGCGCAGCGCTCAACTGCTGCGCCACCGGGGAGGCCCACTTTCCTCAATCTTTTGGTAAATACCTGGGAATGTGTGAAGAAAGGGATCCCGAGGGCTACTGATCACAGAGGAAAGTGCATCGGTGTGTCACAATAAACACGGGCATGTGCACCAAGGATTCAGGACACAGTGGTGCTGGTTTGAGCAACCGAGAGTGGTTCTGATAGTTTGCTTGTGGGCTAAGGAATCCCTGAGCTCAAAGCCCTAGTGAAACCAGGCACCTGAGCACGCAGCCCTGAGTAGCAACTTGCTACCTTTCTTGGACTGTAACTCACCTCATGTCTGACCTTGAAAGGGTACAATGTCAACCCACCCAGCACAAGCTGAAATGTATATAAGCCCGTAAGGTCCTTTAAGGGACGCTCAGCCTTTGCATGTTCATCCGCTGAGCCACGTACCATGACAATAAACCTGCTTCTTGTTAGCCTCAGTGTCCTGGCTTCCTTATGCCACATAACCCTAGAAGTTCAATCTAGGGATGTTGAGATGCTGGATATGGTGAAGTTCAATATAAGGAAAGAATTCAAAGACACAGAGACACAAGAACGTGGCTGTAGACTTAGCCCTATAGTTGGTCTCATCGTCAGGATTTGAGCTATATACCAGTGAGAGAAACACTGGCATCACTGGTAAGCAGTACCGTAGTGATTTTCTGTGATCAAAGTTGCTGCTATTAGAAAATGAACCTTGCTTGCTCCCATCTCCCTGTGAATCTAGGTCAACTTTCCTAATTCAGCAACATCATGGGCTAGCATTCCTTCCTTCAAAGCACTTTGCTCAGTTTGTTGCTGCACATTTGTAGGGTAAATGAAAGAACGATGAGGATTTTCCGCCCTCCGCCATTGGTCTTAATGATAGACCCCTGCGTCCCGCCAGCGTGCCTGATGACGGCATCTGAAGCAAGGCGTGGGCGTGCGTGAGTGGGCACGCCTGAGCCAGAGACTGAGCATATAAGGGCTGAGTCACAGAGCAGCAACAGCGAAGAACAGAGCGTGGTGGCAGAGGACAGTGAGGCAGCAGAGGACCACATGGTGGAGAGTGGGGAAAAGTGGCAGAGAGTGGCAGAGTGTGGCAGAGTATGGCGGAATGTGATGGAGTGCTTTCCGTGAACATCATGGGAGGAGCTAAGGCAACCAGGCTGCTTGAACCGACGAACCTACCCAGTCTGAGATGGCTGCCGAACAATATTCATATGGGTGACTTGATTAGTATCTGGCTCTTCTACTAGATGACAAGCACCCCAAGAACTGGGGCCCCGTGTTTTTCTTCATCTCTTATCCTTGGCTCCTAAAGACCAGACCTGCATGGTGGGCATTCACTAAATCTTTGTCAAATGAGTGAGTGAATACATGAATGCACATGCCTTTTTTTTTAAGTCTTATAAGAATTAAAATGTGGTGTAAATTGGCCAGTATTTTTCAGGATCTTTCTTGTATTGGCACTTTATTCTGGTCACTGGGAGCAGAAGCAGAAAAATAACATCACTCTCACCACCCATGTCTGAAGGTGTGAATGTAGCCTCTGCAAACCAGTGCCTGTATAGGTAAAGTGGTTTTGTGATGCCTTCTTTTCTAAACAGAACAAGAATTTCACCAGATTATAAAAGCTGTCTTGGGATCTGAACAGAATGAATGTGCAGCAAGTGCTAACAGGGAAAGATAGAGCAGTCCAGCACCCCACATCTCTTTAATCTGCATCCTGGGTACTAAAGGGCTGATGGGAAGGTTTGCTGGCCAAGAGACTGGATTTTAATTGGTCTGCAAAACTTTAATAAACTTTGTTTTAAGTCTTTAACTTCACCGTAATTCCCTTTGAACAAACTTCATGGAAATAACTAACCCTGAGCAGCAACGGTGTTCTGCCAGAGAGATACCAAATAAGAAAGGCATGTGATTCCTGAATTTGGGTGAATGAACCTGCAACACTCATTTAAAAGGTTTTTTTACTATCAGGAAGCAAACCAGGTTTTCTTTCAGCAACCTTATTTTTCTAAAGAAAACATTTGGTGCCCCCTGCTGGCAAACTTTATAGTGACTTTCACATTCACAGTATCATTCTCACAGGAACTGGTTATGAAAAACCCTAACACAACTAATTCAGTAAATTTCTAAGAATATAGACAATTTACATTTTCAATTTTCTTATTGTATAAATTTCCCTACCACTTCCCATGGGACAATTTGTGTTCCTGCGCAAGTATCTTTTTGTAAGTAAAAATTTTCTCTAAAGTAACATGTTTTAAATAAATAAACAAACATGTTTCATGCATAGTTTGTTTTCGTACTAAGAGAAAGACAAGTAGGGAAAGGTGAAGGAAGTGCTAGAAATCCTTGAGGCTCCTTCCATCTCTAACAAACCCGATTCCAAAAAAGTTTGAGGATGTTTTTGAGATTAACATTTGGCCTAAGAAAACTTACCTGGTTGGTCAGTTTTCACTTTGATAAAAGAATTGCATTCCACATGCTTGGTTAAAACATGATAGGCCCCAGTTAGCTCCTGGGGTATGAATTAGAATCATACTTCTTAACCTCCCATTCAACCCTGGATGTAAGAAAAACAAGACAGAGAAATTTAATGTCTTAACATTCTAGGATAACAATTTTAACTAGCTGATATATTATGTTTCAGGGGATCCCACTGCTTCTAAATCAACTGTGCATAAAACTCTGCAAGTCATGTGTGCGAGTAGCAAAGACCAGAAATAATTTTTCTGGAAATGTGTGGGTCGATTGGTGGAGACGAACCCTGTTCATCTTGTACTCCAAGGGCACATTCGCAGTTCGTGCATGACCCCCATTATGCTGACCCCAGGAAATGTGATCCTAAGTATTAACCAGAGCAGAAAAGCATCTACAGGGCTTAGCAACATGGTGGTGTCTCATGAAGCATTGGCCCAGAATTCAAGTCGGTAGCTAAGACCCCCCCAAAAAAAGCCCAGCAAGAGCCTGAAGCTTTGGAAGATCTTTTAGTTCTTTGGTTCCCCTTTTCTTACAACTGAGTTAAGGACCCAAGGCTTTAGGAAGCTTGTCTATGTGGACTTAAGGAGTTAGAGTTGAGCCAGAGCTAGGTTCTCTATGTTCTGTGTCTTCCTCACCATCTTTCTTGTTCTTCCTGTCGGCTGGTGCAAAATACAAAGAGGGTGGCAGGGGTACCAATATGAACGCATATTATCTCCGCAGTCTTTCTCCTTTGGAGACGTGAAGTCTGTGACATAACATAAAGGAGAAGGGAGAAAATGATGAGTCAGTTCGGCAGAGGACACAAGGCTGAGCTGTTGGGCGCCCGCTGCATTGCTGCTCTCAGGTCTCAAAACTCTCCAGTGCCGCGGGGCGTGTCCGTCTCACAGGTGGGGAGCCTCGTCGTCAGATTGGGTAAACACCCTCCATGTGAGGGATTGAGACAAAAGCCCCCTGAAGCAGGACTCCCCGACCCCAGACCTCACCCTCCGTTCCCTCCGCCAGCTGCCTCCTGCTAGCACCTCCAGCTGCACCCAGTCTTATGTGAGACCTGGGTGGGTGAAAGGGCAAAGACCCCCAGAGTCCTCTTTTAAGTATGTTCCACCACAGGAACCTCGGGAGATGCTGTTTCCAATAAGCCAAATGAATCCCAAACCTCCGCAGCTCTTGAAGTCAGTATTTGCCTTTAAAGTGAGAATTATTGGGCCTCCCTGGTGGCACAAGGGGTTGAGTCTTGGCACTATGAAGCTGCCACAGTCACTCCAGCATGAGTTCCATGCCCGACCAAGGAGCTGCCCACATGGCACAGCAGACCTCTCCTGTCTCACCCACTGTTCCCCTCAGCTGTATATTTTGGTCAATCCACCTGTTCTGCTCCCTTCTCTGTCTCTGGTGAGTCCTCTCACCATCCCCCACACCTCTGGCCTACACCCCAGTTCTTGTATGTGGAAATAAATAAATCTTTAAAAAAATAATAAAGTGAGAATTATTGACTCAGGGTGAAGGCCCCAAGCATGAGTCATGCACCCTCATGGGCCTGGTTTGTTTTTAGCCGAGTGGGGGGTGTGCGCACCAGCAAATCATGTCACAGAGAACAGGATCGCACTCATCTGCCCGTCACAGCTGCCTGAAGTGGCGCCCCGCAGACAGAATAGGGTCTGTTTCGAGCCCCCACAGACCCTTAAGGAATGTGATCTTTGCAGAGATCACAGACAGGAAATGACTTTGAGGAAAATCACTTGATGTCATTCCTTGAGTATTTAGCTGTCAGCTCCCAAACTATCAGGAATGAGGTCATGAGTGTCTCCTTGGGCTGCCCAAATAGAGGTTCCAAAGGACTCCAGGAAAGAGAAAAGATGGAAATCACAGTGTTTCGCTTTGGGACAAAATTTGGCGGCACCAGCACGAGGGTGCTGGGTGAGTCAGGCAGACTGGACCTCCAGCATTTTCCAGGGGTGGGACAGTGAGCGGTGTATTCAATGTCTCAGATTCCCCTTCTGCTTGAAAGGTCTCAGGGTATTACAGGCAGCTAATCAACCCCTGATAAATGCTATTTCTGTCCTTTGTCTTTCTAACGCCATGAAGTCATTCAAAACCACTGGTGCCCACACAAAGGGCTTTCCAGCCATGGAAGTCATGTTGATACTAAAATGCAACAAATCAGCAAGTTCAACATTTAATAGAAGATTCCTTGCTTCAGATTCTCAAAGGGGTCCATATTCCCCCCAAGTCTTTAAGATTTGCTCTTATAAATTCTTCCTTGCCACTCGTGGTACTGTTTCCTCTTCTCCTTGGTAACTACCAAGGCTTTATCCCTTCTCCCCAAATCCTGCAGCACCTCCTGTCTCTCTGCCTTTACAGTGCCCTCGTGGCTGGGTTCTCCACAGTGCTGCCAAAGGAGCCGCTGGCATGTCAGTCGAGGGCAGTGGTTGGCAGCTCACAATCACTGCTGGTTGCCCACAGCCTCATAGCCTGCTCCTTTTTGTCAGAGCCAGGGTTTTCTGTCGCTGTCCCTAACTCCCTCCTCTAACTGTGGCTTAGGAAACGGCCCTACCCTTATTTCTTTGAGGGCCCAATTGGTCTAATAATCAGTACACCCCCTGCCCAGTGACTCGTTTATTATTGATTCACAGCTCAGTTCTGGGCCACGACATGTGAGGAGAGGTTTGTGGCTCTTACTGAGATGTTCTCTCCTATCTGTAGGCCATGTAGGCGTGAACCACGCATGAGTCTGTCATGGCACTAGCACACACCTGCCTCATGCACTGAATGTTTTGGTCCCTACTGAGACTACAAGCTCACAAAGTGGTCTTTTCCTTCTGCTACTTTCATGTTACTCCTGCCCAATAGCTGGCATTACAGTGGTCCCTCAACAGTTGTTGAATAAAGAGCTACATGAATAAAAATCATCCAAAATGGTGAATTTTCCTAATGTGCTTCCTAACAGACAAAAAGTCAAAAATCCTTGCTCACAGTAGAAGGGCTAACCACATGGTGATTTTCTCTGGCTACAAACTCTCATCTATTGTAGCCATCTTTTCCAAAACACAATGTCAGGCCAGATTTCGACCTTTCCTAATTAGGAAACGGTTCCTAAGAGATCTGTACAAGCAGACCTTTCTGCAGGATGTTGTGACCACCACAGATCAAGGTTTTAGTACAACAAAGGCAGAAAGACTTTCAACAACCTGTCTTCTCAGCAGAGCCAATTCCTCTTCCTGGCTTGAGTCACCAAAGTCAACAGACAGGTAATCCAGAAGGGATCGTGGAACCACCTGCAGGTGGATGAAGTGAACCTAAGGTATAATATCTACTGCCCGGACACCCAACATATCAATTAAAAAATCCCACCTGTCCCTAGAAGTCCAGAGGACAAATGAGTAGCTTTGGATGGGATCATTTGCAATTAAGAACAGTAATTTACTTTCTGTTCCTGTAATTATAACTTCTCCTGCCTGGACAGACAGATCCCTCATTGTGTCTGGAACAATTGCAACATTCCAGATACAAAGTCAGCCAAAGGAACCTATCCCAGAGCCTGATCTTTCAACAACCTATCGCTCAGCAGCTCCACGGGGCAGCCACCCGGAGGACCCAGTTTCCTGCCATTGTTAGCACGTTGAGCCTGGAATTCCATCCAAATGGATTTGACCCCTTTACTAAACAGCAGTGCATATTTCCCTGATTAGTATATTCCTGTGTTTAGATGGGAAGTGGTGAGATTGGGGAGGGGGAGGGAGAAAGACAAGGAAAATAACAAGGAAAAAAAACAGCGTCTTTCTGTTCATGCTGTAATAACAGACCGGAATGCTGGCTTTATCCTTAAGTGTAATAAGCATGCTCACCCATACGTAATTTCACCTACAGCTACAGTTTCATCAAAACTGGTGTGTCATAAAATAACCGGACTGGGAGTGAGCAGACACACTTGGCTTCATTCATAAGCAGTGCTATGTGGGCACTGTTTATTCTAAACAGGAGGATACAGAAAAATATAAATTATAACCTCTTGTGATTGGCCTTTTCTACATGAGCTCTGTTTCTTAAGAACAGTATTTCTTCTCATGGTGACACTGAATAGGCCCCTTTGGTATCAGGCAGCTGGGGTGATTCCCAGATGAGGGAGAGGCCTCACAACCCCTTCTGGCCCCACACTCTGCTTTTTTCTTGTCCTCTCTACCACTGCACTTTACCCATTCTTATGGCCTTTTCTACCAAGCTGAAACTAACTCATACAGATCAATTTACCATATGTTCCATACCAAAAATATTAATGACTCCAAGGCAGGGAAAAAAATAACTCACCATTAAAAACCCTACAAAATTATCAAGATTTAAAACTTCTATGTTTTAAAAGAAATCATTGAGAAAATGAAATGACAACCTATAGAATGGGAGAAAAATACAAATCATGTATCTGACAAGGGACATGTATCTAGAGTATATATACAAGAAAGATTACCATTGTAATTAAAAGCGGGCAAGAATCTGAATGAGCATTCCTCTAAGGAACATATACAAAAGAACAACAGGCCTATAAAAAGATGCTTAACATCATTAGCCATCAGAGAAATGCAAATCATAACCACAATGACATAGCACTGTACCACTAGAATTTTTTTTTTTTAATTTCTGTGTAGAAGAACTGGGGACTAGGCCAGAGGTGCAGGTGGTGAGAGGCCAGAGACAGAGGGAGGAGCAGAATGGACAGATCTACTGAAATACACTGCTTAGGGGAGCAGCAGGTGAGACTGGGAATCAAACCCAGGCCTTCACACTGACAGCACTAAGACTTAACCTCCAATGCCACCAGGGAGTCCTTAAAATGGTTATTATAAAAAGACAGATAATAACTAGTGTTGGTGCGGACATGGGAGACTTGGTAGCCTCTTGCTCTGCTAAGGGAAAGTAATATGCTGCAGCTACTTTGGCAAACAATCTAGCAGTTTTTCTCCAGTTCCAGTTAGATGTAGATTTTCCACTCGATCCAGACATTCTGCTCCTGGATATCTACCGAAGAAAAGTGAAAACATATATCGACACAAAAACTTAAACACGTATAGCCACATTATTCTGAATAGCCAATAACCCCATGTGTAGCCAGTGATGAATGGATAAACCATGTGTGGTATACTCAAGCCATGGATTAATAGCTGACAATAAAAAGAAATGGAGGACTGAAACAAGCTACATCATGAAGGAACCTTGAAAATAAGAAGTTAAAGACATCACTCACACACACACAAACACACACCTATTTTCATTATTTCATTTTGTGAAGTATCAAGAATTGGCAAATGATAGAGACAGAAAGTAGAGTCATGGTTGCCTGGACTGAAGCAGTGAAGCCTCCGAATTTCTCCAAAACTGCAGAAATGACCAAAGTGGGGTATTTGGGGCTGACAACTAAGAGGTATGAAGTTTTTTTTTATGTTAATGAAAATCTTATAAAATTGATGGTAATGATGACTGTTGAACAACTCTGAATATATACAGACTCATTGGTTTGTATACTTTAAATGAGTGAATTGTACATTATGTGAATTTTCTTTTATCTAAACTTCAGGAAAAAGCTATAGGTCAATTAAATACTCAGAATTTACTAGCAAACTTGAAAACGCATGGGACCTAAACCCAGAATTTTTGTGGTCTTGTCCTAATGTTGACCATATTCTAAATAGTTTACTCCCCAGGGAAAGTCTTTTTAGTCTCTGACCTCTGTGTCCTCACCTGTAAAGTGAGGAGGGGAGACAGATGCTCTCTGAAGACCTATGCACCCCTAGTTCTTGTAAAAAATAGTGACGTCCCAAACAATTGTGCTGATAAAATGGCCTGACTGTTCTTTGAACTCTCTGAAAGTTATCATATTCTTTTCCTTGATTTTCAGAATTCCACCACGGATTCCACTGGGTATTTAAAATAATAAGTTAATTGTGTTTGATTTCAATGAAAGCAAAGTGTTTTAAATTAGCATGATTTGTTTATGTGCTGATAACAGCCTTTTTCTGTGGGCTGAGTTGGGGGTAGTGTAGCTCGCTTAGAGCCAGTCTCCCTGGTGACCCAGCTGGGAACCTGGGACGTCCCTTCTCATTTGCCCTAAATAGGATCCTTTAGTCTTCCTTATCCCTTCCATAGGTATGTTTTTTTTTTAATTCAATCTATTTGACATATAACATTGTGTAAATTTAACATGAACAGCGTCTTATTTTGATACATTTACATATTGTAGCATAATTGTTGTCATAGCAATATTATTACATTATAGCACAATATTGTTTTCTATATTCATTATACTGTACATTAGATCACTATGATTTATATACAACTCTGAATATTTTTCCCCTCAACAACGTCTGTCTTATCTCCTCACTCCCATTTTACTCCCTGTTAACCACAATTTTACTCTCTGTCTCTTCTAAGTTTGACTTTCTTTTTAGATTTTGTATGTAAGTAGAATAGCATACGGTACTTGCCTTTGACTCTTCCTGTGCTAATCCTTATTTCTGGCTATTGAGCCAATTAAATTCCTAGTCTAGTACCACAGGCCTGCAGATTAATCCTGGCTGGTAAGATCATATGGTCTTACATTTTTTGGACATGAGTTTTGTTGATTTGACCTTTTTTGACTTAATGGTGGTAGGCACAGGGTGCTATCTCCACCAAGCTGCAACATCCATCACTGACCACATGCCTGCCTGACACAATGTAATTCAGCCCAGACTGGCCACAGGGAGTGGTAACAGGGCCCTTGCCTCCCCAAGGACCCCCTTTTATAGACAACATGGTTGCAGGGATGTAGAGTCTGTTTGCTTTCTCTCTTCCCCATGCCCAGCCCCTTGGCTCTGCTCCAAAGATTTCCTTTTCCTCACCAAAAGAAGATTTATGCTTTTCAACTATAACTTTAGCTCAAGTGCTATTTCTCCTTAAAACCTTCTTGACTATCTGCACTGATAAACAGTTTCTCTAAATTTCATTGTAATAATGGTCACGAGCACAAAGCGTGGGATGGGTCCCTAATGCCTGTGAAGTAGTGCCTCCAAGGAGTCACTGAGGCCGGGTCTGAGTGTCATGTTTCTCAGCTACCCCGTTCTGTTCCAAACACAGTCACAATAGACATTAAACGTACACAGATGTTGAAATATAATGTGGTATACCTGAAATCTACATCATGTTATAAATCTGTTACTTCAATAAAAAGCATTTTAAACTAAACAATAGTAATTTATTTACTGACTATGCTAAAAAACTCAGGGACTACATACAAAGATGTGGTCCACACCAACATGGTGAGACCAAAATAAAAAACAAACAAACAAATAAAAAAACACACTGATTATTCTCAAATGGATTCCAGGAAATGAAGCTAGAAAATTTCCAGAAATATTATGATCATGCCCTATATGTGATCCAGTCATAACCTTTCTAAAGGTACATTTAAGTGTTTCTGAAAATAATGAAGTCATCGATTTCTTTTTCTAACCTCTCTACTGGGATCTGGAGGATGGGGTAGTTCTTCTGTCCAATGTTCCAGTCATTCCATGCAGAGATGATGCCACTATCCCTCTATGTCCCCCTTCCAAGTGCTCTAGTGCAGATATTCATCTGTGCTTTGAAGATCCCCCTAAGTTCTCCTCTTAAACTTGACTTTATCCCTCTCCCTCATCTTTACTAAATGCATCTTACTAAATGCAGTTTTTTCTCACACTATTTTTGGAGTAATGAAAATGTTCAGAATCCATGCAGATAAATTGTATATCACATATACAATTAGTCACAGTCTGAAAAAAATAGGATTGTTGCAAACTACATCATTAGATTT
This sequence comes from Scalopus aquaticus, assembly GCA_004024925.1. Taxonomy (NCBI): domain Eukaryota; kingdom Metazoa; phylum Chordata; class Mammalia; order Eulipotyphla; family Talpidae; genus Scalopus; species Scalopus aquaticus. The sequence continues at coordinate 93,162 of PVIJ01001740.1, forward strand.
GGCCATAGCAATTTTTGGCATTTTGTTAGGTTTGTTTTGCTTTGCTTTGCTTTGCTTTGCCTTGGTAGTGAACAAAATCTTCAAGGAAATTTGAATGGGCAATAATTAGTGTTCTTCTGCAATCTTGTTAGCAAGTCAAATTAAAATCAAGTCTAGGTCAAATCTTCATACACGTACAAACATTTACTTGATAAACATTCATTAACAAAGCAGGTTCAGGCCTCTCTGCTGGCTCAAAGGGTTAGCACAGCACTGTGGAGCTATTGGCAACTGCGGCACGAGTTCGATGCCTGGCCGGGGAGAATCTCACATGGTGCGGCAGACCTCTCCTGTCTGGCCCACTGCTCCCCTCAGCAGTGCATTTCGGTCGAGCTGCCTGTTCTGCTCCCCACTCTGTCTCTGGTGAACCCTCTCACCACCTCACACCTCTGGCCTGCACCCCAGCTTGCATGCAAAAATAAAATAAATCTTAAAAAAAAAAAGCAGGTTCAAAACAATTCATCATCTAGTTCTCCAAATGTGAAGTCCCTGTTCATACAGACATGCTCCAAACATCCTGTAAAAGATTTGCTCACAGCAGACACAGTCATATTCCTGGAAACAAGCAAAGCATTGTAATTTCGTGGTCATAACAGCATAGGACCAAGTTAGGCACTATCATAATTTCTCCCTTTTAAGATACAATTAATTGAACATTTATCACTCAAGTTGAGGTTCTCTGCCTATCAAGTCAGAATACCAGGAAGACCAAAGTAAATGAGTGTCTGAAAGTGGGTGGATTGGGGCTCTTGAGGGTGGCTGAAATGGGAGAAGAGAAATGATGGAGCCACCAGAACTATATGCCGATCTGGCAGGAGGAGTTAGATGCACATGCCCTAAGATCCTAGTGAAACCCATGCCAGAGGAGAAGATCTGTACCATGTGGCCAGGGACAAGGTGAGAAGAGCCACAGCCGTAGGATATGGAATTATGACCCCCTTCTCTCCCCTCCTGCTGTATGGAAGTTTCTGATCAAGAAAAATCTGTGGCCCACCACACAGGCAGGCAGCCTTGGGAAAGAGGCAGACAGTGAGCACACAGGACATCCAGCCTGGATTCACAGGGAAAAGGGGAAACAGAGTGACCGTGTGCTGGAAACCATTCTCCCCACCATCCCGGTTGCATATCAAAATCCTGGTTCCCCTCTTGCCCTCCTCCCTCCATATCCACACACTCCCTTCCATTATTGCCCTGATATATTTTTTTAAAGCACCTAAAACTAAAGTCACATTGCCACCTACTGGGAAAAAGAGAAAGGTACCTAATTACTATGAGATAAATATGCAGGCAAAGGAGCATACTATCACATAATATGAAAAAAAAAATCACAGTTATATGGTATTGCAAAAAGAGAAAAACAACTGTCCAGAAATCAAATTTAAAGATAAAGTTTTCAAAATACTTGTCATGAAGAAATTGAACAAACTATAGAAAAAAACAGACTGGTTCAGGAAGGAAACTAATGAGCAGAAGAAGTTCTTCATCAAAGTGATTTAGTCTATGAAAATAAAATAGAGATTTTAGATTCGAGTAATTCAATGACTTCTATAGAAAGTATAGGAAGTAAGATAGATCTTATGAAAAGAAAAATATAATGAGATTGAATATAGAAATTTATAAATGACTCAAGTGAAAAAGAAGAAAGAAGATATAGAAAATAAATGAAAAAAACTATGAAAACTCTCAAACTCCTTTAGAAAAGGAAATGTAAGAATAATGGGCATTCCAGAAGGCAGAAAGAAGCAGAGAGCTAATTTAAGAAAAAATACTGAGAATTTCAAACCTGGAGAAAGAACTAACTATAAAAGTCTGTGAAGCCAATAAAAAACTTAACAAAATAAATGCAAAAATGTCTACACCAAGACACACAATGGTAAAATTATCAAATGCCAATAATAAAGAAAAAATATTAAAGGCTGATGGGGAGGGAGGAAATCATGTAACATACCAAGTCCCACCCCCCTCCCTTTCTGGCTATCATCAGATTTCTCAGAAGAAACTATATAGGCCAGATGAAAATAGAATGACATATTCAATATACTGAAAGGTAAAATCTACCAGCCAAGAATACTCTGTTTGACAAATGATCATTCAAGTATGAAGGATATATAAAGGCTTTCCCAGGCAAATAAGACTAATGGAGTTCATGACCACCAGACCTGCCGTACATGTAAAAGTAGCTCTTTTACATGAAAGAACAAAAAAGACCAAATCTTGAATAAGGTGATAAATAGCATTAGAAGTTTGCAAATCTGTGTCAAAACAAAGTGTAAAATAGTTAATTATACTGTAAAAGCTAAAGGGAAAGAAACACTCAAAAATAGCTTTAGTTACTTTAATTTGACAGTGACCACATGGTAAGGGATAATTTGAGACAACAAAAAAGCATTAAAGGGGAGAACAAAAAGAATGGAATCTGTACAGGCAAATAAAGGCAAGACTACACCAGCATAACAATGGCTATCTTAGCTATGAAAAGTTTTATACAATTGTCATAATGGCTACAAAACAAAATCCGAAACAGAGACATAAAGCAAAAAAAAAAAAAAAAGGGGGGGGGGGAAAGAATTACTATGAAAAACCAAACACACAAATAAAATGGCAGATAAAAACAACCAGAAAAACAAACAAACAAAAAAAAAATGACAGCAGTAATATCCTATATGTCAAAAATCACTCTAAATGTGAGTGGCCTGAACTCATCAATCAAAAGGCACTGAGTGAGCACTAAAGGCTTCACTGATGGCCTAGGGGTTGTTTCAGTGGTATCACCATTATGGCCTAAGTTGAAGAGTTCAATCCCAACCAGGGAGCTGACCCACATATGGTACAGCAGACCTCTCCTGTCTCACCTGCTGCTCTCCTCAGCAGTATGTTTCAGTAGATCCATCTGTTCTGCTCCCCATTCTGTCTCTGGTGAATCCTCTTACCCACTGCACCTCTGGCCTTCACCCAAGTTCTTCCATGTAGAAATATAAGAACCAAAATAACTAAACTACATTTATTTATAGGAGATTCATATCAATTCTAGAGACAAACAGGATCATAGTAAAATGGTAGAGAAAGGTATATTAAGCAAATGTTAAAGATAAAATGGCAGGAACAGCTATACTCATAACAAGTGGAATAAGCTTTCAACAAAAAAGGAAATTAAGAGCCAAATATAGACATTTTATAATGAAAAAGGGGTCAATCTATCAAGAAGACCTAACACTTATTAATACACATGCACCCAACATATAAAGCAAACATTAACAGGCTTGAAAGGGGAAAAAGCAGACAACATAATAGTAATAGAGTACTTTATCACCCCACTTACATAAATAGGTCATCCAGACAGAAAATTAACAAAGAAGCAGTGGTATTAAATTGCACAGTAGACCAAATTAGACCAGACAGGACATCATTAAAAAAAGGAAAACCATAGACCATCTGATGCACATAGACTTTGTAACAAAATTTTAGTGAAATGAATTCAACAATGAATTAAAAAGATCACACACCATGAACAAGTGCATTGGAAATATGGTTCAATAAAACCATGCAAGATGATTCAAAGTATGCAAATCAAATCAACATGATATACCACATTAACAAAATAAAGGATACAACCATGTGATAATCTCAATAGACTCACAAAAAGCACTTGGCAAGATTCAACATCCATTTATGATAAAAATTCTCAATAAAATGGGCATAGTAGAAAAGTCCCTCAACATAATAAAGGCCATAGACAACAAGGCTGATTATTAATGGTGATAAACTGAAAGCTTTTCCTCTCAGATCAGAAAAATACAAGTATGTCCACTATCATCGCAATTATTCAACATGGTATTAGAAGTTCCAGTCACAGAAATTAGACAACAGGGGGCCCCCTGGTGGTGCAGGGGTTAAAGTCTAAGGGCTATCAAGCTATTGCCAGCCACTGTGGCATGAGTTTGTTCCCTGGCTAAGGAGCTGACCTATATGGCACAGCAGACCTTTCCTGCCTCGCCCACTGCTCCTCTCAGCAGTGTATTTCAGTTCTGTTCCCCACCTGCTCTGCTCCCCACTTTGTCTCTGGTGAATCCTCTTACCCCCCTGCACCTCTGGACTACACCCCATTTTTTGTATGCATAAATAAATAAAAAATACTTTTTTAAAAATAATTAGACAACAAAAGGAAGTAAAAGGGATTCTAATAAGAAAGTAATAAAACTATTACACTGGTCAACAGTGAGATCGTTACTGACTTAAAAAGGCCCTAATCTGTAGTATCTTGGTGTGCTGAATAAGAATACAACCTTGAAATTTTTTTATTAGCTCTCGTTTTGAAGATACTTCATATAATTCATTTTATATGTTTCACCATGTAAATTTATCCAGTAGGACTGCAACAACACCCTAAATCAGCCTAGAATGATGTTATTACTATTGCATCGCATTGCAGAATACCATCATGTACACATCATCCAGAGTTGATTGCATCATTTTCTGATGCAATGCAATACTACTGTCAGGCGGCTGCTGAAGTAAGCTGACGTCTGCAGCACACTACAGAATGCCCTGTCGGGGGCCTCCCTGGTGGCACAGCAGTTAAGCTCTGCACTGTGGAGCTTTCTGCAGCAGCGATGAGAGTTCGATGTCCGGCAGGGGAGATTCCCACATGGCGCAGCAGAACTCTCCTGCCTCTCCTGATGCTCCCTTCAGCGTATTTCAGTAGATCTGCCTGTTCTGCTCCCCACTCTGTCTCTGGTTATCCCTCTCACTGTCCCACACCTCTGGCCCATATTCCAGCTTGTATGCATAAATAAATAAGTCTTAAAAAAAAAAAAAGAAAGCCTTGTTGGAAAGGTTGAGCATTGAAAATATTTCAGATTTTGTGTGAGACAGTTTAAGCTACTGTTTCATAGAACTGTTATTCTTTTATCCATTTAGGCACAATACAGAACAGTAATGCCTCAAAAGTGTGTTAATAGCATGGACAATTTCTGTTCTATTTGTGGGGAAATGACATTTGCCAACCAGAAGAAAAGTATCACTTCTCAAGTGAAGAAGGCTTATCACTTTTACTTAGGATGCAAGGTTGGTGACCAAGACAAGCCTTGGGCCCCACACATATGCTGTGCTACATGTCCAACACGCTTTCACAGTGTTTAAATGGCAAAAGACCATCAATGCCGTTTGCAGTCCTCATGGTGTGGAGAGAGTCAAGCAACCACAGAAAAGACTGTTACTTCTGCTTGTCTCCTCCTCTTTCAGGCTGAATAATGAAGTCAAAGAAGTTGAGAATAGTCTACCCAAACATTCCATCTGCACTGAGACCAGTTCCACATGGTGAGGGATTTCCTATTCCAGAACCTCCAGCAGAACATTGTCTTGATTCATCTGATGAGGACAAAGGTGAGCCAACCTGTTCTTGTCCTGTTCCATCAGCATGCAGTGATCCAGATTTTCCCTGTGGTACATCATCAACCCCACACAGACTAACACAGGAAGAACTAAATGACCTGGTGTGTGATTTGGACTTCTCCAAGAACAAGGCAGAATTGCTAGGATCAAGACTCCAACAATGGAATCTTCTAGAAGATGTCACAATTACTTTATAGCAAAAGCACCACCAGCAGTTGGAGCCTTTCTTCAGAAAGGAAAGTACTCTGGTATTCTGTTCCAATATTGAGGGCCTCATGAATGCCTTAGAAATCACTCATGATCCACAAGAATGGAGACTATTTCTAGAATCTTTGAAACTGAGTCTTATGGCTGTGCTTTTGCACAATGGAAACCATTGTCCATCTATTCTATTCCTGAACAGCTGTACAAGAGACAAGCGAAGAAATCTAAGAAGTAGTCTATGACTTGATTTTTTACAGGTATTAACCATAGGCCTATTACTATTGGCATGCATTTCGTGATGTAAACATCAATTTATTGCAGATTACAAAAAAACTAGAGCCAAAATTAGAATTTGACTGTCATATTCATGTTGAGCACATACAAATTGATAGGAAGTGACTAATTTTATTTCAGTAGCATGACTTTTGTAAAAATTTGTTGACCAGTGTTATTATTTGCAAGTGATATTATTTTACATGTAGAATACCTTAAAGACTTCATGAGAAAAACTACTAGAAAAAAAATAAACAAATACAGTAAAGTTGCAAGCTATAAAATCAATACACACAAAAAATGCATCTCTATATGCAAGCAATGAATTTTTAGAAAGGGAAATTAAGAATTTTATTTGCAATGGGACCAAAAAAGAAGAAAATACCTAGGAATAAATTTAACTAGGAGGTGAAAGACCTATATGTTGGTAGCTACAAGTCACTGCTGAAAGAAATTAAAGCAGGTCCCTCCAAAGGAAAGATAAACCATGTTCATGGACGAGGAGAACTAACATTGTTAGAACAGTCATCTTACCTAAAGCAATATACAGATTCAGTTTGGTTTCTTCTAATTTTATTCTTCACAGAAATAGAACAAACAAATCACAAAGTTTACTTGGGTATACAAAGATCCTAAATAGCCAAAACAATCCTGAGAAAAAAGAACATGAAGGTAACTTGTTACCATATTTCAAATCATTCTACAAAGTTACACTAGTCAAAACAGTGTGCTATTGAAAAATCAGACACACAAATACATGGAACAGAATTGAAAGTCCAGAAATAAGTCCACACATATATAGGTAACTAATTTATGACAAAAGAACTAAGGCCCAAAGGGTGAAGCAAGGAACGTCTTTTCAATAAATGGTATTGAGACCTTATACTAATTTAAAAAAATGGTATTGAGAAATCTAGACAGTAACAAGCAAAAGGGCAAAACTAGACCACTATTCTAACACTATACAAAAGAATAACACAAAATGAACTAAAAATTGAAATACAAGACCTGAAATCATAAAATACATACAAGAAAACATAGGTGATAAGGGCTTCACATCAGCCTCAGTGATATATTTGTGATATTTGTGATATATGTATCCCACAGCTAGAGAAATAGAAGCAAAAGTAAACAGTTGGGGACCACATCCAACTAAAAAAGCTATTTCACGGTGAAATAAATTATCGCTAAAATGAAAAAGCAATCTACTGAATGAGAGATGATATTTGCACATCATATACCAAATAAGAGGCTCATCTCCAAAATATATAGAGAAGTCATAAAACTCCACAACAAATAAAGCAAGCAACTAAATTTTAAAAATAGGAAGAGGACCTGAAAATAAACTTCTTCAAAGAAGACAAGGCCAATAGGCCCATGAGATGTTTATCTCCTATTATTAGGGGAATGCAAACCAAAACAATAATGAGATATCACCTCACAGCTGTGAGAATGGCTGTTTATCAAAAATGCAAGAAACAAGAATGTGGACAGAAGGGAAATTTTGTACAATGGGTGGAAATATAAATTGGTGCAGTTGTTATGGAAAACCGTATAGAGATTCCTCAAATAATTAAAATAGAAATGCCATATGATCCAACTGTCCCACTGCTTGGTATTTATACAAAGAATATGATAAGACTAATTGGAAAAGATATAAGCTCCCCCATATTCATTGCAGCATTATCACAATAGCTAAAAGTTGCAAACAATCTAAAAACCCATCAATGGGTGAGTGGGTAAAGAAGATGTGATATATACGTGTGTGTGTTTGTATATACCCACACACACAATGGAATACTGCTCAGCTATAAAAGAGGTGAAGTTCTGCCATTTGCTATAACATGGACAGAGAGGGTATTATGCTGAGTGCAATAAGTCAGATGCAAAAAGACAAATATCATGTTTCATTTATATGTGGTACATAAAAAAAATAAAAACAAACTCCTAAACTCTAAGAACAAAATAGTGGTTTCCAGAAGAAAAAAGGGTTAGAGGGTGACTAAGTCATGTAAAAAGGGTCAGTTGTTTGGTGACAGAGGGAAAATAGATTTCCAGTAGTAATGAAAGGTAATGTATATAAATATATATATGCATTTTATATACATATATGTGTATATATGTATATATACAGATGTTGTTTTATAAGTTTGTACACCTAAAACCTGTATAATGTTATACACCATTGTTACTTTTATTTCAGAAAATTATAATCAGCATTATCTAATCTCTTAAACCAATGACAGCATAAAGGACCAATCGGGGCTCAATCTCTAAAAATATCCCCAAGGGGAATTCAGTCCACAGAAGAGTGGATTCTTAGGTACTGTTCTTTTATTTTTTAAGATTTATTTATGCATGCAAGCTGGGGTACAGACCAGAGGTGTGGGGCAGCGAGAGGGTTCACCAGAGACAGAGTGGGGAGCAGGACAGGCAGGTCAACAGAAACACACTGCTAAGGGGAGCAGTGGGCGAGGCAGAAAGGTCTGCCCTGCCATGTGTGAATCTCCCCGGCCAGGCATCAAACTCGCGTCGCTTCTGCTGACAGCTCCACAGCGCAGCACCCAGCTGCTCTGCCACTGGGGAGGCCCTTAGATGCTGTTCTTTCACAGAGAAGGAACACCTGTAAGCACAAATCTATACATCTTGAATCCCTTTAAGTTCACTGATGAGTACTGATTAAAGAGACACAAGTTTCATGAATAAAAACCCATTGTTGATACCTAATGTAAGAATTAGCAAAGCAATGGTAGCTAAACAAGGAGGTCTTTTTAATAGAGGTGTCTGTTCCTCCTAACATAATCCTGGCTGGCCACCTCCTAACGAGGCTTTCTTTATTAGCATCTGGGGTGTACAGAAACTAAAGTAACACATAAATTATCATATTATTTATACATCAACTTTTCTAAGTAACTTACAGCCATCAAAACACGTCTACAAATTAGCATTTTATGAATTAACCTCTTCAAAAAAGATTTTGCGTCATTTTATTGATTTTAAATAATTATTTTTTCACTCCAATTCTCTTGAAGTTAGGCCCACATATACTGAGACACTGATATTGTGAGTACTTGGGGAGTCTTCTGAATAGGTATTGAAGATGAATGTCCACCCTGCATATTGTGTGTTGCTTGAAGAGGATCTTGTAAGCAATGCTGGGAGCCGAGGGAATCCGACTCCCAGCCTGGTCCCCCCAAGTCTCTTGTCGACTTCAATCTCTTCCTAAGAGGGCTGTGCTTGGTGAATGTTTTCCATACCACTCCAGTTACACACTTATAAACCAGAAGGCCTTTAACCTTTGTGGTTCAAGGACCACTTTGAATAGTTACGGAAATCTTTCAATAATGCACATAAGCGTGTGTAAACCATTAACATTAAATGTAGACAGACTTCACTACTAAAATTAGTGTTTTTGTGTTATTTGGATAGCTGCCTAGAAGTGTAATGGCTGGGTTGTGGGGCAGACCCCTTTTTAATCTTTTAAGAAACCTCCACACTGCCTTCCATAGTGAATCTCTCAGTTTTCCTTCCCCTTCTGTCTTCACCTAGTGCTTCATAGGACTCTGAGTCACTGAACAGCTGAATTAATTCATACTGAGCCATAGTGACTGAACCTGATATGTATCCCCAGCAGTATTTCACATTTTAATAGCAAATGTGCTGTCCAGGCTGCAATGGATGCTAAAGAATGAGTCTCTAACAATGGATTCCAATAACTTGCACTACTCTGGGAAAGCTATTGTTCAAGCAAGTTCCCCAACTCAATTGTGGAGGCTATTATGTATTCCTCAAAACCAGAAGATTATTTTTGCCACTTGCTTGAAATATTTAAGATCCTTGACAAGATTAGAGGGTTGAGAAGAATCCTTCTCTATCTCAGCAGAAGTATTTCAAAAGAGATTCTGAGGAATCCTACCCCTTTTTCTATAACCTGCCATCTTTTCCTAAAAGAATGGGGAGAATTGGGTCTATTTCAATACACATAGTGTCAGAATCTAAGTTGGAAGATGTTGGTTATCCCAAGGGCTTCCATTTCCACTGGTGCTGGGGAAAGTCCTTCTGGTCAACCTGAGCTCCTGGTACACATTATGGGAAGGTGTAGGAGGGTTACCTGATCCCACCTGGGCCTTGTCCATTCACCTCCTGCAAACATACACTAGGAGCAAATATAGGCCCTGACTCCTCTGTTAGAGATCCTGCCTCACTCAACTTGTCTTATGTCAGACTAACACTCTGACCCTTACCCCTGTGGTGTCCAGTGGTATTTTCTGCACCCATGAACACTTCCTGCCCCTGGACCCCACCTGCTTCATCAAGTCCTGGCTTGATTCTACCTAAGCCTCTGGATCTAATCCTACACCTGACAATTCTGAGCCAACCCCAGTCCTGCAAGGGCTGCAAGTCTCCCTAGGTCACGTGGCCCAATCCTCTAAGCACACAGTCAACTCTGCCACTTTGTCCTCAAGAACTTACATTCTAAAGGAGAAACCAAAAAGTTCTCGTGCTGACCTAGAAGTCAATGATGATAATGTAAGCACAATTAAAAAGTCTGTTTAAAAAAAAAACAACAACATGATTCCACACTGTCATTTTTCATATAATTCATTCAAGAACCCTGGAAGCTTATATTTGCTATCTACTCCATTTTCCCTTGCTTCTCTGCCGAAGTTTAAATGACTCAGCTGGAGTTTAGACCATATTTGCTATTCATGTTTGAACACTTAGGTTTTGAGAAAATATTTGCTTCCCAAATTCCCGGTGATAGACAGATGTCCTAGCTCATTGCTGTTGTTTTTAAAGTATCTTGGCATGGAGAAGACTGGCTTCACATTTCAAAGAATCCCTTTTCTACTAAAAAGAATTTCATGTACACTCACAAAGTGGAGCTACCAGGACCTCCTTAAAAAGAAAAAGAAAAGAAAAAAGAAAAAGCAACTCCTCATTTTCTCGCAAGGCCCACTAATTAGCTCAGTGACCTTGGGCTTAACTTTTCTGGGTCTTGTTTTCCTCATTTGCAATTGAGAGATTTGTTTGATCTCTAAGGTTTCTTCTAAGAGTTGACCTTCTACAACTCTATCAAAACAGGTTACAGCAAAGGAAGCCATAATTTTCCTCTCAGCATAGGGATTTTCAGGAGAATACTCTCAGTCTGCAAATAGAGTTTAAATGTCATTGATCTGTCTTTGCTAAACAAAATGCATTTCCATTTGCCCTTGCTATACTCTTTCACTGAGTAATTAGAAACAGCCATGAGGGGTAAAAATTTGATGGGCCTCTATGACAGCAAGATTCATTCTCCTGCCTTTAAATTGCAAAGTTTAAAAACTGTTGAAGACATTTTCTCATACCAGACCCAGTGGTAACCATTTAATTGGGCTCATCTCAATGTGAAGTGAAATGAACACAAGCATGTGTTTTCTTAGATGGAACAAACACATGAAGAACCCCTGGCTCCTTTTCTGGAATTGAAGGAATTACAGAAAACTTGTGATCTGCTGCCACTGTCTTTGACAGGCATAGACTCAACCATCGGTTCACTGAGTCTCAGTCCCATTGGCCCCTTATGTTCTGAGTTTAGGGTTTGGGGGCATAGGCAGTGTGGGAGACAGAGTTGCCAGTCATCTGACGATTTCTCATGAGCTGGGCTGTTCATCGATTAACAAAGCTACAACTGTCCCTTTGCTCCTGTGGCATGTGAATTCCCAGCACACCTGGAAATGTTTCTACACAGAAAAGGGCAACTGAGTGAAAATGTCCCAGATCATTTTAGCTGCATCATGATGTTAATAAAGGCCAAGGGGGAGCTATAAAGCAGTTAGCTGCAGATACTTGGCCTGCTGCCTGGAGGTTATTTTGCCTCTTTTCTCCCGTTATTCCCTAGATACTGTGTCTCTGTCACTTTGCTGTTCCTCTGGGCTCCTATTCAAACCCACAGGCTATGTCTCTATGAACAAGTACTAAATGGAGATCTACAATGTCAGTTTCATACATGACTCAAAAGAAATGGTGATCGTAGCCCTGTTCTCTTACAGTGTTACAGTCACAAAGGCATATTTTTGGCTCAAATTCAATCCTCAACCTCTAATCCCCAAATACCTCTTTCCTAATGAAAGATGATCTAAAAAACAAACAAACAAAAACAAACAAACAAACAAAAAACTACAGCTAACTGAATCTTTATTTTGTTCATTGTTTTCTGTAAACAAAATACTGCTTTTCATTTCATCCCATGAAGCACATGGTGTGTACAGCGAAGAGTTGGAAGAGGCTATATCATGTTCAATATTTCATATCATGTTCTAAATTTCTGCTAGAATGTAGAATTCTCCCTACCAACAATGTGTTCAAAGGGGTTAGGAAAATTTCACTGCCAACGATTCTGTTTATAAAGGTCTAGAGAAACATTCCATACAGGGAAAATAAGGTCAAGCAAAGCGGGAATTGGGAGCTTGCTCTAGCAGAAATAAGGAAAGACCTGGAAGAAATCAAGTGACAAGAGCATCTCAAATGAAAAGCATTTCCAGACAGAAAAAGTCATCACATTCAGGCACGCGTGCGTGCACACACACACACACACACACACACACACACACACACTCATATATGGACACACAGACAAACACAAACAGAGATCTGGACCAAAGGGCTGGTTCAGCCATGTTCATATTCTCTGGGCTTCTTTTGTGCTTTTCCCACGATGAACCAGTGATCTCTAAGTTCTACTGCAGAAACGAGTTTCTATAAAGGTAAAACATGATTCTATAGTTGCTGTTACTTTTAACATAGAAATTCCAGACTGAGTCTCTTTTGGCTTCATGCCAAACATGATCATTCATTTATTTAAAAAATATACTTTTTAATGGGCATTTACTATACTCTGGGCTCTGTGAATACGTCATAGGAGGCAGACTTGATGAATGGCACTCCTGTTAGGTGAGTGACACAGGAATAGAAAGAGATATTTAAAGTAAAAACATTTGGTGTGACGGAGTATGACACTGTGTGTGGAAATATAAAGGAATGACTAGCTCCACTTGGAGAAATCAGGGACAACCCATAACAGAGAATCAGTTATGCTGAGTCTAGAAGGATAAGGAGGGGATCCCTGAGGAAGCAGGGAGGGCACCATGAGCAGAGGGAAGAGAGGAAGAGGGGGCATGTTCAGTAGACAGCAGGAGATCCATGGGGTGGGTGTTCAGGAGGTGAGTCATATTTTGAAAGCTACTGATCACCACGCTCAGAAATTTTAACTTCATATATAACATAGGCAATGTGGCAGCATAAAGTCAGTCTCTCTCTTATGTGTGCGCTCGTGCTCGCTCTTTCTCCCTCCCTCTCTCTCTCTCCCCCTCCCTCCCTGCCTCCCTCCTTCCCTCCCTCTCTCTCTCTCTCTCTCTCCCTTTCCACTGCATCTACAAACACCACGATTAATTTATGGATTTGTTGAGATTTTCTTTGCTGCAAGATAATGTTGGCAGCAGTGGGAAGAAGGGACAGGAGGTAGGGCAGATAGGAGGCCAGTTAAGAGACTGTGACAATACTCCTGAGAGCTAGTGAAGGAAGCATTGACTTAGAGAGAGAGAGTAGAAAAGCTCTTTTGCATTCACAGATGCAAGGCAGCAATAGCCCAGAACATCCTTGTATCCACGCTGTCCTAGAATATCCTCCTGTGGTCATCCATCTCCTTCTGTACTCAGTGACCACAGCATATTCAGTGGACTCTCATGAGAATAGGAACGGAGTCCCCATACAGGGTACCCAAAACACCCAGCTCTTCATTTCACTTGGGCCTCCTGCCTGGGGACTCAGTGGGTCTAAACTTTGTAGAACCAGAACTCATGCCAAATGTAGTGTTTGGGGAACCTAGTGTCCTCAGAAATCACCTTCAACCTGGCTTATTATGAGGGTAAAGCTGGTGGTTTGAGTTACTTTTGAGATCAATTTTTAAGATAAAGAATCAACACTAAATATGTTTTAGGAGTGCAGGTTCACACCTGTTCAATTGTCTGTTACCACACCTCACCCATTACCAGAGCACCTCTACATAGTCCATTGGGTTCCCCCCCCACTTTGATCTCTACTCCCACACTGCCCTTTTGGTAACCTCAGTTCTGATGACAGATTTCAATGGTTTGTTTTAGTTTTTTTTTTTTTTTCATCTGTTCCTTTCTTTTGTTTCTTTATATTCCACATATGAGCGAAACCATCCGATATTTGTCTTTGTCCTTCTGGCTTATTTCGCTTAGCATAATCTTTACCAGTTCCATCTATGCTGTTGCAAAATAGCAAGAAGTCATATTTTTCACAGCTGAATAATGTTCTATTGTGTATATATATTTTTTTTAAAGATTTATTTATTTATACATACCAGCTGGGGTACAGGCCAGAGGCGTGGGGCGGCGAGAGGGCTCACCAGAGACACAGTGGGGAGCAGAACAGGCAGATCAGAAATACTCTGCTGAGGGGAGCAGCGGGCAAGGCAGGAGAGGTCTGCCGCACCATGTGGGATTCTCTCCGTCTGGGCGACGAACCAGCATCGCCTGCGTCGCTCAACCGCTGCGCCACCAGGGAGGCCCTCTATTGTATATATATATCACATCTTCTTTATCCACTCATCTGTCACTGGGCACTTACGTTGTTTTATAATTTAGATATTGCAAATAGTGCTGCAATGAACATAGATGTGTATATATACCTCCAAATTAGTGTTTTTGTATTCTTCAGATAGATACCTAAGAAAGAGATTGCTGGATCATATGTGTGTGTGTGTGTATACATATATATGTATATACGTATATGCACACACATACATGTGTATATATGTATTTATGCGTGTGTGTATTTTTTTTTATTTTTTGAGAAACCTCCATACTGTTTTCCATAAAGGCTGGACCAGTTTACATTCCCTGCAAGAGAGTAGGAGGGTCCCTTTTTGCCACACCCTGACCAACACTTGCTGTTTCTGCTGTTTGATATGGGCCATTCACACTGGTGTGAAATGGTATCTCATTGTGGATTTGATTTGTATTTCCCTGGTAATAAGTGGAAATGATCATTCTTTCATGTGCTTATTGGTCATTATTTGTCTTCTTTGGAAAAGTGTCTATTTAGATCTGTCTCCTTACCCCTGCTTTTTTTTTTTTGAAGTCCTATTGATCTGCCACGAGTTTACGTAACAGTATAGTTTTAGAAAAACAACTTTACATCTCCATATGTGAATGTGCCTCACACACCAACTACTCCAGTGCCATAACCCTGCCACCTTCTCTGCTCCCCATGCCCTCTGGTAACCAGTATAAAATTCATATATAAAATTCATATATAAAATTGTATTTGTTGCTTTGCTAGTTTGTTCTCTTTGGTTATTTATATTCCACAAATAAGTAAGGCCATTTGGTAACTGTCTTTCATTTTCCAACTTAATGTCACTTAATGTAATTACATCAAGATCCATGAAGACCCCAAACGCACTTTTTAATAATTAAGTAGTGTCTGTCTAAGTATATAATCCACAATTTCTTCTACCCAGTGTTTGATTGGGTTATTTATTTTCTTTTTGAGTTTTATGAATTCTTTGTAGATCTTGCATATCAGTCCTTGTTCAGATGGGTGGCGTGCAAGTATCACTAATTAATTAGTTAATCTTAAAACTGGATTAAAGGGAATTTACTAAATAATAAATTAAGGTATGAAAATAGTAAAAACAAAAAAATAAAGGAAGTAAAATAAAGAATCAATTATCGACTTCCTGGGTTATCAGAAACAGCCTAGTCCTGGAGATGGAGTGTGAACTTCCTGTGTCACCTCACATCAGGATCTCCCTTGTCTTGAATGTTACTGCCAGTTTGTGGTTGACCCAGTTATGAGCAAATGAGAAAATATACAGATTTACAAATGTGATGGCAATGAAAATGAAAGAGCCTTTGTGAGAAAGGGTGTGAGGGACGGTTGAGCTTTCCCATATATCTGAAGACATTGGGCAAAAAAAATTAACTAGGTCAGATGCCAGGTGGTTTAACATAGACATGTTTAAGCAGAAGGAGGTTTTCTAAAATGCCGGAAGTGGGTTGAAAATTCACCTCTTTAAAGTTTAACAGAGTGCTCCTTTGAAAACTATTTACCCACCTTACATGGTTTTGGAAAACTGGGCTCAGTTACTAATATAAGAAAGATTTAATTGAGAAAGTCTTAACCTTACAGAAAATATGGTTCACCATATATTTTTGTACGTTTCATATTACCATAGCAAAATGTAGTGACCTCCACATTCCTGTTTTGTTACCTTCTCCACTAGAAAATTTACTTAAGGAAAATAATTTTATTCTACAAAATTGTTTTATTTTACCATTTTTTCTTTATTTATATCTTTTACATTATTGTGTATTCCCCGTGAAATTCACACCACCGATTCACCCATGAACCATCACCATAATCTCTTGTGCTCTTCTCTCTCCTTATTTTGATCCCTTTTTCTTCCCCAATAACAAAATAACCAAAAAAAAAAAAAAAAAAACAACAGGCAATCATAAATAAGAGACATTCTGTGAGAGAGGAGGAAGAAAAATGGATATTCTACAAAAATTTGCCATTACTTGATTTTACCCATTTGGGAATGACCTTTGAATATTTGAAATACTTTCATAATGCAAAAAGAAATAGAGTGGAACCATTTTTAACTTGTCTCATGAGAAACAAAATGCTAAAAGATAAGTTTGGTTTTAGATAGATAGATAGATAGATAGATAGATAGATAGATAGATAGATAATAGATAGATAAGGAGGGAGGGAGGAAAAAGAGAAGGAAGGAAGAAGGAAGGAAGGAAGGAAGGAAGGAAGGAAGGAAGGAAGGAAGGAAGGAAGGAAGGAAGAGGTCTTTGTGAGAGGTTTTGAAGTTTCTGCTGAAGTAGTAGTAGAAAACCAGATAAACTGTCCACAAATATGTATAGGATGTGTGATGTATCTTTATCTTCTCAAAGGTCCAAAACCAGTGTATATGTGTTAGTGTTAGTGGGGCACACTCTTGAGGGTTTCATACTACTCCAACGCTGTCTAATGTTCAACCCTCAAGAATATGAATTTGAGTCCCCAAATTGTAAGAAATGCATGACTTCTCTGTGTTAAGCTACTGAAATAATGGAACTCAGATATTTATTTACTATCTCCCTCCATAAGAGAGTACTTGCCTCTTATCAATAAATGTACCAATTATTAATAATTCATCTCCAAGTCTTTCAATGATGTCAGTAGAATCACTATAGAACTGTCTTGTGTCACTTCTTACCTCCCTCTGGGTGGGGCTTTTCAGACTCCCCCAATCACAGAGGCAAATTAATCATTCTCACCAGTTAGTGACTTTTGCCCCTATTCGGCAGTTTCTAAATTGAGAAAAGCAGCTACAGTAAATACTGATGTTTTCTCCTTTGGTGATCATTCAATCACACAGAAGCTCCTTGCAGACTTAATTTCATGGACTTTTCCCAGATGCTGTAGGAATCAACCCAAGCAAGCTTCAAATGCACAGTGAAAGCAGACAGCAATAAGGATGACTAACCATCCATATTTATTTTTTTTAAGCTCCAAGCATGGAATAGAGAGTTGGACTACACAATGGTTTTCAACTGTGCTTTAGGGAGGCCTAGGGTTTTCTCCAAGAAGTCTTGGGGGCTGCCGTAGGGAAAGAAGATTCAGTGCTGCTTATCTGTGCTTTTGTGACTGTCCATTCTTCTTTCAAGAAAATTTTCACAAGAATAATTGCTAAGGTCCTTTTGCTCCTAAAGTATCATTTGGATCCCATGCGGCAGTAAGGAGCTGATTGCCAGCACTCAGAATGCAGGTCAAATTTAATGTATTTCTAATTCATAGATGACAAATACAAACGGGGTCTCCTCCCTTATATTTAGAGAAAGGGAAATTCTAGAAGAGGCCTGGGTGAAGAGGAACGAGGTTTCCATCGTGGGGTTTGCCCAGCTTGCTTTATAAATATTATTCTACCCTGGGACTCCAGTTGACCCAAACTTGGTGATAGCATTGTGGCCTAAAATGACAAACTCTTGGCTGTTCTGTGACCTTCATTAGTCACCCCCAACCCTCTCTAGGGAAGCTGGACTTGCAAACTAGATGCCTTCCTCACCCACCAAGCAAAGGGGCCTGAATTTTTCTCTTCTTAGGGTATCTGAATTGTTATTACCATAATTAGCTTTAATTACTCTCCTCATTCTCCTCCTCCCTTTCCAAGCAACACACTATTTTCATTCTTTGTGGGGGCGGCAGACCTCCAAGCATTTGGCAACTCTCCCTTTGATTGAGGTCCTGGGGGAAGAATTTCAGACGGTCAGCTGAGGGCATCTTGGACAACATGAAGAAGCTTAGATGATGAGGAGAGGGTTGGGGAAGGAGAATAGAGGGGATAAAAGAGCTTTTCAGTGGGAGAAACACTCAAAGAACACTTATCACAAGCCCCATTTAGAGATGAGAATGTTGAAACCTAATGAAGTGAAGCAACTCACCCAAGGTTGCCATTGTGGGGCCTTGGAAGAGGCCAGTATCAAAGCCAGGAGATGGGATTAAAACTGAGACTGTTTACTGTTGGCTTAGGGGGTGCTGAACTTCCTGTGCTTTCCCAAATGGTAACAACAAGGTCCAGATTCTTTTGAAAACTCCAATTCATGCCTTAACATTGAAGGCATTTACCAGGTTAGGCCTCTTTGTAGATGCATACACATCTTCTTGTTGGTCCACTGCTCAACTCTCTCTGTCTATGGCCCAGGGATCTCTGGGGCCCTGGGTCTAAGGCAAAAGGAGAGGGTTATTCCCTCACATAGAGAAGGGGTTTCGCCAGCACAGAAGACAATTCTATACTCTTCTCCCACAGTCTCTTCTCTTCCCCCAAATACCTAAGCCTACATTTCACAAATATTTTTGACCATAGTCTCTCATTCACTCATTTGTGAATCTCATTTGTGAATCTCATTTTCTGACATGCATAAGCACCATTTTCCATCTGCTGCCCAGACTACAGACTACAGGGCCCCAAACTGGGGATCCACAGCAGCAAGAAGGAAAGATGGGAGGAGGAGGAACAGCTGGCAGAGAGAACCTTGGACAGGAAAGCAAAGGGTTTTGTCACACAGGCTTAGTTAACACAGAAGTTTATTACTAGGAAATAAAGAGACGGAAGGCAACGAGATTCTGTGAGATTTCCCTGGAAAATAGAAAGGTTAGTTGAGGTCTGTAAATTCAGAAAGATAATTTTAGAAAGCACGACTCCTTTATGGAGTTTTATATTAAAAACATGGGAAGAGAAGAAATAAAGTATCTTGCCTGCTGGGAACAATCCCTCTTGATGAGGGATGTTGGGTTGCATGGAGTCCAGAAAGGCTGGGCTTCACACCCAGACCCACCTGCCCGGTGCAGCACAAGCCTAGAAAGGGGTGTCCTTAAGTTCCTCATCAGCATGACAGCTGCCCTTCCTCAGACAACCCTGGACTGTCCAGAACAGACGCAAGAATAACATGGAACATTGTGCTTTATATTTACTATACCAGTAATGATTTATACAAATGGCGGTGTGTAAGAGCCCATTTTCTTAAAACCAACCACACCCCCCCCCACACACACACCATCTACGTTTCCTCTGGGAAGAAATAGAATCACTTCAATTATAGTGACTATAATTTCTGATCTCGTGCCCCCTCTGCTAGTCTGGAACTCCCAGCCCCCTGGAAGCACCTCCAAGGAGTTCTGAAATCCCTGGAAGGTCTTTCATCTGGCTCATCATGGTCTCCCATGCCAGTTCTGCCCTGCTCCAGCGCGGTCTACACAGTATGAGAATTGCGAGGAATGGCATGAGAGCAAACTCAGGGCAGTGAGCCAGGCCCAGCAGCCCCGTCTCAGCCACCTCCCACCCCTAGTGGGTCAGGTGCTCACACACCTGGGCTTGCCCTCCTCCAAGATGGGTTTATAGCTCAGACCTATTTTGTTCCTCTGCAAATAGGCATCTGGCAAACCTCTCTCATCTAGCTCAGCTGATTCCTCTTAAACTCAACCTCAGATCCAAGATAAACAGACACACAGACACATGGGTATGAAGACAAACACACACGCACACAGACGTGATCAGAGAAACCTAGAGTGTTTTATGGAGGGGGACAGAAGGAGGCATTTTATTTGTTTATCTCCCCAAATTTTTTCTCAAGTTTATTTGAATCATTAATTCAATTTGAATATCTAATAACAAAAATAAATATATTTGGGAAGTTTCTATGAAAAATGAGTGAAATAGGCTGTCTCTCCTTCCTACAAGCTTCATTCATCCATTCCTACCTTTAAACATTGGCTTTCACCTTGTTGCCAGATTATATTTAATGCTGAGACCAAAGGCGAATTTCTCTTCTCAATATATCACTTCTTAAGGGAGGAAAGAAGAAAACAACAAAGACATCAGTTAAATACATTAAGCATAAATCCATCCTTGATTCTAAAATATGATTAGAAAAGATTTCTTAGCGTCCGTTAATGATTAGCATTTCAGATTGAAACACAATTCCACAAAAGAAGTCTCCAGTTCAACCAAAGAATCCCTTGGGGCACTTGGATACTGGGGCTCAAGCTGCACAGGAGTGACTAAGATTTCATTTTGTCTATTCACAAACCTGAACTGTCTCCAATAAAGGTGTCCTGCAAAGTGACCACCACAGAAGGTTACTCACTCATTCTACCACATTGTCATTGCTCACTTTATTTTAGCAACTGTTCTTTAAGAACTTTGCTTATAACCAGTTCATCAACCATATGGAAAAGTCAACCATTTTTTAAAAGATTTATTTATTTATGTATACAAGAACTGGGGTGTAGGCCAGAGATGGGGAGGTGAGAGGATTCACCAGAGACAGAGTGGGGAACAGAACAGGCAAATCTACTGAAATATACTGCTGAGGGGAGCAATGGGCGAGACAGGAGAGGTCTGCTGCGCCATGTGGGAAGCTCCCTGGCCGGGGATCAAACTCATGCTGCAGTGGCTGCTGATAGCTTCATAAGCTGAGACTTAGCACCTTGCACCACCAGGGAGGCCCAAGTCAACCATTTTTTATAGTCTGATTCAGAATTCATATTAAAAAGGAAAGGGAAGAGGAGATGTTAGAATGTTTCTGGGAATCAGGACACACAAGATGCTAAGTGTCATGGAAACCACTGAGCCCAGACCTTGAGCTCTCAGAGGACAACCAGGCCTGGCTCCCTTGGTACATAGCACAGGGCCTGGAATCCGGCTGCCAATTAATAGGCACTGGTTGAAAGTACCTGAAGGAAGGAAGAAATTAGGCAATATTATGGTCAAATCAGTAATCCCAACATGCTCTGCTCCATAATACAACCAGCGAGGGCTCCTCCTCTACACACATGGGCTGGCAACATTAAGATTCAAGGACAAAAGGTGGTTTTTGCCCCTTTTTTCTCTTTTAATCTACACATTTAATAAAGACACAGGGTTAGGTTTTAACAAAAAGTATTCGCACCTTCAATGTTTACAATTCTGTATTTGACACACAGGCAGAAGGATGCCAAAGGCAGATAGATTCAAAGTCAAATATTCCACACTCAGACCAAAGGCCTCAAGTCAGGACAGGCTTCCAGCTGAAGTCTTGGTGGCCTTGCTGAAGGCTGGGGATCTCAGGGTGTCCGCTAGTGAGAGCAAGACCACCTTGTGCTGGAGCTGCGCACTGGGCAAAGAGTCACCCCTCAGTAGAGGGGTCTTACTTCACTCCTGCTGAGCTTGGCCCCTGACATGCCTTGAATTTGCCTGAGGCCTGTAAAAGCCCTCCTTGGCACTCCATCTACCAGGGACTCGGGAATCCATTGTTCTTCAGGCAGGGACTGCCAGGGACCGGCAGGGCATGATGACTCCGAAGTTTCCTCTAAAGGAAGAGGGAGTTCAAAGCTAGTCCTCCCTAGGGAGGAGTCAGGGGTGCTAGAACGGGTAAGAGGAGAGCTTTGCCCAAACACTCAAGATTTGCTGTGATATTTCAGTTCTTCCAGAACTTAACAAAGGAAAACTCCCCTATTCATGATGCACACACTTTATAAGAAAACCGTGGTCTGCAAGTGACATCACTCTGTAACTGGCTGATTTTTGTACACCTTGGAAATCCCTGAAATGGGTGAACCAGTCATATGTGAGCCCATCAAGAAAATCACGCATAATTCAGAAATTCCTTAAGTGGCCTTCTCCCTCACTATGCTCTCCCTTGGGCATTTGTAATTTTTATTAGAAATCAGGTCAAATACAACGATAAATAATGTTATTGACCACTGACTACTATTTGGTAGTCAATTGTAAGTCTATTAAAGGCTTACAATATGTAGAAATTTGTGCCTAAAATCAGTTACCTCATTTAATCCCCATGAAAATGCTAAGGAATAGGGTTTATTCCAACTTCACAGAAATAGAAATAAGGTGTGTAGGCGGCACCCAAAATAGAGTAACAAACCCACAACATAATGGAGTCACAGATGGAACTAATGCACATTGTCACAGGCGATGAGTCAGATCCCCGGGAGGCATTTTTCTCTGTGATATGATTGTTGAAACACAATCATGTTACGGGAACAGAAAAAAACCCAACTGCACACATACCGAGCACACAATTGTGACCAGATAACTTCAGAAACCAGGCTAATCTGACAATTTCTGAAGCCAGTGGCAACCAGAGTTTGGCTGCAAGGTAACGAAGTATGGTTTGACGGTACTGGAGGTGAGTGAGTGCACATAAATGTCCTCCACTTCAACTTCCACCCCTCTGACCTCCACCTTCTCACTTTCCAGCCCAGCTTTCCAATGTTGGCTCCCCTGAGTCTAGCCAGCCTTGAACAGACTCTGAGACATCCTGTATCCCTGGAAGTTCTAAGAACCAGAGGAACTCTATTTACAGTCCAATTGAGTATAATCTAGCATATAAGAGGTGCTCAACAGGGCCTCCCCAGTAGTGCAGTGGTTGAGCACTGCACTGTGGAGCTGTCAGCAGTAGCGACATGAGTTCAACACCCGGCTGGGGAGATTCCCACATGGCACAGAAGACCTCTCCTGCCTCACCCGCTGCTCCCCTCAGCAGTATGTTTCCGTCCATCTGCCTGTTCTGCTCCCCACTCTGTCTCTGGTGAACCCTCTCACTGCCCCACACCTCTGGTCTGTACCTCAGCTTGTATCCATAAATAGATGGATCTTAACACTTTGTGTGCCAGTGCCCTTTAAATTTACCGGCCCTTGGGGCCGGCCATTTTCTGTGCCACCACATGAATGATATAACCATTCAATAAAACACACACAACTCCTGAACTACTGGATATTAAAAAAAACTGTAATATCTCTCATAAAACACCTTACACTTTCACCAAAACAATGTGTAAAGCTTCTAGACTGAGTACGATCAAAGAAATAGCTCCTAATAGTTCCAAATAAATCCACCGTGGCGTGAAAAACCGGAGACTAGATGAACACGTATTAATACGTGAGCGGCCACCTGATACTGGTGACAAAAAAAAAACATGTACTAATACGTGAGCAGACCACAAAGTGTTAAAAAAAAATAATAAGAGGTGCTCAACAACAACTACTTGCTCATTTACTGATTACTTGTCAGAAACTCTCACTGGGCAGACCCAAATAGTGATGGCAGACCAGGAAATAAAAAACCAAGGCACCCCTGCGTGTTTCTGAGCTAGACTTCCTCAAAGAGCCACAGAACTGGAGATGCCAAGTGGTGGCTGAGCTGTCATCTCAAGTTGGGTCCACCAGCGAGAGCATGGTCTAGCGGGCCCCACATGGTGCACAGGGGGCCCCGTGTTGACAACTACTGGATTTTCCAAACATCAGATCTGATTTCATGCAGGCAGGACAGAAGGCAGCTTCTGCCAGGCCTGAAGGCTGTGGGCATATGAACCTGTGCCGCACAAAGAGAAGTCACTCAGAACTGATTCTGGGCGCTCATGGAACAGGCATTTGCCTTTGCTGCTGCCTCCTCTCCCCGCTGTCCCTCTCCCTGACCTTCTTGGTGTTCAGCGTGTCACTCCTTTCTTTAAATATCTCTCTAAGTCATTAATTGTTAGCTAAGGTGAAAGATTTACATTTACACTCAAATGTGGAAAACTCTTATACCTAAATGAACACAGTTTTGACGGGAAGATAATAGATGAGGATAGAATAGGCGAGGACTGGAATATTTGCCTGGTTTTCCTAAAAAAATCACATACTGGCAGTGATTACTAGGAGCAGCTATTCAAAAGGCTGGTGCTGGGCCTCCTTGGTGGCGCAACGGGTTAAGCACAGCACTGTGGAGCTGTCAGTGACTGCGGCACGAGTTCAATGTCCTCTGGGGAGATTCCCACCTGGCACAGCAGACCTCTCCTGTCTCTCCTGCTGCTCTCTTTAGCAGTGTATTTCTGATCTGCCTGTTCTGTTCCCCACTCTGTCTCTGGTGAATCCTCTCACTGTCCCACACCTCTGGCCTGCACCCCAGCTTGTATGCAAATATAAAATAAATCTTTAAAAAAAAAAGGCTTGTGCTACCCCACATTCTGGGAAGGAGTGTGCACAAGGAAGCCCTGTTACACAGCCTCACCAAAGAGATGCTGGAATGTATCAAGAAACTTAAAAAAAATTGAATACTTGACACACAACACTATTTAATCTCACGCACACAACATTATGATTTGCTATTTGTAGTCACTGTGAAAGGATCATCACAATAAAGTCTATTTATTTTCTTTTCTTAGCAAACTTCAAATTTGCAAATCATGTTGATTATAAGCCCATTTTGTATTATATCTCCTTATTTATTTTGTGACAGGAAGTTTGTACCTCTTGATACAATTTCATCCACCCCTCAAACCTCCTCACCTCCAGTAAAACCAATTTATTTTTTTATTTGTATGAGTTTAGGTTAATTAGTTTAAGTAGGTTAATTACTTTAAGTTTTTTCTTAAATTCCATATATAAGTAAAAGCATCTGGCATTTGTCTCTGTTTGACTTGTTTCACTTAGCATAATACTCTCAGGGTCTATCCATGCTGTTGCAATTGGAAAGATTGTCTTCTTTTTCATGGATAAATAGTATTCTACAATTTATATACAACTTTATCCATTTATCTGTGAACGGACACTTAGGTTGTTTTCATATCTTGGCTATTGTACAAAATGCTTCAATGAGCACAGGAGTGCATATATACGAATTGTGTTTTTGTTTGCTTTAGGTAAGTACCTCAAATCAGCAACTTTTTTTATAGACTACCTGTTTGAAGAGGAGGGAAAGAAAATAGAAAGGATGAAAGAGCTTAGTAAATAGTTTTAGACTATACTGTTTACTCTTCTGAGCATTGATCCTGGTGCAGGGAAGATAAAAGCTCAATGCCCTCAAGGAGTTCCTGGCTGGCACTGGTGATGAAACTTGTAAGCAGATTAGTGGCCACAGTTTATCAAGTCTTAGGAAACCAATAGGATCGTGAACATATGGAAAGGATAATCCATCCTTGCCTGGGGTTTCAAAGAAACGTCCCCAGAGACATATCATTCACATTAAATGATACACATTTGGTGTGGTTTCTGATAGCTTAGTGGTGAAAGCTTCTTCACCTGATTCTCCTGTGTCAACATCTGTACAGAGCCGCTGTCTGTGCACACACACACACCCCCCACCTGCAAGCACCCCAACTCAACCATGGAGGACTGACCCCCCTATCCTCCCTGGTCCAGCTAGCTCTGATTCCTGAAAAAGAGGAACACTGTGTGTTGAGAGACCAAAGGAGAAAAAAAGGTAAATGTTTTTGCATCTTAGGATATGTTTGTCAATAATGTGATCCCAGAGGCAAGAGCAGATCCAGGTTTTATGGACCTTGCAGTTGAAACAATCTGGGGAGCCTCTTAAAAAAAAGAATTTGAAAATATTCTTTTTATAGATTATCAAAGATGTGTGACTTATGAACACTTTGCTGACTACTCTGCAGAAAGAAGGGCCGTGCAAATGAGAGGTCCTAAGGTTAAGCTTCACGGACTTCCTGGCAAAGAAATGGTCTTTCTCAGGAGAAGTGGGAACCACCCCACTTTCCGTAACTTTAGCATCCTGAATCACAAGGCAGAATGACAGGTTGGCACTGATAGAAAGAAGAACAAGAGCCCAAAGAGCCCAAGATCCCAAAGAGGGCTTCCTTGGCCTGTGCCCTTGGGGACCCAGAAAGATGTGATATTTTTGGAGCACAAACTTCCCGACATTTCAGTTTGACCTCTGAAATATTCACAGCAAAGCAAATTACACTACTGGGTGGAAACAAAATACATTTGGTGTTGTTTCTTGTTATTGTTATTTAATGACCCAATGACAGAGGATTTTCAAACAATATATCAAAAAATATTTGCCCTTAACACTTTTCTTTTTCTTTTCTTTCTTGTTCCTTGTAAGAGGTGTAAACACCTCACATTAATGGCAGCAGCATGTTTGTCGGCTTTGTTTCCATTTAACACTGTGTTGCTGAAGACCAGGGAAAAGAGCAGGTGGATATTCATAACTTTTGATCAGCATTATTGTTGTTACTGTGACCATTGCTAATACTATTAACAATAATAGTAAGCAGTTCCCTTAAGACATCATAAAGGAAACGAAAAATGAGTAAATTCATTAAGAACTAACCTCAGCAGATTTTAGGAATCAAAAAGGACTTGAAATACAAGCTCTGTTGAGGTTTTCTTTTTTTTTTTTTAAGGTTTTTATTTTTTTATTTTTATTTTTACATACAAGCTGGGGTACGGGCCAGAGGCGTGGGACGGCGAGAGGGTTCATCAGAGACAGAGCGGGAAGCACAACAGGCAGATCAGAAATACACTGCTGAGGGGAGCAGCGGGTGAGGCAGGAGAGGTCTGCCGCACCGTATGGGATCCTCCCTGGCTGGGCGTCGAACTCGCATCGCGCGCTGCCGCTGCAGACAGCTCCACAGCGCAGCGCTCAACCGCTGCGCCACCAGGGAGGCCCTCTGTTGGGGTTTTCGCTCCAAATCCCCACCGATGAGGCACTTCCTCTTCCACAGTCAGCCCAGTGCTTGCAAAGGGGGTAAGGCAGTGTGACCACTGTTTAGCAAGGCCATCCCTCCCACCCCAACTTGCTCCTTAGGAAGCAAACTTGTTCCTTAGGGACACAGTTCTGGTTGGTGCTCTGCAGTCAGACATCAGTGAGGAGAAGACCCCAAAGAGCTGTCTTGCTAAGAGGACACTCTCCATCCTGTGCCCATCTTTACCTTTTCTTCTTCTCCCTTCCTGTCTGCCTGTGACCCCCATCTCTCCCTATGGACCCCATCATACTGGAAAACAAAGGGTGACAAGCATGAGGAAGAGCCTTACCCAGGAGCTAAGCAAGACACAGTGGAAAGGCAGAGGGTCTCAGTCTCTGGGGCCATAGTCCCCCACCAGCCACAATCTGCTTTCCTCACACCATTATTTTCTGATAATAACAAATTCCTATTTCTTGAAGCCACCGCTAGTCAATATGTATTTCTGCTGGGGCCTCCCTGGTGGTACAAGGGATTAAGTCTCAGCACTGTGAAGCTGTCCACAGCCACTGCAGCACGAGTTCTATCCCCAGCCAGGGAGCTTCCCACATGGCACAGCATACCTCTCCTGTCTCGCCCGCTGCTCCCCTCAGCAGTGTATTTCAGTCAATCCACCTGTTCTGCTCCCCACTTTGTCTCTGGATATATATTTCTTTGTCTCTGAATATATATATTTCTGCTTCTTGTTGCCAAATATATGCAAAAGAAATAAATAACCTGGTCCTCTCTCATTCTATCATAAGTATAATGACAAATAATGGAATAATTATAAGTATATGATTTTGTGTTCTCTAAGCTACAATTTTGCTCCACATACAATGCCCCTGGCCTTCCTCCCAACTGAGTTGCTCTGAAAATAAAATAATATATGTAAGGACACTTTGAAAACTGTGTTCTACTTTATTAACTAGCAGGCACTGTGCCAGGAGCCTTATCTGAGAGGATGTTAGGGTCAGCCACCAGAAGATCTAATTTTGTAAGTTTTCTTAGAACTGCTCGAGAGAATAAAGGGTCAACTAACAAGATCTATGGAAACGAGGAGTAAATATTAGAATGGGCGTCAGAGTTTACCTGCCAGAAGCAGCACAGGCCGACGCCTAATCAGTTTTCTGGCACAACCCTGCAATCATTTCCAGATTACCACAAACTGGGCGCTTAAAGCACATAGAAGTTTATTTCTCTCACAATTGTGGAGGCCACAGGTCTGAAATCAAGATGACCAGCAGGATGTGTTGCTTCTGAAAGTTTGGAGGAAAACTTCTCCATGCCTCTCTCTAGCTCCGCATGGCTGCTGGCTCTCCCAGACACCCTCAGTCTGTTAGCGCATCATTACAGTTTCTCCTACCATCGTCACACCATGTTCTCTGCACTGTGTCTCTGTCATATTCCATCTCTTATAATGACACTCCTTATTGGATTAAAGACCACCCTTAGTCAGGATGATTTCAATGTGAGGTCCTTACCTTAATCACATTTGCAAGGACAATTATTCGAAATAAGGTCATATTGTGAAGTTCCATATGTTTTGGGGGACCAGAATACAAACTTCAATGCTGTCACAAAAATGCCTTACGCCAGGCTAAAAATTCAGCTGCAAAAAGAAGAGTTTTCATTTCCCTTGAGAGCCCAGATGGCCTGTGGTTACTGAGAGGTCCTCACCCCTCTCCCAATGCTGAAATGCTGAGCTGCAGGAGTGAGATCTGGCTTGTGAAGTGGTAGGCCTTGTGGAAGAGCAGAAACAAGCAACAGCTGCAGGAAAAGAGACCATCACTTCTCCAAAAACACCCCCTCAGTTCCAGAACAAACTTTGCAGGACATAGCAAGTATGTTCAATCCTTCCACTGGCATCGTTCCCTCCCCCCTCACACTCCGCCTCCCAACCCAATAGTCCTGGGAATCACATCACTCTCCCTTTTGGTGTAAGCTAGGGAATAGGGTTCTAGGTTTAACCCTGAGGTCATCTTAGTCACAGCTTCTCCCCATTCTTGTGCCCACAATAACCATGTCTTGTCCCAGAACCTCTTTACACTTACTGAGACCACGATGAACCTCAAGTCACCAAGCTTCTCTTCACTTGGTTTCTGAGCCCTGTTCTGTCATCTCACAGAGCTTTCCAAAATGTCCTGGGACCTCCAGTTTGGGCTTACCAGGCTTCTTGAATTCAACCTTTTCCCACCATCTTCTCTTGCTGAGAGATGATACATTAGAGAATGTTGAGAGAAACTGAGGCATGAGAACAGAAAATTATGAGGATGTTGATATTAACCCATCAAGTATCGAGGCCTCACCTGACTACAGGTCTCACAGGACTTGGGAGGAACAGGAATCCGTAACACTGGGAAGTCAGTGGCAGGTGGGAGAGGAAAAAAAAATGTGTAAAGGAAGTGATGAGAAGGGAATGACCACTTCAGAAATGGGCAAAATAGAATTTCATTGAATGAAGAAAATTTTCTCTGGGAGTTCTTGGCTGCCTTCTCTTCTCACATTACCTCACTGCCTTGCCCCATCATGTGGAGGTGTCCATAGCTCAGAGCTTTCTTCTCAGGTAGACACCTGTTATCCATAGTCTGCGAGACACCTGCACCAGGCTCCCTCGGGGACTCGGTGTCACCACGCTCAGTAGACAAAGCTGTGAGAGACTTCTCATGGTGCATCACCAACTTCCCAAATAAAAGCCTAAGGATCGCCTTTGACAACTTCCTCTCTGTTACCCTCTTATTCAAATAGTCACAGAAAAAAATAGTTTAAAGGAAGGAGAGAAGGAGTACAGGTGTTGGATCCTCAAACATGAAGCTTTTAGTCTGGAGACTCAATTGACACCTGGAGTGGTAGAGCCAACTCTGCAGTTGCCTGTCTCATACTCATGTTTCTTCCCTGTTAACAGAATCATAATTTTTCTTGAAGAAAGCAAAGTATTCGGTTACAATTATTAGATTTCTTAACCTTCTGCACAGCTAGGAGTAGACATGTGACCCTGTGCTGGCTGCTGTTGAAATTTCCAAGAAGGATTTCCTGATTCTAAAAAAAAAGACAAGGACTTGCTCAAAGTAAATCCTTTGCTGTTTGCCCTTTGCCTTTTGCATTTCTTCCAGCCCTACTTAGAAGGAGGTGGCCATCATGGAGTTGTGAGGAGACCACAGGGCTGGGCAGTCAGGAATGATGACATAGAAAGATGGGCAGAGCCATTTCCCTGCCGCTGATCTTAGACCTGTTGCACCAATCCTGCTGGCGCTGTGTTTTCTATTACGTGTGTTCAGGATTTCGGCTGCTATTTTAACATCAGTATTTCTTCTTACATATTTATTTATTTGCAAATCCCTCCATAATCTTTAATAAGCACAAGAGAAAATTGTGGATACTGTACTATACCAGACCCCCCTTTTAAGAATGAAGACCGTACTGCCCAGTGCTGTCAGTCCGACCTGGAATTGGTGACTCCCCAGAGGTCACTCTTGCTCCTGGACAGCACACATCCAACAGGTGGCCCATTAGGGTGTAAACACCTGACCCTCTGATTCAGGGCATCTCTGAAGGGCCCTCCCTGCTTTGGGGCCTGACCCACCTATGGGGTCAGCCGAGACCTTGTGGTGACTGCACTGAACCCAAATTCTCCCTCTGCCCCCACATGTGTTGATCCTGAACTATACCCCAGTCAGACCCCACAGGCAAATCGCCATCTCAGAGCCTGCTTCCAGGAAGCCAACCCACAAGATTGTCCTTATTATGAAACATAAGAGAAATCTCTGCACTAAGGCGGTGCAATGTTCACATTGAATGAAGAAATTAGGAAATGGGTGCAGGTAGTCAGCTAGGAACAGGGAGACCCAAGCCCAAAGCCCATTTATCAAACTAAATGGGGAATAACCAATGGGAATCAGGGTTCCCCCCAACCCAATTAAAAATGTAATATTCAGAACAATGACACAGTAACACGATACTGAACCCTCAGACCAAAGCTGGTTCTGGGAAGTCAGGCTTGGTAACACGGGAAACTCAGCAGGCCTCAGAAACTTAGAAGCCCCCACACCACAACCAATCAGACATAATGCGGAGACACACCCCCCTTTGCCCACTGTACCCATATAAACTCCTGGTTTTTGGCCCCTCAGCAACAACCAACTCAGGACCGTTCTCTGAAAGCTTTCCTGTCCTTCCTGTTACCTCTCAATAAATCTCTTACTTTGCTGGTAACTCTGGTCTCAATGTTGAATTCTTTCCTCACCAAGACAAAGAACCAAGTGAGACCCTGGGGTTCCCCAGAACCCCCGACACTGTACAACATGAAGGAATTTCAATTTTACAAAGAGATGAATATTCTTTTTCCCTTTAATTAATTAAGTTATAAAATAATTTTTTAAAAAGAGCATTAAAACCAAGTCACATCTTACATAGCATCCCCTCCTGTCCTCATAGCAAGGGCCCAAAGAAACTTTTTAGCCTGCCACGGGTTTTTCAACTTTTTGCTACTTGGCTTACACATTAACAACCTATTGTATGACTTTTATAGACTTTCTAACACCATTGCCAACCTTCCTGGAAAAGATCTGCTTTTGTCAGCAATTCAGGCCTGAGCACTAGAATTTGAAAGCAAATAGTATTTAGTAAGCTCACAGGACTTACCCTTCCAGAAGAGAAGAGCCCCCAGGTATATACATTCTCCCCAACCTCGCCTGCCCCCCTTTCTACAATCATTATGTGAAGTCATGACCAGATGCACTCTGCTTGGGCCTGAAGTCCTCATGTATAATTGAGATAAAATAACTTTATACTAATATGTGTCTGGGCCATGGAACCAGGAGTTTGAATTCCACACTGCCCAGTGGGCTCAGGACTCTGGGAGGTCATAGGAAAGGATTATAAAGGTAATTAGGAACTCTACAAAGAACTGTGAACTCAGGGAAAAACAAGAAAATCAAGCATGCTTTATAGAGCTCAGAACAAACGACTTAGGGTAGGAACTATGATCTGAGGAATGTGGAAGTCAGCTCAGGGAAACTCTGTGAGTGGATTCCTGAGAGTCTGAGTTTCAGTTTGGGCAATGGACACAGAAGACATTCTACAAGGAGGATCTTGGTCTCTGAGTGGAGTTTAGAAGATTTCTCAGAGAGCAATTTATTGTCATGCTAAATAGAATGAAAAAGAGTTGTAAAAGTTGGGCTTTTGAGGGCCTCCATGGTGGTGCAAGGGGTTAAGTCTCAGCACTGTGAAGCTATCAGCAGCCCCTGCAGCAAGAGTTCGATCCCCAGTCAGGGAGATTCCCACATGGCGCAGCAGACCTCTCCTGTCTAGCCCTCTGCTCCTCTCAGCAGTGTATTTCAGTCAATCCGCCTGTTCTGCTCCCCGCTCTGTCTCTGGTGAACCTTCTCACCACCCCACACCTCTGGCCTGCACCCCAGCTCTTGTATGCATAAATAAATAAATCTTAAAAAAAAAAGTTGGGCCTTCAAGTCAATCTAGAGATTTTTCTCTTTTTGTATTGTATAGTAGAGACACTTGACTGAAGAGTACAAAATAGCCAAGTGGTATTTCAAGGATGGGTAGGAAAAGTGCTCCAGAGCCTGGTCAGAAGTAGAAAAACCCTTGAGATCCCACATGGAGATAGGAGGAGTTCCTCCCGTGCCCCCTGGTTGCAGAGAGGGCTGGACAGCCAAATGTCCTGCCTACTTGAAGTCAGTGGTTCTTCCCTCTCACCCGCATCCCTCCATTGCACAATCACTTCATCTTCATAAGCAAAGAGCCCACGAGTTCCCAAAGACAAAAGGCGTAGCTCCCTAGCAGAGAGCCAGGCCTATCCATGCCACCGATGGGCCGGGTTTTCTTTTTGGTCAGAGTGTCTCAGACACACTGACTGCCACATGCCCATGAAATGACTTTCCCGAGGATTAAGAAGTGGGGTGGGGATGTTGTTTACACCCAGTCTCACCTGGCAAGGTGAGCAGTCAGGGAACACCCGGTGCCCCTAAAATTCACATGGTGAAGTCCTAAACCCTAGCACCTCAGAATGTGGCATATTTGGAAATGGAGCTATTTATATAAGTATTTAAGGTAAAGTGTGTGAACTCTAATTGAATATGACAAATATCTTTAAAAGAAGAAATTAGGACACAGACACACAGAGCAGACAATAAGACATAGGGAGAAGACAGCTATCAGAAAACCTAAACCTAAAGCTATCAGACAGCTAAGCAGAAAGACCTCTGCCCACACTGCTAACACTCTGACCTTGAACTTCTGGCACCCAGAATGCGGAGATAACAAATTTGTTTTTAAAAGTACCCAGCTTGTGGTTCTTTGCTATGGCAGCCATAACAGAATAATACCTTACCTATTAAAGTCATAGGGACTCCAGAGTATATTCATGGTGGAGGAACAGTGTCTGTCTCATTCAGTCTGTCCCCCCAGTTCCTGGCCTACAGGATGTTCAACAGTGTTTGTGGAGTAAGTGAAGGACTCACAAGAAAATGGATCTGGGATTGAAACTCTCCAGGTGGTCTCACTCTGCAAGAGCGTTTTACCTTGGAGGACTGCCAGGAAGCTCGCTCTGTCCCGAGCTGTCATCACGCACAGCTGTAGTAACCTGTCAGGGACAGCAAGCCTCTGGGGAGGCAGGAGGAGGCAAACAAGCCCTCTGTAGTCTGCTTCTTCAGCCCTCAGCACTAGGCAGGTCAGTGTTTAATTTGTATTTCTTTTTTTTTTCCAATACCAAAGGAAAAACGGATTATTTATTTAGATCATCAACTCTTTTTTTTATTGTTATTTATGTCTTTTACATGTTGTATTCCCCTTGGGTAGCCCACCACCAATCCACCCGTCATCCATCTCCATGGTCCCTTGTGTTCTTTTCTATTCCATTTTGTGCCCTTATCTTCCCCTCCCTCCGCCCCCCACCCCTTTTCCTGAAGGTATCTCTTATACTGCCCTATGAGGTAGCACCACAAAATCCATGTTTAGTAAAACTGTGATTTCCAAGAATGCTTCCCTTATGTGCTCACTGTTCCCATTTTATTCCTCTCCATGCTATTCCCAGGCTCTCAGGGTTCAGGCTTAAGTCCTTAGAGTCATAGTTGATTCTTTCTTAAGCTTAAATACTCAAATCCCATCAGTGACAAAATTCTTTCCATTTTTTTCTTTCACACACTTTTCCTATTGCTCTCTCTTCAGGCCACTGAGAGTAGCCCAGGTTTTGTGACATGGGGATCCTTGGGTGTCCTCCTGCCTCTCCCCATTTCCTTTCAGTGCCCGCTATGTTCTGCTATCAGACTCACATTGGTAAACCTCAGAAGCTTTTTCTCATGTCCTGGATCAAAAGTAAAGGAGGTCAGTCTTACTCATTTTATATCTGGGAACAATGACTAAGAAGCTTATCAGAGGGGGGCTCGAGAGTCTAGTAAAATTGCTGGAAATATCTACCATGCTATTCTCCAACCATTGCTGGGGATCTTCAGATAACCATTCCAGCTGCTACTATACATAACACACATAACCGGAGTCACCCAAGCATGTTGCACAAAAGAACATTGCTTCTACAACATACCAGAGCGTGTATGTAAACTGTTAATTACATGATCCTCCTGCTTTATTTTTGGAAGGATTATTGCAAGATAGGGTGGGATTAGGGGCGGGAGGTGACATGTGGGGGCCAGAAGGACATAAGGAAAGGAGACTGCTCCTGGGAACACAGAGCAACTGCCAAGTACTATGCTTCTAACCTTCACCCTCCACGGTTCAGTGGCTTGTAGGCTGGAGAAAGAAAATGACATCTGTGATTTAGTCCATCTGAGATGCTTGACCTCCCCAGCTTCATGCTTCAGCAGGCTCAGTGTGGGGCTGAGGCCAGCAGGAAGTGCAGAGCAAGGGAATGTTGACAGAAGAAACATTCATATGTTCTCTGGATGCTCATTACAAAAAGCCTATCCTCCTACAGGCTGTTTTGTGGTCGATTTTCTGCTTATGTAAATTTTTTAAGCAAATGAATCTGTTTGGTTTGATTAGACATGGAAGCCTGGCTTTCTGAACAACACTGGCACAATAAAAGCACTTTTATTCCCCTAAACCCTGCATTTTTCCTAAGATCATGTTACGCACGTGCCTGAGACGTTTTGGTATCTGAGGTGCCTGATGGTGGTGGCTGACCTAGGACTGGGAGCACCATGCATGATATAGATGCAAAGGTGGTTTGGAATTAATCAGGGGCTGCTGAAAAACAAGAATTGTTTTTCTCGTTAATCCTTACATTTCTAGCCAGAAAGGGAAACTGTGCCTGACATGCTCACCAAAATTTCCGCATTGGGATTTTACTCCTTCACTCTGCTTCCTGCAGACCCCACCCCCATGGAAGTGTGGAGTACCCTGTCTCTGGAGACAACCACTACCTTTGAATTTCTAGTGTTGAAACTTTGGGACAAAGCACAGAAAAGATCTAGTTCACAGCGAAGATACAGAACCCTTCTTATTCAGGGTCAATTCCATTTCCTCAACCGGCAAATGAAAAAAATATTTTGGCTGATTGTAGCAACTCTTCCAGCACTATGATTTTGAAATACTGCTTTTGTAAGCATTATTAAACTATTAATGCTAACAAATGCTAACATTTCTCTAATGAATCCCTTATTAAATTGACTATGATAACACTCATATAAAATGTATGTGTTGGTGAAGTGGTATGTGGGCAAACTGGCTCTTCAGCCAAAAATAAGAAGAAGAAAGTCCTGATTTGCAGTGTTTGCAGATTTTATGGTATAAATATTCTACCATAGCCAATTTCAAGCTATGAAGCCAACATCACTGAGCCACTGAGTGGGTACTTGGGATAACCTGTACCGTTAGCTCCCCACAATCTACCCAGGTTGGCTTTAGCATATCACCAGTTGGACAGAACCCAAAAAATGTCAAGAATTGTTGAAGTCAGCTTAAACTCACACATTGTGGTTTTGTTTTCTTTTTTCTCCTTGAAAACACAAATATCTGTGACAGATGGGTCTAGCTTGGCATAGACAGACACATATTTTGAAGCTAAACTTCTATGTAATGGGAGAATAAATGGTGAAAATATGGAAACCAGAATGAGGTCTAGTCATCTGGCTCTTCTCCTGAAGTTTAGAGATTAATGGAATTAGCCAGACCTTGAAGCTCTCCTCACTTAAAGCCACTTGACCTCTTGACTATTATAGTATCATATGCTACCTTAAAGCTCCATTTCCAACAACTCTTTTTGAGCTAAATGCCAGGAAGACAGCTCAACCCACAGCCCATGATGGGTATTCAATAAATGTTAATCAAATATGAATGTAGCCTATAAAAGGGTCTTGAATTCCAACCCGTGTCTTATACTCTACAGTGTTTGTCCTGATCAAATTCAAGAAGATCCAACAGACCAGCAGTCTGAGTTCAGCCATTATTAGGAAAGTAATGAGCAATGTTCCAGAAAGCAAGATAAACGCTGTCTTCTCTATGATGCCTGGGTTCATTCTGCTGATGCTCTAGGGTTACACCGAGTTTACCAACAGTGGAGGGTTTCTGGGAAGTTTATAAATATACTTACTTCAGGGAAGTTAACTTTAGTTATCAAAAACCACATTCAAAAACATCATCTCTACTGACAAGTAATGGTCCCTGGGTACTACCTAGACTAGCAGCTGTACAAATAGCCTATTATATTTGTATAATTCAGTTTTCTCAGTTTTAAAACAAAGACAAAGCCTGTTTTGCTGGCTGGTTGTGCAGGTTAAATGAGATCATACGTGCAGACTGCCTAGCACTGTGCCTGGAATATAGATATTAAGGAAATATAGATGTCGTGAGGTCACATACATGCTTTTAAGCCTCCACTTCCCCTTTCGAGATCTTCTCACCTCTTATACTGACCCTTTATATTGTGATTCCAAGCAGCTGAAGCAACAGGCAATAAAGTAAAATTCTACTTTGGCTGACAAAACTTGCTAAAGGGTCACAATTCTAATATTTTTTTCCTTTTATGCTGTGATGGATAGAAAAAGATCCCCAAAGATGCCTAAATCCCAGAACCTATGTCTATGGTACAGTGCTTGGCAAAGGGGATTTTGCAGATGTGATTAAGGATCTTTGCAAAAGCAGACTGTCTGGTGGGCCCGATGTCATCACATGAGTCCTTATGAAAGGGTGGGGGTCAGAGAGGATGTGCCCCTGGAATCAGACTTGGATTGCTGCAGCAATGAGCCAGGAATGTGGACAGCTTCGAAAAACTGAAAGAAAAATAAAGACCTGAGCAATGGATTGTTCCACGGAGACTCTAGGAGGAACCAGCTTTGCTGACACTTTGACTTTAGCGCATCAGGCAAACCTTGAACTTATGACCTCCAGAACTATAATACAACAAATTGCTGTAATAGCCACCAAGTTTGTGGTAATTTCTTCAGCAGCAACAGGAAACCAAAATATAAGACAAACATAAGACGTGGGTCATGAGTCCCAGAGTGGGAGTTATCCTTTCTCTCCAAATCTCACACACGGAAAGGAAAGATACAGTCTCTTTGTCTATAACTGTCAATTCTTTAAATGAGATTTCTTCAGAGGAGGAAAATAATAGTCACAAATGAGAAACTCCAAACCTTCCAAGACCATAGCTTTAATTGGAGAATCTAAAAGAAAGAAGGCAAGGTGGTAGAGGTAAAGTGGTAGAGGTTGATGACCTCAGATTATACATATATACATTTACACACACACATATATTTATATGTATAAATATATGCACACATTTATAGATTAATATATTTACATATATATTTTATTAATATATTTATATATTAATGTAGTTTACAGATAATATTATAAGACATTAGGTAATATAGATTAATATAGATAATATAGATTATAATAAATTAGATAGTATAGATAATACATTACAGATAATATATAGATAATATTGTAGATAATATAGTATATATTTGATATATTTATATGTAAATAAATATATAAAAATATATATTTAAATATATTTATATATTAATATATATAAATGTGTTAACATATGTGTATATGTGTGTACATGTGTGTATATATATAACCTGATGTGTATATTTATACACACACAATATATGATTTAGAGCAAAGATTGTGGACCAAAGATTTTTCAAATAGGCATAGGGAGGAATTAGAAAATGATGACCTGAACTGAATTACGTCCTAGGCTTCTAAAAGCAATAAAAATTACAGCTCAGACACATTACGGATGTTTTCAAGTTTGAAAACTCTTTGTTAAGAACAATCCTCTCCTCACGGCAGTACCGGAACGCTTTCGTGACCTCACTGGGGCTGTAGTCGGATCTCCAGTCTCAGCTGGCTGTGCTCCCCATGCGTGAGTAGCAATTGTAAACTCCAGAAGGATGCAGGTCATTTAAGAATGTTCCTCATGTTTCTTCAAGTCGGCAGAGAGACTGAAGAATGCTGAAAGGAAAGCAGAAGTTGCTGGCCATCTGGCTGACACCCTGCCTTCCCTTTGGTTCATGTTGTCCCACTTTGCAGAAGGCCCCCTTCTCTCTTCTTTTTAAGCAAATGCTTTTTAAACAGAGCTGCTAATAAACTTTAAAGGGAAGGCCTTTCAGCAGGCTCCATGGAAATTTTTTTAATATGCTATTTTAGAAAGCATGTGAAAAAAATCCTTAAGAATGATTTTCTAAGAACTTGTGTGTGTACACACATATATACATACATGTATGTGTGTATAAGTGTGTATGTATGCGTATGTGTTTGTGTGTGTGTGTATCTCCAAATATGTAAGCCCAGGAAAATCTTGGGCATGATACAAGTGAAATTCATTAACTGGTACTACTTGTTTAGATGAAATTAGGAGAGCATCAGGGGGACTTATATTCATTTATTGGATATTTTTGTTTTTTAAAGACTTATTTTTATTGATATATGCATACAAGAACTAGGATGTATGCCAGAGGTTGGGGGGGGGGGGAAGTGCGAGGATTCACCAGAGACAGAGTGGGGAGCAGAACAGGCAGATCTACTGAAATACATTTCTGAGGGGAGCAGTAGGTGGGCGAGACAGGAGAGGTCTGCTGCACCATGTGGGACAGCTCCCTGGTGGGGATTGAACTCATGCCACTGTGGGTGGTGATAGCACTGAGACTTAACCCCTAGGCCACCAGGGAGGCCCTATTTTTATGTTTTAAAGGGGTGGTAGTAAAGGTGCTTTTTCTTTTTTCTTTTTATTTGTATATCCTTTCAGTTTTATTTTCCCCAAATACATTTGTGACAGAAAAGAAATTTCTCCTTTTGGCTAAAAATGTAGCAATGTCACAGAGCAGAAAGTGGATAAAATTCTGTGATTGTGCCTACTGAGTTTCCTGAAGCAAAGTCCTTTCTTCTTACAGCCTAACTTTCCTGCACCTGTGAAGGGCTGACGTAACTGTTGGAAAAGCAGAGCTCATGGTGCACTTAAGGAATTCTACCTCAGGGCTTCTCAACCTGAAATGTGCAAATGAGTGCAGGTGAAATGCAGGTTCTGATTGGGTAGATGAGAGTCTGCATTTCTCACTAGCCCCAGAAGATGATGATGCTGTTGGCTTGTGGACCAAGTGGTTTGCAAAGGCCCAGACCTTTGTCCAACAAAGCATCACATCATGCATTCGACTTAGCCATTGGAACATAGAGGCCCCACAGCTTCATGAACACCAAGCCAGCAAGTCAGGTGTTTCCCAAAGATAGGATCTTGAGGGAATCAGACAGTAGACTCCACAATCAGATAGTAAAGAGAGGGCCAGGTCTCAGTTGAAGACAATTGAGGACCACTAATCTCAACACTGGAACATCTAGAAAGTGCTACCACCAGCACAAACTGGGAATAAACATTAACACCACCCCTGCTGCCTTTTACCATAGATGGAAAGGCTTCCCTCGGGAGATCCCCAGGGGCCTTACCCTGCAGCATGGTTACCACTACTGCTGATATTACAGTAAAGCCCATGATGCCAACAATTTGGAATGTTTGTTCTAAATACCAGGATGTCCAATTCTTTGTGACTACCCTTCAGTGAAAACCACTGATATTTTGAAACTGACACATATTAAAAATATTAATTACTAGGTGATCAGCCAGAATCTAGGGAATTTCCCACCCTGAATTGCACATGCCAAAACTAACCTGCCCACTTGGCTGTGTTTTCCTTTTCATTGCTGGCATGAAAACAATACAAGCATCGTAGTTTATGCTGGAGATATGGTATCACCCCTCACCAAAACAAAAGATCAAAACAGCCTTTGTCCTAGGACTCTCTGTTCTGTGGCCAGGCTGTTCATGAAGGATTTCTATTTGCTGGTCCTTGAGTGCAAACTGGATTCCTTTAAGTCCGCAGTAGACCTGAACAAGGACTTGGCCAGTTCATGTTTGTGTCATTTTGTCTCTGCAATTTCAGCCATAAAAATGCATTGCCCAAGGTGGGACTTTTCCTCTTACTGACAAGGGAACGGGGTGGGGATCGCTGCCTCCATGTGTCTCTGGGCTTCTTACCAGTCTCTTTTGTCGACAAGAAGAAAGTCATTTTTCTAATTGAACTCTTTTGAATGGTATTTTTTTCTAATTTGTCCAAAGTTTCCATCTGGGCTCCTATGACCATGCCTCAGCCCCTCATTGCCCATCCCCTCCTCAACCCTCTGAAATTTGTCCTTCTCTTAGAACCACTCTCTCTCAACTCCCATTTCACTCACTCAGTCCAGGGGCTTGCTAAAGGCTCTATGCTGCATCTCTTGATACTGCACACCTTCCCAAACTTTGGCCTCCTGGACTCACTAGGAGAAAATTTCCATCCAGGTTTCTTTCCTCCCTCTTATATTACTGCACAGGCCCTTCCTCCTTTCTCTCTTGTCTCTACCCCTTGAAGTTCACAGCCTGTTCCCTTCCCATCTGGGAGTCTTGCAGTTCGGTATGTATCTGTGGCTTTCTTCCATTCTAGGTCAGGCCTGTCTGGGGAACCAAACAGCTTCTGTAAAGGCAAATAGCTGTCTACTCCCAAAACTCAACACAAATACAAATAAACTCCTTATATTCACAGACAGAAAGGCTATACCTGCAATTTATGAACATTCATCAAAATCCATCTTTGTTCTGGTTCAAAACCTCTCTCATCCAGAAAATATGCCCTGAACCTCCTGTTACTGCTTCTGAAGCAATGGCTTTGTCTCCTATTTATTATCCATTATTTGTATCTCAATGTTGGAATTTATTCATACATGGAGAAAGACAGATGAAGATAGAAAGGGAGAAGTGGGATAAGAGAAAGATGGGAAGAGCAACATCTTCTTAAGTGCACCTTTGAGGAAATATTTGTCTTCCTTTATATCTTTGGGTGTCTAATAACACCTAAAACAGTTGGTGAGAAAGAGATATTTGCATAAATTTATCCTCAAGAAAGTAGAGAGATTGCAGTAAGAGTGGAATTTACACAAATTTCAACTTAAGGGGTTGGAATTTAAATTCCTACCTCTGCTTCTCAATTCCTCTAAGGTTTTGGTCTTTCAACTGCTATCTTCACATATACCAAGTTGAACTTTTAAGTCAACCCTATAAATTCTATATGTTGCTGAATTTGCTCCCACTTATCACCAGCTCTTTCTGTTGTTTATGATCTCAATAAAGGAAAGGACTTGATATTCCTTTTGCTTCCAATTACAAACACACAAGGAAATTTAATCTTCTGTCGCTGGCAAAAAAGAAGGGCTATTTTCTTCAGAATTTCTGTTCCTCAACCCCCTTCCTCTACAATTCCCACCACTATCACTAGCATCTTTTTTCTTTGTTCTTATAGCACAAATACAACTTATTTCTTGGTCATATCAACTTTATGAGAATGAAGTATCTTCCCTGTCATTGCTTCCAGTGGAGTCTGAAATATGAAGGAACGGATGAAGGAATTTCTGATGCTCTTGATTCTTTTGCTTAAACCTGCTGTATCCTATTTCCTTCTTTCTTCTTCTTTTAACATCTCCTATAGTGCAAATCCCTAGTGATGGCATTTTTCAATTTGCACATA
The DNA here is from genome assembly GCA_004024925.1 of Scalopus aquaticus. Lineage (NCBI taxonomy): Eukaryota > Metazoa > Chordata > Mammalia > Eulipotyphla > Talpidae > Scalopus > Scalopus aquaticus. The sequence continues at coordinate 135,167 of PVIJ01001740.1, forward strand.
TCTTTAAAGAGCTTTCATTTTATATTTGGTTTTTGAAAGTTATTTTTCCTGGGTATAGAATTCTAAGTTGATGTCTGTTTGTTTTTTCTTTCAGCATTCTAAACTGTTGCTCTATTAAATTCAAAGTTACATTGTTTCTGAAGCTTGACCTAAAATTCTTACCTTTGCTCCTTTGTATATAATGTACATTTTTAGCTTTGGTTGCTTTTAAGATATTTTTCTTTATCACATTTTAAAATTTTAAATCTAGATTTTTTTTAAAAAATGTGGATTTGTGTCTTTTGTAAGCATAAGGAGTAAGGACCCAGTTTAATAACCACACCAATAGTTAATTGAAATATTAAAAAATATTTCAACACTTATATTTCCACAGGTAGAATGAACTGTGTTCTGGACACATACAGAGGAAAACCACATAAAGGGATTCTAATCTGTACCCTATTTGTTCAATTCACATGCCTGGAGAAGCTAATGTCTAATGCTAGAGTTTCATGGCTCTGCCAGCATCTATAAAATGGTAATAGGTTAATCTCTTAGTTTATATATATGGTAAAATCAAATCCCAGGTTCCATAGAATACAATACTGAAAACTGAAAAAAATAAGTAAAAAATGTCTGGTCTTTAAATATCTCAGATTAAGCTCAGGTGAGGGCATACACATGTGCATCTACACTTTGCTTACTTAATGTAAACTTAAAACAAATGCACATATGCTTTACTTTGTATCATATTATAAGAGCCTCTGCTTGCATTAAAAAAAATAAGGATTTGCTATATACCTGTTTGTTCAAATATATTTCCTATGTTAACTATCTGTAAAAGTTGATTTCACACTCCCAAATAAATTTTCCAATTACCCATGCATTATGAAAATCCTACCATTAGTACCTCAGTTACAGGATTTTGAGCCAAAGTAAATAGTAACTGCAACCTGATGTGGGATATATATTGAATTATTATCAGACATTTATATCTCAGTGGAATTTTTCAGGGCACTGGACAGTGTATATCTGACCCCTGGATACCTGGGGCACTAGGAAACCAACAACAAGGTTAAAGTCATCAAAGACTATATTCACCATAATGTCTAAACTAGTTTTTGGCAACAGCAATAATATATAAGACTCTTTTCAGATTTCCTGGTGAACTCTAGATACTCCTTAGGAGTCCTGTGTTATCTGAAATTTTTTTAGGCAGTTTCCATTTAGTTTCCCTGTGTCTCTACTATCCCAAAGGTTTCACATATTTTGCACAGAAATAGTTGTCACACCAAACTTATCTATAAGAGTTTTTGTGATTGTGCTTCTCTGAAGTTTCACCCAGGCAAAGCAAAGTTTCATTGTTATTTTCTGTTTGTTTGTTTTTTCTATTATGGGGGTCTCCCTAGTCATTTTAATAGGTAACTTCAATCTACATAAAATCATTCATTGCTTGACTAATTCAGCAAATACTATTGGCACCTGTAATACCCATAATTCCCTTCATTAGGGCTGTTGTTGTTATTGTTGTTTTCTGGCCATGGTAGCCATGAGTTGAATAAGCCAAAAAGGAGAATTAATTGGCGAGAATAGCCCTTCACTGAGACGATTTGGAAGACAAATACTCCAGCTTCTTTTTTCTTCATTTGGCATAACTCTGAGATAACTGCCTCCCAGAGCTCCCCACAAGCGCTGAGCTCCTGTACTACACAGTGGTATGTACATTGATGCACAGCATTATTTGGCTTGCTTCTCCTCCTCACCTACCTGTCTCTCCCTTACTGGTGGTTTAAGGGATCATCTTCCAAATAAACTACTTCTATGCAAATGTTTACCTCAGAGTATGATCTGAGGGAATCTAAAGAATGAAGGTGAAATCTTAATTAAAACTTCTGGGAACACTGGTACACCTGCATTATACAAATTTATTATTCCATATGGAGCATGAACACCATATTAGACATTTCTACAGACATTCATATTATCACCAACTACATATTTTGTGGGGCACAGGACAAATGAAAATCATGTAACAGCAAGGAAAAGTGTCATCAAAGCTACTATAATATAAAGCTTTATCCTTCTGCATTCTCTCCAATGTGTCATAGCATTTTTAAAATTCATTATTTAATATCATGCTAAGGAAAGAAAGTAAAAATTATCAGTTATTAACATGAATTTTAGCGTTTATTTTTATATTGTGCAATGCCAGTTTCAAATGCAAATATGGGAACATTATGCAGAATCAGTGAAATTACATAATTCATATTCTGCAGCTCACATAAGTGTGTGTATATATATGTATATGTATATATCTATCAACAGTCTCTACCTTTGATTTACTAATGAGTAAAGAAGAAAGGAAAAAAAAGAACTATCATTTGCCCTATCTCTCCATTTCCTTCTATATCTTCATTTTCAGCATACATGCTTGGCTACTTGAGGAAAGTAACAAGAATAAGAAAAGACAAAAAGTGTTGTTTTGTGTTCTTTTAAAAAGTATTATCTTCTTTCTGATTTCAAAGCAAGTTCTGGCTCAGAGAGAACTGTTAATGTCCCCTTCCTTCATCTATAGCATATCCTGTCACAGAGAAGCTTACCTTGGATTACCTTGATCCTCCCTAGATTCTCACCCTTCACATGGGCCTCTGGAGCTCTCTGCTCATGGGGCATCTCAAACACTACATGTGAATGTGCAGCGAGGACTAGTGACCAGTGGACACCCATACTGAATACACTACTCAGCTCGCATGCAGGCTTCATTGTCCGTTTGGATTTCACTTACAAAACACAACTTCGAAGATTTCAAAATGGCAACAACAGAGTGTTAAACCAGGTTTGGGCCTCTTCTGAGAGCAGGACCTGGACAACTTGCACAGGCCACATGTCTCTGACGTCCACCCCCATCACCAGGCCCACAGATAGGGAATTTGGACATGTGAGGATTCTGCATCATGACCAAGCTTCATCCAGTGGGAGAATGAGGGTGCAGCTTTAGTCATCACAATCTTTATAAGAGGATTGTCCTGGCTATGATATTTACAAAGGCCTTATTTCTAAAATGACACCATTCTACCAGAGGGCCAGGGCTCCTTACAGTTATTTATCATATTCAGGCACACGTTATTTAAGACCTAGGGTGAACTTAAAAAACACACTGCCACTTCTTTGGGTTCCCTTGCTGTCACTCGTGCCCTTAGGAAAAAAAAACAACAAACACCTGACAGTCTTAGGACATTTGACAAGGGCAAAATTCTTTCTAGATGTTATGATAAATTCCACAGTTATTTTTCTTTTCAATGCTGAGCATTTTGTTGGCTTTCCATCTACTGTTTGCAAGCCTGAAAGCTCCGCCAGGACACCCTCGCTGTGCCTCAGCTCCACGCACGGCACGTCTCTACCGCAGCTGCACCGGGACATGCTGGTGGTGTTCTCTGAATCCCAGCTGCTCTCCCTGCACCTGCCTTCACCTCTGCTCTTTACGTCGTTGTTTTCCGTATCAGGCCTGTGGAGGAACATAAACATTTTGTCTTTTCTGAACGAGACTTCCAGCGTGTGTGTCTAACTTCCTAGAAACCAAGGCTGTTTTCTCTTGCCAGGCGCCACCGAGGGCTTTCCTGTGCAGGAGGTCATTTCAATAAGGACTCGGAGCTTAGTAAGTGAAGAAAAGAAGGTCATTCTCAGACAGGAAGTTGGGAAGACGCCCTCAATGAGCCTTGCTGGGCAAGAGACGCCAACAGTACCAAGAATGTGGGCCAATCCCCCAGGAAGTTATTCATGGGCCTGCAGTATATGATAAACAGGCAACCAAAGCCTTTTCTAAACAACAAAAATAACAATGCTCCAAATTCCAGAAAATGTTCAAACAATGACTGGACATTCTTTACCCCCTATTTGCTTATTCGTGCACCAAGTACTTTCAAAGAAACCAGAAACTAGAGTTCTGACTTGGTTTTCAGAGCAAGAGTAAATCCCGTGAGATGTGCCAGCATTAGTTTTGCCTGCCCCCCACCCCCACCCATGTCTTTCCTACTTTACAGGGGGCCTGGGTCTGCTTGCACCATGTCAGTGCTCTTGTCCAGAATACTTTCTGCTCCCAGTCACCGTCGGCTAGAGGCCAGAATAGCTTTAAACCTGAGCAGCAGGACAGGGTCAAAAGGTGGGGAGATGCTTCTGCAGTCATGTCACCAAGAGATGTAAATTGGCTAGGTTACAGCACTCATTGAATAAGCAAAAAGATTATTGGGGCAATTAGAAATTTTCTGTATATCTACCTGACTTGAAAACAATGTCAAAACTCCCTGAGAGAATACATATTTTTCAATTAAATTGTAATATATAAAATTATATATGGGCATATACATATATAATGTATATGTAATTAAAAAATATTTTGAATGCTATTTTATAAATATATATATAAATAGCTGTAGAATATAAGACAAAATCTGCAGATAGAGATATACATACTGCTGTTTCAATCACTATTCCACAACTGGCAAGACCAGTTCTTCATAAGGCATAGAAATTCACGTGTCATTTTTTTCTCCGACAAAGTCTCACTTGAAAATTTTATTACAATCTTTCCATCCTTACTCTACCTGTACACAGATCCCACATTTACCTGCTCTGCTTTTTCTATCAAATGTATAACTTCCTATGTGCTACATAATATATCTATTGTTTACATCTGTTTCCCACCCATCCTCCCTGTAATGTAAGTTCTCAAGGCACTACTTTTTGTTCTTTACATACCCTAATTACATACAATACTGACATTGGCACATACTAGACCCTCAAATTAATTTTTGAATGACTGATGGCACCTGCCCACATTTCCAAAATGCAAAAGCATCAGCTATTTACATAGTACCAAAGAACACTGCTGGTGAGGCTCTAAATAGAAGGCTGAGTTGGAATTGAGTTGGAATTGAGGGGAGCCTCACATCATAGACACATAGGTAAAATTTGATTAAGGAAGTCAGGGGTATAGAACAAACAGGATTGATTTTAATAGGATAAATAGAAGAACTTTGACCACCTAGAACAAGCATAGACATGACACCTTGAAGAAGACTGTGGGTTCTCCATTCTCAGACAACTGGGCAGCCAGTTACGTGGCGCAGCCAGTATTCACCGCGCTTCCTTGCAGGGCACAGTCTGCCTAGGAAAACCCTTTATGATCCCCCCATGCTCTCTCTCTCTCTCTCTCTCTCTCTCTCTCTCTTTTTTTTTTTTTTTTTGAGATTCTGTGCATTTTTCAGTCTATTACCCCAATCCAGGAATCACACCACCACATCAAACTTTTTTTTCTAAGATTTATTTATTTTTGCATACAAGCTGGTGTGCCAGCCAGAGGTATGGGGCCGTGAAAGGGTTCACCAGAGACAGAGTGGGGAGCAGAACAGGCAGATCTACTGAAGTACACTGCTGAGGGGAGCAGCGGGCGAGACAGCAGAGGTCTGATGCACCACGAGGGAATCTCCCCGGGCAGGCATCGAACTCATGCCGCAACTGCCGACAGCTTTACAGTGCAGTGCTCAACCCACTGCAGCACCAGGGAGGACCCACATCAAACTTCTTACAATGCTGGCAGCAGAGTGGATGTGAAAGGCGCTCTGGGCTTGGCTCAGAACAGGAGAGAAAGGATGAGGAGGAGGTCTCTGTCTCTGGCAGCCTGAGAGAGCTGGTGTTGCTCTACTCACTTGCACTCATTTCTATCGAGCACGATATACAGCTACAGGCTTTTCAGCAAGCCTTTTCCAGGCAACATTCATACTGTTTCTAAAATTAGCACAACTAATTTTGCAACCCCTTACACAGATTGTGATGCAGGGATGGAGGTCTTGGGGGAGCCTCAGAGGACTCGAGGATAGGAGCCAGATTATGAGACTGAATCCATGAGAGCAAGAGAGATATCTTTTGGGTTACTTTGAATTCCATCCAGTTTACTAAATCCCTATCCCTGCCCCACCCATATCTTACCTAGTCTCACTTCTCCACATTCCATTGGTTGTCAGTTTGAATAAGGCCAGTGAGATCCTCAAATCACCTTTAGGTTCTCCAAATAAGATGCACCCCCTTGAGGTTGCATGCTCTCTCTCTATACACACACACACACACAATGCAAATATTTTATATGTATATAACAAATATTATATATGTATGTAATATTTTGTGTTTTTAAGACAGTAATTTTAAGAATGAATACTATTCCTAATTAAATCACAAATCACCATCCTCATCAACAGCAACAAGAGAAGTTATTAGAATCTATTTATAGTCAGGATAATTTGGGATTAAATTTGGAACTGACTTTGAGGAGGGTGGTCATTTATGACTTTTGAAGGCAAACTCAGAATGAAGTAGCCCACTTTCTGCTGGGGGCACTATTCACCTTGAAAATGAACATTAAGCAGAGGCAGGTAGATAACAGATGTTTAAAATTTGAACCATTTTGCCCAGGTGGGCACCATTGAGCCTAACTTTTTCCAGCCCTGGCACAGTGATGATGAGGTAACTGACTTGAAGCACTAGCTGAGGGCTTTGTTTGGAAAGGTTAAAGACCCTCCTAATAGGCCTGATGGCTTAATTGTTACTTTAATCAAAAGTCGGAGCTCTTAAAGGGAAGCTTCCTTTCCTTAATTTCTCATCTGACACAGTTGGGCTCTCCAAGCAGCGCAGTCCTGTGGGCTGTTAGGAGAGGGCAAGTAGCCCAAGGGATCTGAAATCATTAGAGCTTGTGGAGTTGTAGGGTAAATGAGAAGTATCAGTTTTTTCTGCCCTCCCCTCAATGATGGACCCTGCAGGCCTCTGCGCATGCCTGATGGCGGGCACGTGGACTAGGTTGTGGGCCTGTGTGAACGGGCGCACCTGAGCCAAGGACTTGGCTTATAAGCAGCAGCAGCAGCAGCAGCAGCAGCAAACAGAGCAAAAGCAGCAGAGACAGAGGAGAAGCAGAGGACCTTCCATTTGGGGTGCAGCAGAAGCCATGAGACGCCACCAGAGAGCCTGAGAAAGTGAAGATTTGCCAGGGGCTGGGAGGCCTGCCAACTTCCTGGGCGCCCTCCCCCCCCCACCCCCACCCCCGCCCCATTGCCTGCCCTGTATCTGGTTGCCTCTCCACAAGAAACCATTAAAAAGCATAAAAAGCCACCGAGGGCTCCAGAACTCTTTTCCTTTAGACCCATCTGCTCATCTCCTTAGAGAACCTGCTCCGGATGTCTTCCTGCCCCTCTGCGAGCACGTAAACAAGATGTACCCTAATTAAAGGGAGGGTGACAAGAAGGACTCATGAGGGGGAGGAAACTGGACACCAACACAGAGTTGGTTGACTCAAAGGTTAACAACCCATTGAAATTGGGTCGAAAATGAGAAATGACCTTTCATCAGTATGGTTTTCATTAGCTGCTTGATCTGCAAAGACATAGAGATAACAGCACAAGATAAGGGCCAGCCACAGCTTTGACCTAGTTCACTAGATTCTAGTAAGCTTGCCAAAAACTAAAGGTGGTGGAGAGAGCATTTGCTTTAAAAAAAAAAAAAAGATTGAGGTATAATTGTTTAACTTTATATTGGCTTCAAGTGTGCAATATAATGATTTGATATATTTTTTTAAGATTTATTTATTTTTGCATACAAGCTGGGATGCAGGCCAGAGGTGTGGGGCAGTGAGAGGGTTCACCAGAGACAGAGTGGGGAGCAGAACAGACAGACTGACTGAAATACACTGCTGAGGGAAGCAGCGGCAGGAGAGGTCTGCTGCGCCATGTGGGAATCTCCCTGGCCGGGCATGGAACTCACGCTGCAGGCACTGACAGCTCCACAGCGCTTCATTTAAACTGTTGGGCCACCAGGGAGGCCCATGATTTGATATTTGTATACACTGCAACATGATCACCACAGTAAGAGCACTTACCATCAGTCACCGTGCTACTTTCAAGTCTACTCTACCTTATCGTTGTCAATAGTGACCACACTGGACTTTATATTCCATTTTTATTCTATAATTGGAAATTTGCAAATGCCTGTGCCATATCTTGTTTCAGCCATGCACTCCACAGCCACTATGCTGCCATCTTTCCATTAAGATGGCTCGTTTCAGAGACTCACCTGCACTCCCACCTGCTCCAGCTAGACACTGTGTTAAGTGGGAGTAGCTTCTACCCAAGCTCTTTGTCTGAGGCCTGGGTGCTTTGCTCAGAGTGAAAATTGAAGGTAGAGGCTGCTGTCTTCTCTGAGAAAATGGTTTTTCAAGTTTCCTTTCCACTTAATTGTACCCAAAGCTTGTTTCCCTTGGAGTTCAGAATTTCTCTGCAGTGTTCCCCAGGAGAGAGACCTCGACTGTCCCCCAGTGTCGAGAGCTTTATATTCTATTTTCAGCCTCTGCACCCGACAACCCTTTGTTCCTTTCGGAGCCCTCATGCTGACATGGTGTCCTTCCTCCTTTGCGATCTGTATTTCTGTACATTTACCTCAGCAGGAATGTAGTTCCAAAGAAAGAAAAATCAGCCACAGTTTTAAACAGTGCAGCCCAGTTAGCTGTTTACCTCCATGCAAAGCCTTCACCCCCGAAAGGAACATGTCCAACTCTAGACATCCCAGAAAACGAACCGACCTAATGTCAGGTAACTGTGTCAGGCACACGGGGAACTCCCAACGCGTTTATTTTTTCCTTTGTATGAGAACAAACGGTGCCCCTGAGTACCCAAACTTGAGTGGAGAAAACGGAGCGTGTTAGGAAAAACAAAACAAGTGGTGTTGCAATCTGGCTTTCTTTCTTCCCCAGGGCTCCTGCACCCCGCCCTAGGGCAGCCATGCCAAGAACGGGAGTCGATTCCTGACAGGAATGCTGCAAAGGAAAGCCAAGAAGGTTCTGTCCCAGGGATCTAGGGGCAGCCATTCGTATGTATTTTCCACCACTGATCCAGAAGCTCGATCTGTGGTTTTGAATGAGTCCTTCCTAACTATGTCATCCTAGTTCCTAAAATAAAGGTGATTATTTAATATATTGTTTAAAAAGAAAACTTCTGGAAGCTGATAAAAATTGACTGCTTTAGGCTCAGAGGCAGAATGGATTTTTTATGCTGTTATAGTCTTCTACAGTCTTTTAAATAGACGTAATAAAAATTTAAAAGGCTAGCACGATCTGGGTGGTGTAATAGAAAAGGCTGCGGAGGCTCTCCTGCCTTGAACATTCTCGAACCAGGAGAAACCGCAAGTAAAATAGCAAGACACATATGCTGAGTCGTCTACCCGCTCCCTTCCCACATCTCCTTTCCCTCTTTCCCACTTCCCCAGCCGATATAAGTCATCTTGGTGTTATTGTCTGTCCTAGGGGTTAAATTTGCCTCTGCAGATAAAAACATTTCACTCATAACTACTCTGTAGAAAAGTACCCACCTCAACCAGTGGCCAATCCCACACCTGCCCCTGGGTGACTTCCTGAAACTGAGTCATCAACTATCTTATATAACCAGCTTACTCATATTTGTGTAGACAGTCTCCCCAGCCCTAGAGAGAGGGGTCGACCTCAGTGCATTATAGGTCATTTGCCTGGCCACTGCCCCCTTTAAGAAGGTGACTTCTGAATTATTCTGCTACTTTTCTTTCACCTCACGATCTGGTAAGTTGTTGTGCACCAGCCTAGCTCTCCAGTGTTCCTGGGGTACACTTTTTCTCTACGTTGCTCAGACAACTCTCTGCTTGAATGAAACAGCCTGAAAGTTTGGGAATTCAAGACCTGGCCATTTTGTGCTGGAAACTCCAGGCTTTGGAGTCCAACCAGAATTCCTGGGTCTTAGCCTCAGGGAGACTGTAAGGATGGGGCTGGATGGAAATGCTCCCATAAGGAACTAGACTCCCCCATCACCATTTTCTCTCGTGACAGAACTTCTCCTGAACATCCTTTGCAGGAAGAATCATTTCCAGAAAGCGACTTTGGGGGCAGACAGACCCCAAGAAGCAGCCTTCAGTGTCATTTCTAAACAGTAGGTCCTAGTCAGAGTCTTCTGGTGCTGGAAAAGACATCACTAGTGTCTTTCAGTGGCTGGAACTCGCACAGGCATCCCCAGAGTAGCTGAACACCATGTGTGTTCAAATAAGTGCAGTGATGAAATCACCAAGGCCTCCCCTAGCAATTGTCCGGTTGCAGTGGATTTCACAAAAGGGAGTTAAAAATCAACAGTTCCAGTGATGAAGACAGATATTAATACAGAAAGTGTGAGAACTGTCTGAGACAAAATAGAAACATTTATTTGAGGTTGTGTTAGGACTGCAGCCTGGGAGAAATAGATGCAAGAAATTTATATATATATATATATATATATATATATATATATATAAAAATATAAATGTGTGTGTGTGTATGTGTGTATATATGTGTGTGTGTGTGTATATATATGTGTATATATATACACACACACACATATATACGTATATATGTGTGTATATATACACACACACACACATTTATACACACACATATGTATATATACACATACAAATATACATATATATGTGTATATATATATATAAGATTTATTGTTTATTTATGCAAACAGGAACTGAGGTGGATTCACCAGAGACAGAGTGGGGAGCAGAATAGGCTGATCTATTGAAATACACTGCTCAGAGGAGCAGTGGGCGAGACAGGAGAGGTCTGCTGCGCCGTGTGGGTCAGCTCCCTTGCCCAGGATCAAACTCATGCCACATGGCTGGCGATAGCTTGATAGCACTATGTCTTTAACCCCTGTGCCACCAGGAAGGCCCCTCAAGAAATTCTTGATTCACACCCCAGGGTTCAGAAAATGGAGGAAACATATAAAGGCTAAAATCACAAAGAGAAAGACAGGATAGTTGTCATTCTGGCCTGCTATGAAAATTAGGGGAAAACTTGCACCACATAAATTAGTAATAGGTGAGTCAGGTGAAAGTCACAAATAATGTGGCTGGTATAGGAATGGGAAACGGGCGTTTTGTCAAGTAGTGATTGGTTGAGGTCACAGTCTCTGGGCAGTACCAGTTGGAGGTTTCCAAGCAGTGGGTCTGCTGCTGCTCACCCAGGAAATGTCAGGTTGACTTAGTTTCAGTCCCTTCCCAGAGGTAGACTTGCCTGGACATGCCTAGAATCCCTGACCGCGTTTTAGTTATCCTGACTCAAGTGACCATTTTGTCTGTTATTTCTTGTCATAGCATAGTATAGTAAAGGGAAGAGTGCTCATTTATAATAATAGTGAAATTGCAGACCCAAATTAAGTGCTGTGGGAGTAGTAGTAAGTAAGTAAGTAAGTAGTAGTAAGTAAGTAGTAAGTACAAAGTAGTTGTACTCCTCTCCATGAGGAGAGGGAAGAGAAAAGAAGGTGGGGAGCAAGGTGGTGAAATGGAAATTGTCAGGCTGACCTGTGGATCAGCTGAAGTTGGGACATGGCCTATAGATTGAAAGTTTCAGGGAACAACTGATAAAATGTACTCCAGGCCACATGCCTGATTCATGGATCCCAGCTGACTGTACCCCTTGCTTTAGACAACAAATACTCTGTAACCTAATGGCTCAGGGCTCAGACTTTGGAGAAGGATCTCCTCTGGGCCCACCAGCATAAATAGACTTTCCCTCCTCCTCTCTGAGTGATGTCTGCTTCCCTGACGGAATTCTGCCATAACAGTGAGCCACCTGGGGCCTCCCTGGTGGTGCAACTGGTTAAGTGCAGTACCTTGGAGCTGTCGTCAGCTGTCGGGCGGCTCTGGGTCGAGTTCGATGCCAGACCAGGGAGAGTCCCACATGGCGTAGCAGACCTCTCCTGCCTCACCCGCTGCTCCCCTCAGCAGTGTATTTCGGTCGATCTGCCTGTTCTGCTCCCCACTCTGTCTCTGGTGAACCCTCTTGCAGCCCGACACCCAGCATGTATGCAAAAATAAAATAAATCTTAAAAAAAAAAGCAAAAGAGTGGGCGACCTGAATAGGGCCTTAAAGGGATGCCCACTGGGTGAGTCAGGCAGAAAGTGCCTCAGGGTAACTGCATCAGGGCTGCTGCCCCATCACCGCTCCTCTTTTGTGCTATTGTGAGTTTGAAGTTCCCAGGTAGAAGTGTTAGTGGAAAAGATCTGGGTCCTTTTGCTGCCTGTCACTGCAGAAAGCCAATGAGCACAGACAGGAATTGAATCCATGAGCGCTTTTATTTTTCAGATCACTGACCACTGATCTAAGAGAACAGTGGCATAGCACCCTGAAGACACTGTTCTACCCATTTCACCTTGAGCTGGTCTTTTTATAACAAACTAAACAAAGAGAGACACGAACAAATACCCCATCAGAACAGCTGTCACCATTGATGTTCCTGCTATTTGTCACGTTCACCTCCCGAATTTGTTACTGGCTTCTCAGTTATCTTGTCCTTGGTCAATGTCTGGCATTCTTTTGGGCATCATCAGGGCAGGAATGTTAGTTTAAAGCAAGAGTTTTAGTTTAAAGAAAGAGAGCATTAGTATGTACAGCCTATGCTGTGTGTGTAGATTCCTATACTAGGCATGGTGCTCCCTTTCCCTCCTCCCTCGCCCCATATCAGAAGGTCTGTCAGGCAGGATGACTACTCCAAATGTCGATAACCAGTAAGACTTAGGCAATAACAAGTAAGAGTCAGGCATTAGGGACCTCCGTGGTGGCCTAGGACTTAAGTTTCAGTGCTATCGCTGCTACTGCCTGAGTTCCCTCCCCAGCCAAGGAATTAACCCTCAGCAGACCTTTCTTGTCTCACTCACTGCTCCCCTCAGCCGTGTATTTCAATCTGCCTGTTCTTCTTCCCACTCTGTCTCTGGTGAATCCTCTCATGCCCCTACCCCCACCTGCACCTATGGCCTACACCCCAGTTCTTCTATGCAATTTTTTTTTTTTTAAAGTCAGGCAAGAAACAATGGGAATTGGTGCGGTAAACAATTGGATGGTGCATATCAACTAATATTCCCACTTCCAGGGGTGCAACTGGTGGAAGAGGGGACCTAGACATCCTAAGTGTAGGAAATATTTGGGGGGCATGGTGATGTTCCAGACACTCTTGTGCCTGGTTTGTCTCTTCTCTTTTCTCTTTTTTTTTTTAAATATTTTTTTTCAAAGATTTATTTATTCATACATACAAGCTGGGGTACAGGCCAGAGGCGTGGGGCGGTGAGAGGGTTCACCAGAGACAGAGTGGGGAGCAGAACAGGCAGATCAGAAACACACTGCTGAGGGGAGCAGCGGGCGAGGCAGGAGAGGTCTGCCGCACCATGTGGGATTCTCCCCGGCTGGGCATCGCCGCTGCTGACAGCTCCACAGTGCAGTGCTCAACCGCTGCGCAACGGGGAGGCCCTTTTCTCTTTTTAGGGAAAACTGAATTTGTTCTGTGAGTGTGTCTTATTTTTATCACTGACAAACAAAGATACAAAAATCATCTACTCATTTGTAAGGAATTTAAAGGTTTGGAAAGGAAATTGTGGCACTGATAGGGGGCTAAGGAGGTGGGGAGCCATACCTAGCACAGGAATCCGCATACACACAGCATAAGCTGCAAGTACACACTAATGACTAATGATCTCTTTTCTTTAAAATAAAACTCTTGTTTTAAAACTGAGATTCCTGCCTTGATACGTGAATGAGATGCCATCGGATATACCAGGTTCAGGATGACCAGGAGGCTGATAACAAGTTCTGGGGCCTCAACATGTCAAATACCGGGAACATCAACTGTGATGGGCTGTTCTGATGGGCTATTTGCTTATAACTGTCTTTATTTAACTCATTACAAAAAGGCCAGCTGGAGATGAAATAGCAGAATGGTCCCTTCAGGGTGCTATGCCCCCCATTCTCTCAGGTCTCTGGTCAGTGAACTGAAAACTAAAAGTGCTTGTACATTCAACTTTGTTTCTGCTGACTGGATTTTGGTAGTGACAGGCAGTCGAACCCAGGCCTATTCCAGTAGCATAACCACATCATACCCTTAGGATGATGATCAAAACAAAACAAAAAAACAGAGAATAATAAGTGTTGGTGAAATTAGAACCCTTGTACATAATTGATGGGAATGTAAATTGGTATAATGACTGGAAACAATGTAATCATTCCTCAAAAAATTAAAAATAGAACTATGGCGAGATAGAGCAATCCCATTGGTAGAAGAAACACATGAATCCATTGATGAATAGATAAACAAAACATGGTATGTACATGAAGTGAAATATTATTCAGCCATAAAGAAGGAAATAAATTCTGACATATACTGTGACATGAAGAACTCTGAGGACATTATGCCAATTATATAAAAATAAATCAGGCACAAAAGGATACCTATGAATAGTCTTGGGTGCTGGATGCAGTGGGTGTACATATTTATCAAGGCGTAGAGCTCTACCTCTAAAACTCGTATAGATTTCTAAGCCAGAATAAATCATTTTTAAAAAAAGACACCGGGGCCTCCCTGGTGGCATAGCGGTTAAGCGCTGCGCTGTGGAGCTGTCGGCAGGAGCGACACGAGTTCGACGCCCAGCTGGGGAGAATCCCACATGGTGCGGCAGACCTCTCCTGCCTCTCCCGCTGCTCCCCTCAGCAGTGTATTTCTGATCTGCCTGTTCTGCTCCCCACTCTGTCTCTGGTGAACCCTCTCGCCGCCCCACGCCTCTGGCCTGTACCCCAGCTTATATGTATAAATAAATAAATCTTTAAAAAAAAAGACACCTATGTATGATTCTATTTATATGAAATACCAAGAGTAGACAAATTCACAGAGACAGAAAATAGGATTCTGGTTGCCAGGGGCTGGGGGAGAAAGTAATGGGAAGCCGGATCTTAATGAGTATGGAGATATTCTTAGGGGAGATAAAAACAATTTCTGGAGATGGATGGTGGTGATAGTTGTACACTAATGTGAATGTGTAACAGAAGTTTTTTTTGGGGGGATCTGGCAACTTGCCATTCATAAGCCAAAACTCAAAAGACAGGGCTGATGGAAGAAAATCAGTTTTAATCAGGATATGGGAGACCAGTGTTACAAAGGTCACCTCCCTAATTTGGGTCTGCATTAGCAGGAATTCAGATAAATAGACAGGGTGTTTGGGTAACTTATTCTTCTACATTTGGTCTTGAGCCAATTTGTCATGGTGCTGCTAGGAGTGACCTTTATCATGGTTATGAGGCTCTGGCTTACCCCCTGTCTTACTTGTACTTCTTGGTCTTAGCCAGTTTTGCCTGATTTTCTGGTTTTATCTGCAAGAAAAGATAAACAGAAGCAGAGCAAAGACAAGGAACTTAGTTACCAGGCAGGTGGCAAATGCACTTAATGCCACTGGATTGGATATTTCAGAATGGTAAAGATAATCAATGTTATTATATCCCAGGAATGGGAATTATTTGTGCAACTCCTGGAGGTGGAAAAGCAGAGTGTGCACAGCCTTGCTCCACCACAACAGTCACATGGCATTGCCTGTATCATATATACAAACACACTGTGAAAGAAAAAGTTGAAATATTTGGTGGAGTCAAATAGTACAAGTGCATGACAGCAGAGTGGCAGAGTGAAAAAGATCTGAAAATTTCTCTGCCTACATACGAAAGAACATTAACATCCACAGGGGCCTGGACTCCATATGAGCATTTAAAATAGCAGCATGCTGGGCTTCCCTAGTGGCACAACGGGTTGAATCTCAGCCTGTCCACAGCCACTGCAGCACCAGTTCGATCCCCAGCCTGGGAGATTCCCAAATGGCGCAGTAGACTTCTCCTGCCACGCCCGCTGTTCTCCTCAGCAGTGTACTTCGGCTGATCCGCCTGTTCCTCTCCCCTCTCTGTCTCTGGTGAACCCTCTCACCACCCTGCACCTCTGGCCTACACCCCAGTTCTTGTATGCATAAATAAATAAATCTTTAAAAATATATGTATATAACAGCATGCTGGCCTTGGAGGCCCACTGCTTTCTGACAGCTCAGTCTTGAACATTCAGAGCGGTGGAGAGTTCAACCAGATTTTCTGAAAACAGGGAAGACTGTGTCCATTCCCAGAAGTGCTCCAGGCTCCAAGTCTACTGAGTAGAGTAGCAGGACAAACAGACTGTGCCCATGAGCACGGCCTCCCTCAGCTCTGCTTTGTGAGCCAGCTAACTTGCAACCCAGCAGGCTGCTTCCCTACACAGCTGCAAGGCTTTCGGGCATCACAATCTAAGCCTTGGCTAGAATCAGCCTGGTGGAAGGGAAGAGCAGGGTGGAAGGGAAGAGCAGGGAGTCCCCTACCTGAAGGGTATAACTGGTGTGGGTTGGAAATTTGTACTACTTTGGAACAGCTAACTCTTTCACTATTAAAGATGAGCCTTTTAAATCAAAACTAGAGAAGCCCTGTAAAGACGGGATCCATTCGTTGTGCTCACCTGGGCCTTAATTTAGCCCTGTGCTTAGTCCTAAAAATTAGCTGATCTCAGCTACCCAGGAAATGAGTGTGGGGGTCAGAGGACAGGTCACTGTGGTGAACAAGGAAGAGGCGGAACTGGATGGTCTGCTGCTGGGGGCCTTGTAGACACAAACCATGGGTGCTTGGGATTCTAAGAGAGAGAAGAGAGAGGAACGGTCTAATGAAAGAGGAGGTAGAGAGAGACAACAATAAGAATACAGAACCAAAATAAAGTCAACTCCAAGTAGAGCTGGAGTCTACTTGAAATTGACTTTTTTTGGGGAACAATGGAATGTTTTGAGAACGAACTTGTTATTAGGGAATTTTGCAGAGCATGGAATGAAATTTGCCTAGAGTTTATGCTGGCAAAGCAACCCTCCCAGGGTTTACTAGAATAAAACCAAAAGCTTGAGGCTTCCTCCCCAGCCGGCTTATCCTACACTCAGGCCCCTCAGTCAGGCGGCAGGTTTCCACTGAACTCCTTCTCCTGGTAATTCCATCTCATTGAACAGGCCATATGTGTTCTCTCGTGTGACGTCCCATCCACACGGTGAGATGGTGCTATTCTTCCTCCCATCTTTCAGATAAGGAAAGTGAGGTCCAACTAACTTGTCCAGGTTATTCACATACAGTCCCGTGTTGCTTAAAGGCTGGATCCACTCCTAGAACTGTCATCATGTAAGAGTTGCTGCTAGGCACCTGGGTCAGTGGCATGGTAGAGCTTGCCCAGCCTGCTGGGGCTCCCTTAGCAACTGGGCGCAGCCAAGTGTGCTCAGCTCCACTGCACCCACAGGTGCCAATTGGGAAACCCGCACCAGTTTTGAAAATGTGTCAATCAAGTTTAAAACTGCTATTGAGAGGAGGGCAGGAACCCTGAAAGCCATAAATGGCAGAGGAGAAGACTGACCTGGACATTCTTGCTGGAACTCTCACGCGGGAAGACTTTGTTCTCCGACTCATTGCTTCAGATCACAACTTACTGCTCCTGCCTCCGGCACTGCCTCCTCACTGCCTGGCACTGGCGCCACCAGGCTGTGCCCAGCGCCTCTAAGAGCTGTCTGCTGCTGCTCCATTCTCTGGCATTGTGGCCTGCTTCTGCCTAATTCTTGATATCACCTGCTGACCGCCACTGCCGGCCTGTACCCACGCCACCTCCGGAGCCCACCCTATTGCTGTTGCCTCCAGCATGCTGGCCGGGCCTTCACATAACTGTGCAGGCTGCTGCCTCAGCCGAGCCACCTGTGATCACCCCCAGCTACCACTGTGAATTGGGTGCTGGTCTCCCGCTTAATGTGCCTTCAGCTCCAGGTGCTCATCGGACAGACAGCACGATCATTCAGGGTAGCCCTGGGTTTGGACTCTTGGACATTGCAGTCACTACCTGGGGTAGGACGAAGGGCCATTTGTGGTCTTAGGAACTCTTTCCCTTTTTCAATCTTTCCCAAGTTCCCCCTTGTAAATTAACCCTGCTGCTGTCACACTCTGAGTTGTGTCTCACAGTTGTCAGTGCACAGGGGAGGACCCATGAACTGTGACATTCCCCACATTTGCACAGTTTCGTTAGGCCCCTTTCTCCTGCGAGGATGTGGGAGCGTCATTACACGGAGCTAAATGGACAGCCCGCTGCACACCGAAGAGTACAGGTCAGTCTATCGGGATGACCGTCGTATGTTATATGTCAGGGACTGAAACTCTAAGTGACACATGACTATAGTAGATAAATAGAGTCCAGACTCAGACTCAGGCCCATGTGACTCTAGGTCTGTGTGCTGAAGCAGAAGCTTTGCCACTCTCAGGTGCTGCTTTCTCCTTGCTATGGCAGAGAAATGAGAAGAAAGAGGGAGGGAGAAAGGAAGCAGTTTAGGAATTTTTTTGAAAATCAAGAAATGGTTCTGCAGACACATTCAGACATGGGACATGGTCATACCAGATGCAAGTTCTGGACCTTCCCATTCAGAACAACAAGCTGCTGGGCACCGTGCCCCAGCAGTACACACCACAAGTTTACATAGGTTGACCTCTGACTTAGCCCCCCCACTCCTGCCTCCCTGCAAGTATTACTAACACAACATTATTTTGATAATGTTTCCTTTTAAAGGAGATAGCACTTTTATTGAAAGGTCAACCAGCTAAAAATATTGTACTTGGAATTTCCATGCGCTTTTCTGCATGATTTCTTTGCTTCAAGTCTTGTCTAGGAAGAACTGCTGAAACATTTTCCACCCACAGGGAGTCGTTTTCCAGTCAGTGGTGCCAAGATTTCTCTTCTTCTTCCTTCTCTGCTTCACCCCTGTTGGTCTTATCAGTAACTTTCAGAAGAGTTAAAAAGAAAGATTTTGTGTTTAAACAAAGAGAAAGATACTTCTTTGACATTTAAAGCTAACGGGCCAAAATTCCTTTTTAGTAAATTCCTTTTCAGTAGCAAAAGCCAGGGTGCTGTTCATGCAACGTTTGGAATGAGAGTTGTCTTTGGGCAGGGTTGCCAGGTGCCATTAAGCACCTGTTTGTCTGTGGATGGGCATAGCAGCTATGCACCACATAGAGCAAACTGAGGGGCACCCCAATATTGTACTTGGAATTCTTACTAGCAGAATCACTTGTTTGGGGCCAAGATGTGGAAGATCCCTATTTAAATTTCTCTTCTTGGATTGCTCTTTTCTCTATTTGTCCACCTGACAAAATTTTAAGCATTTGTTAACACATGACTCAGAGTTTACCACTCAGGGTCAGTTGTTGTCTTCTGACGCCTACGTCCGTTACAGTACTTAATTTGTCATTTATCTGTTTGGATCCTGTCTTTCCATGACACACTCTGTCTCTTAGGTCCTTAAGCACTTTCAGGTCAGAACCAGTCTTATTATTTCTTAAATAAGTAAGACCTGGAAACTGGTAGTTATGAAAATGTAAGGAAACCTTTATTCAAGACTGTTACAAAGGGGAAGCGAGATCAGGCTCCACTCTGAACACAGTAAGGACAAGTGGGAACTCAGAGCCAAGCAACAAGGTAAGGGGGGGGTCAGTGACAGACTATCACTAAGAGGACACATGATGGGGGTGGTCGGGGCGGATTCTTGCTAA
Source organism: Scalopus aquaticus (assembly GCA_004024925.1). Lineage (NCBI taxonomy): Eukaryota > Metazoa > Chordata > Mammalia > Eulipotyphla > Talpidae > Scalopus > Scalopus aquaticus. The sequence continues at coordinate 154,629 of PVIJ01001740.1, forward strand.
ACTGACTTAGTAAGCATCTGCCCTGAGACTGGGCTGGGCAGGCCATGGACAAGGAGGGGGCCAACTTCAAGACCTAGTTGAAAAGAGAGCTCAGTGGAGGCTGACTAAAGTTTGGGGTCCCCCTGGTGGCACAGGAGTTAAAGTCTCAGCACTATCAAGCTATCACCAGCCACTGCGGTATGAGTTCAATCCCCAGTCAGGGAGCTAGCTCACATGGCACAGCAGACCTCTCCTGTTTTGCCTGCTGCTCCCCTCAGTAGTGTATTTCAGTCGATCTGCCTGCTCTGCTCCCCACTCTGTCTCTGGTGAATCCTCTCACCCACACCACACCTCTGCCTACACCCCAGTTCTTATATGCATAAATAAATAAAATAAATATATTTTTTTAAGATTTATTATTATTATTTTTTTATTTATACATACAAGCTGGGGTACAGGCCAGAGGCATGGGGCGGCGAGAGGGTTCACCAGAGACAGAGCGGGCAGCAGAACAGGCAGATCAGAAATACACTGCTGAGGGGAGCAGCGGGCGAGGCAGGAGAGGTCTGCCGCACCATGTGGGATTCTCCCCAGCTGGGCGTCGAACTTGCGTCGCCGCTGTCAACAGCTCCACAGTGCAGCGCTTTACCGCTGCACCACCGGGGAGGCCCCCAAATAAATATTTTTTAAAAAAGAATAGAGTCTTTGTCAGAACCAGAGAGTATACCGAATGAAAGAATATGAATATAAGAAATTACTCATTCTTACCATTCAGCCCTACACATACTATTCCCTGGCCATCTGGCAGAGACCTCCCTTTGACAAGTCTCTAGTCAGGCTACTTTGAACTGTCTTCTCAACTAGGCCCTGACCTTTGGCCAAGCCCTGAGTTTTGTGTTCCTCTCTTTAATTGTCCAACTTTAACAAGAATCCTGCTAGATGATTGTAACCAGACTCCCAGCCTCCATCTGATCACCCTCCATGTCTGGTCGGGTTTCTCATCTTCTACCATCCCCTGGGCAGTGTCTGCTCACCCTGGCCTGCCTTCAGAATTTTATTAGATTGGTTTACCCAGACTCCCCCAATACCCTTAATATTTCTCTTAGAAATATTCTATCTCTGAGCCTCACCTTGCTCCATGACTATAAATGCCCACTTTTGCTCTGTATTCAGATTGAGCTAATCTTTCTTCCCTGCTTTCGCACAACCACCCTAAACCAAGCAGGTTCAGCATCAGTCCGAGCAGACTTGCTCCATTAGTTGTTTTCATGATGTTCTTTTATAGTTTGCACCCCACCACACACTGTCACACCACACCACGACTACCCTACACCACGCCATGCCACGCTATGCCACACACTCCCAGGCGCCACCATCAGGCACACAGTGTTAGGCCTGCAGAGGCCCATCCCCAAGGGGAGGGTGGGAAAGCCTGAGAACTCTCCTGCTTACTACACCTGCAAACCCCATTGCAGTAGTCCCTAAACCTATTGTGACAGACTCCCTTGGATAAAAGCCATTTATTGCCCTTTAACCACTGTCACGAGTAAGTGTAGGGTAAATGGAAGTGAACAAGGTTCTCTGCCCTCCCGCCGTTAGCATCAATGATCCACAACTGTGGTCTTACATGCCACCTAAGGGCGCGGCTTCTGGCGCATGGCGTGGGCCTGCGTGAGTGGGCGTGCCTGAGCTGAGAGACTGAGCCTGTACGGACGACCGAGACAGCAGAGGCCCAAGCCAAGGAGTACAGTGGGGAGCAGTGGAGAGCATCAGAGAACTGCTAGGAGAGGAAAGAGGGTATAGGGATTCACAGGGGGGCCCGAGTTGCTGTCTCCCTGCTGGCTTGCTTCCCCTCACCTGTGGGTATGATGCCCGAGGGCTCCAAGGTTCTCTTTGAAGCTCTCTGAACCGATGATAAAGCTATCTGGCCTGGGACAGTTGCGGAACAGTAAGCTTTGTTTTTTTAAACATCCCTGTTTATTTTTACACAGTATAAGATTTCTCTCCTCAGGTGCAGCACTAAAGTACCCACAGTCCTCCACCACACTCTCCCCCTCCCCCTCCTATGCTCACCTCTCCTCCTCCCCGATCCTGAACATGAAAAAATGCCTATGATCACGTATCAGAGAAATGCAAATCAAATCCGCAGTGAGATACCACCTCATGCCTGTGAGACTGGTCCATATCACACACACACACACACACACACACACACACACACACACAAAAACACCCCAAGCGACAGATGCTGGTGAGGGTGTGGAGGTGGGGATGTAGACTGTCCAGCCATTATGGAAAGCTGTGTGGTGACTGAGTCAAAAGACTAAAAATGGACCTGCCATATGACCCAGCAATTCCACTCCCAGATGTCTATTGAAAGAGCAAAAAAGGGCCTCCCCGGTGGCGCAGCGGTTAAGTGCTGCGCTGTGGAGCTGTCGGCAGCGGCGACGCGAGTTCGATGCCCAGCCGGGGAGAATCCCACATGGTGCGGCAGACCTCTCCTGCCTCACCCGCTGCTCCCCTCAGCAGTGTATTTCTGATATGCCTGTTCTGCTCCCTGCTCTGTCTTTGGTGAACCCTCTCGCCGCCCCACGCCTCTGGCCTGTACCCCAGCTTGTATGTATAAATAATAAAAATAAATCTTTTAAAAAAAAAAGAGCAAAAAAGCACTAATTTGAAAGGAAATCTGCACTGCTATGTTTACTGCAGCACTGTTTATAATAGCCAGCAATCAAAAAAGATAAACTCATGCCACTTGCGGCAGCATGGATGGAGCTGGAAGGGATTATGCTCAGTGAAGTGAACCAGAGGTGAATAAGTGTTTCATTATCCCCAAAACTGGCTGGAGAGTAGGCTGTGCCTCAGCGCCCAGATGGAGCCTGGAGGGTAGACCTGAATGGGGTGCTCTGGACATACAGCCTGAGGCCATGGGTCCCAGAAGCCATGGCACTGACAGGAGGGAGGTGCACCTAAAAATCAGTCTCACCTACATCACAACCATGTCCTCAAGATGCCAAACTCTTCCCATAACCAATGAATAACAACCTGTTACTTCTCCATAGGCAAGGATTGTAGATGGATGGAACTAAACAGGATAATGTTAGACCAAGTAAGTCAGTGTAGGATAAATGAGTTGAAAATCAGGCTTTTTCTGCCCTTCCACCATTAGCATCTATGATAGGCACCTGTGGTCTTGCACATGTGATTATGGGCACCTGAGCCCAGAGAGCTTGGGGCACATGCATGTGTAATGGGGACACCTATATTGAGGGGTAAGGGGATATAAGAGTGGCATCATCCTGGAGGTGGGAGGACAGACTAGAGGAGATGGCCAGAGAAACATGGAGAAAAAAAAGCCGGCCTGTCCCCTGATTCAGCATTAAAGGCCTGTAAAATTCTACTGAAGGGTACAAAATTACCTTTTCATCTCCGAAAACTAAAGATGAAGCTACCCGACCTGGGATAGCTGCAAAAAGAATAAGAAAGGCGAATACTGGATGTTTTCACTTCTATGTGGACTATAGAGAACAAAACAAGAGTTAGACAAAACCAACCAATCACAAACTCTTGACAACTGAAAGACTGAGGGAACCAGAAGGGTTGGGTGGGAGTGGGGGAAGGGTGATGGGGGTTTTGGGGGTGGTGGGAATGGTGTGAAAATTTGTACATTTGTACATTTGTAGAGGTTTGAACCTATAATGCCCAAAACAAATATAAGGCTGTAAACCAACTTTACCTCAATAAACATTAAGAAATAATTTTATTTAAATAAAACAAAAGAGATGTGGATTTTTGTTTTTATGCCATCTGAATTTTTTCAATTTAAATATGAAAAGTATCCTGCCTCTTTTGTACCAAGGTCTTTGAAGTTTTGAGAATATCTTTTAGCTCAAAAGCAATCCCAATAGGAATTTTTTTTAAGATTAGAAAACTTGAGTGGCCAGGAGAAACAGTAGAAACAGGAGAAACTCAAGAAAACTTGAGTGGCCAGGAGAAACAGGTGCCCAGGGAAGGAAAAGTAAAGAGACTCTGTTTGTGTCTAGCTTATTTCCCTGGGGAATCATCTCCTCCCAGGAGCAGCGTCCTGTTAGCACAACACTCTCCTCAGCTGTTAGACTGCATTAAAGGCCATCTGATCTATATATACTGTGTGGCCACACTATGTGTATCATAAATATACATGCATTTAGTTTTTTATGTGAAATAATTTCAAAGTTATAGAAAAGTTACTAACACAGTACAAAGAACACATTTACTTTTTACCTAGATAAACCAGATTATATCATTTTTAACCAGGGCTTTATTCTTTAAAGCATTTGAGAGTAAATTATGCCCATGGTCCCCCTTGGCTCCTGGATATACTAATATTTACCTGAGAATAAAGACACCCCCTTAAAAACATCACAGGATATTTATCAAAATCAAGACATTTAACATTGATATGATATTATTCTTTAATCTATCGTTCATAAAGTATGACTATCATGTATCATTTTGCATGTGGCTTTAAGGTATTCAATGTTTTCAATAAAACAAAAATGTTTTATATATAATATGTATAAACATATAATTCACAAGACCCTTCCCATTTACTTATACTAAAAGTAAATTAACTTCTCCATAAATTATTAATTAATCGATATAGATATTTTCAGTTTGCTTATTAGCTAGCTCTAAAAGCCTCCGAACGCCCCTTCATAAATTCAGGAAGATATTCTAACAATCCTGCTGGTATCAAGTTGAGTTGAAAGACCTGAGATTGCATTATAAATGCAGTTAATTGGCAGGGATGTTGGAGAGAGAAAATACAACCTTTACAATTGTAACCGGATGTGGACAACAAAATGTTCTTGGTGAAAACCGCCCACCCCCATGAGGCCAGAATCGCAGTCAACACAGTCACAGCTGCAACCAGCACAGCCCTGGGCAGTGCGCGGCCTCCTGGCTCCTGTGTTCTTCCTGTGAGAGGGCGGGACAGCTGCGCTCACTGAGGTGCGCGTGCGCGTGCTGTGGGGTGTGCGTGCACTAATGCCTTAATAACATCATATAGATATGCATCAATAATGCCTATTCATCCTCGGCCACACTCGATATTACCTCCCTTTCTTCTGGATAGGAAGAGATGTCCTATCAGGCTCCTTTCTAACTTCTGGAGGCTATTTCTACTCTCTTTTCTGCTTTAAGACCTGCACAAGGGACTATGGTGATGATTCACGGGTGAATTGGTGGTGGGTAACCCACGGGGAATAACCAACAATGCAAAAGATATAAATAAATAATAAATAAATAAATAAGACCTGCCCTTAACCTCTCTCTCTCCCCCTCCCTTCCCCATCCTCTCTCTCTCTCTCTCTCTCTCTCTCTCTCCATTGGCTTTTTCCGTTATGATCTGGAGCCCACTCAAGTCTCCCCAGGAGCCAAGTTCAGGTCCAGCCTCACCTGGTGCAGACTGCGGGTGGTGTCACACCTGGGGAGGTAGAAAGTGCAGGAGAAGCTTCAGAGACAAGGACACATGCGAAGGAGCTGCCACACAAGAAGAAAGTGAGACAAGGCCTCAGTCCAGAGAGAGTCTGGGTTGAGGGAAGGAGGTTAATACTAATTTTATAAAAAAGGAGACAAAGAAATCAAAGGACAAATATTTGGTTTGTAATAACCGTTAAGTGTCTTATAAGGTAAAATCACAAATAAGAGTTTGTTTTTATCTACTTGCAATTCCTTTGGGCCCCTAAGAACAGTGTCAGAGAAAGAGACATTACAGAGAATTAACTTTAAAAAGAACTGGAGGAACTATGAATACGAACAAAATTTTGGTTTTCCAGCTCTAGACAAAAACCATTAGGTTGGGGTCAATTGGTTTCACCCTCCTCTGACCACCTTTCCATGGAGCATAATTAGACAGTTGGGTTTCGAGAAGTCCTACTCCCAGAGCTAGCCAGGTGTGGACCAGAGTAACCCTAATGCTACTGGAGAAAATGGAGCAATAAAGGGCTCTGAGCAACCAAAATAATGGCAGAAACTCAAGAAGGGAAAACACATTACCGACATGATGCTTTCTGTAGAGGACAATTAGGGCAGGGTGGGCGCGGGGTTCCTGCAGGGGTGAGCGGGCGGCCAAGCAGCAGGCCGATCAGTGTGGCTGGCCTGGTGCTGCTGATTTTGCAGACCAGCGCGCCCCACGGGCGTGGCTTGCTTCTGCCGGCAGCTGTGCTTTGGTTCCACAGCCACTGTACACAGATCGTACTGTTTGGGCCTCACAACAGCCTGGTTTGGCCATAATTTCATACACAGGGAAACTGAGGTCACAAGAGATTAACTTTCCCCAAATCAACAGTATAAAAGACAAAAGTGGGAAGGTACCAGGAGCGAGGGCCAGGCCCGAGCAGAAGATGAGGAACTAAGGTCAACCAACAATGCAGACACAAAGGAGCAGTGCTGGGCAGAAGGATTAGAAACTTTGGTTAAGACTTAAATATCAAAATACTGCTTCAGGTTTAGTGTGATGGACTAGAGATCTCTGAACATGGGCATATCGTAAAACTGTAAAAATTTGCTTGGAAATGCATTCCAGAACACACAAAATCAACTAGAAGACTTCCCTTTTTGTTACATTTTCCAGAGAATCCGTGACAATAAAACAAGGCCAAATAGTGTTCTTAACTCAGACCTTATCAAGAGTCTTAATATGCTGTGCGAATGGTGGATCTCCAAGATAGGAACAGAGAAGAAAAGCTTTATCAAACCTACCTATTCACGGAATTCTTTTCACTAGTCTCTCCCAATTAGTTATTTGGAACTCACTTAATAAATGCTATTTGCATTTAGTCTGACTTCAGTTTCATTGTGACTTAAAAAGTGGCAAGACTTGGACATTGTAAAGATATTGGACCTAATTTTGTCAATTTATCACTGTATTACAAGCTAGAGTTATTGGTTGGTAGTTTTGGGCAAAAGAATGAATCCATGGTTAGTAACAGTTATATATAACCACAGAATTCTTTAAGGTGAAAATCATAAAACTGGGACTCTAAAAAGTGATTTGATATACTTCACAAGTTGACATCTGATATTTTCTAATATTAAAAGGACTGAATACTTAGAGAAAAAAATGTTTTTATTATTCTTAGCTTAATTGTCTCTATTTTAACTTAAGGGGAAAGCCCTGCTTTAGCACAGACAGAATCTACTTTGAAGATTTATTTTAACTTTTGGAGCTGTTCTTTTGACAAAATCTTACTTGATCCATATTAATTCTCTATCTACTCTGCATGTAAAGAAATTCTTTAACACTTAACCACATCTTCATCCTTCCAGAGATGGTAAGGAAAGTATATAAAAATTCCAGATCGAAATGTCTTAAAATAGAAAGTGTATTTACAAAGTGTGACATATTTCAGTGCCCAGCAAAAATCCTTTGTCTGTTGTTCACCAACTTATTATCTCTATCTCTTGTCTCTCCCATTGTGTAGAGGTTGCTATTATGTCACTGGTCTTTATTTATGGGCATTGTTGTAATCTCAGTTTTGGGTTAAGCTTTTAATAGTTTCCCCAATATAGCCTCAAACACCACCGACAGGTTCCTGAGGTCATGGGTGGATGTGTTTTCACTACTGATTCTGAGGTTAATCAGCACACTATTCGTTTTTTCCATCACAGCCAACAAACCTGCTGTAGACCTATTACAGGCAGTCCATTGACGCCTCTAAAACACTGCTCCCATTTCCAGGACAGCAAAGTTACACGTTTTTCTTTCATCCATTTTGGACTCAAAAATAAGACTTAAATGTTTCACTTTGATTTATCAACTTTCCCTTTCAGGGTATGCATCGAAATGGTCAAGGTTGGACAAGAGTGTGCAAACCATGAAGTTTTATTTATGAAAGAAATAGTCCTAATTAAAAGCCTGCAAAATCTTGGAAACCCTTAAACATGATGATATTGATATCAGCAATCTATGGACACTGGCATGTAACTGAGGACATCCTTGGAGGGAGGCCTTACGACATCAGTCAGAAACGATACATTACTGATGGGAGAAAGCAGGTTAGCTCCCTGGCCCCTTCCCAAAGATCTCATGTGAACATATCTGGACCTTTTTGCATCTTTCTTAAAAAGTCTTAAGCCAATGCATTGTGGCAAGAGAATCAGACACTCACAGGTTACCCAGGAAGTGATCCATTTCTAAGGGGGTCTCTTCAGGCCTCTAAAGATCACCTGAGCCCAGACATTTTCAGCATTTGTCCAAACAGTTGCCCAAATCTCACAAAAGAGCTGTGTTTAACCAGGTATAAATGGCATTGATAAAAAGCACTTTAACTTTCCCCCAAATAGGAACAAATTATGAGGACAGAAATATAGGTATGAAAATGGTTTGAGTAAAAGTTCAGTAACATTATTACATGAATTACCCTACCAATAATACAGGCTTTACGTATTTACTCCAGATACTTGTAAAAAAAGTTAGTTTTGATTCGAACTTTTCATCCCTTCTTATTCACCTTGCAGAAATTCTCCAAATTAAACAAGTTTCAAATAAGAAATCTAAAGATTGACTGGAGCTTAGAACTATATATAACAGACATGATAATTGTCAAGCTCATGCTACCAAACTGGACCTGGTGTAAAGTTCAAGAATGACAGACCTGGGCCTCCCCGGGAGCGCAGCGATTAGGTGCTGAGCTGTGGAGCTGTGGGCAGGGGCAACACGAGTTCGATGCCCGGCCGGGGAGATTCCCACATGGCGGGGCTGACCTCTCCTGCCTTGCCCGCTGCTCCTCTCAGGAGTGTTTCCATCAATCTGCCTGTTCTGCTCCCCACTCTCTCTGGTGAACCCTCTCGCTGCCCCACACCTCTGGTCTGTACCCCAGCTTGTATGCATAAATCTTTTTTTTAAAAAAAGAAATACAAAGGCTTATTTAAAAAAAAATGACAGACCTATGCTTATGTCCCACAGAAAGTCTCAACCTGCATTTAAGAGAAGACAAAAGGAGTAAATCAGTTCCCATGATTTTTGCAGATATTGGCATAGGGATACTAAGTCTGCTATAAGGCCTCATGTGTGCAGGGGTCAGAACAAAGAAGACACAGGACTGATAACTTCCCCACCAAATGAATACACACAGGGCTTTCAAAAGCCCTATTCTCTCAAAATTCTTGTTCCCTGAGTCCTGTCTTCCAATTTTTCCTATTTTTCATGTCAATCATAAAATGTGTCTTCTATCACAACTTGATGTCACCGACACCAATTCCCACAAAAAAACTAGAAGTGACAGATGTGTCATTTCATAAAAATCTGTTTTGACTCTTTTCTAGTCTCTTAAATTCAGTCCAGATTTTTTTTTTAGGATGTGAATATATGGACGTGTTTGTCTCCATGGCTGTTACAGACCACATTATGTATAAGACTTGTGCTTTTAAGGTCAGAAACTCTGGAACTGAAAAGACCAACATGTCTCTGGGTTTGGACTATGGACTGTCTCTGCAGAACAATAACAAGATGGAGAAGCCCACTTGCAACAGGATCTGGGGTGGCTGCTGACTATGGGCACAGCTGACAGGTGAGTCACAACTGTCTTTTGGGGAGAATTAATTTATGTTGGCTGATCTGACTTCCTCCTCTCATACACAGTTGGTTTAGAGAATGCAAAGAATTTGCTAGCCAAGCAAGTTTATCCATTCTGTTTTCTAGCCAGGCTCTTTTCCACTGAGGTATGTTTCTATCAAATTCCCTCAGTCAGTTTTGCTGCCAAAGCAGCACATGGTTCAATGGGACAGTTTAAACCTGAAAACGAATCCTCTCTAAAAATGTACTGTACGTTGAATGGGAAAAAAAATCTGGCCCTGGCTTTGAAATAGAGGTATCTGAACTTTCAACCAAAACGTATAGCAAAGTCTGTAACTTTATCATCCTTTCGTGTACATACTAAATGTGGAAAGAAGCCAGTGGGACAGAGTATGTTCTGAGCACCCACAAGATAGCATGAGATGACATCCCCATTTACTGATGAGAAAACTAAAGATTGCAGAATATCTTGGCCAAGTTCAAATACTAAATGGCAGAACAGGAATTTAAAAGCAGTGTCTTGATACAACAAAGTTGACTGTGGTGTGTCGGTATGTTTGTTTTATACCAACAAATTTTTTGATCATATTTAAAATGCCACTAAAATACAGACTATTAGCTAAAAACCATCATGCACAGAGGAGGAAAGACATTTATAAAAAATACATAAATCACGTCCACATTAATAATTTACCAAAAGTATATAATTAATGTGATTTTCTAACAAACAAGAGCTGAATACTGTATCTAAATATTGTGAAATTAAATGTGAGTGGTAACAAGTAGAAACTTTCTCTCATGTTGAAATTCCACCCTTGTATTTTTATCAGAGGGAAAAAAAGTTAACATTAGGCATATCCTATGGAAATGAGTCTGAAAGAAGTTAATTAAGGTTTACAGGCAAAAGAAGCCAAGAAGAAAGCAAAAGGAAAAATAAAATGGAACCACTACACCATCTAGTGATCAAACTCTTCCTTTGCAGGAAGACAACGTGATGCAACTCTATTTTGCAAGTCAGTCCTTAGAATTCCGAACCTGATGAAAATGACAGTAAGTAACAGAAAATTAAGGCAGGTAAACAGGGACAGTGAAACAGGATAAATTTCTCTGTTAAGCTTTCATCAGAAGCCAGAGGTGAACACACATTCTCTTAAGATCTGTCTTAGGTCCTGTTTATTCTTCTCTATTCCCTAATGCTGGAGGTACTATTTTATACAGTAATCATAGTTCTACTTTAAAATATAGACAACCGAGGTACCTATTCACTAAGCCTAAGAGATTCTTCCTCCACAAGTCTGCCTAGGACTCATTCTGTATCACAAGCTCAATGTGAAGACCTGAGCATTTTCTAGAACATGCATCCCTCGTTTAATTCATCAGCAGTAAGAACTGAAATTCAATGCTCAGTTAACATCAAAATACCCAAAAATCACTTACCTATTACAAAAACATGAAAATATTACTTCAAGAACCAAAGATAATATAAAAAACAGAAACTTTCTAATCTCAAGGTTTATATTTTGATTTTTTTCACTGTCAGGATGTAACTTTGTAATTTTTATGGAAATGAAAAAAAACAAGTTTGTAATTTCATGAAATATATCAGTGTATGTGAAAAAATGTTTTCTTTCATCATGCCTGCACAAAATTAAGCTAGTTTTTTTTTCCAGAAGGACTTCTTTTGTAACAGTGCGGCTGGCTCTGTCAATCTTAGGCAGGAGAGTAGTTGAGTCTACTTGGATACTTAGCACATTCCTAACAAAAATTCAAAGTATGCATAAATTTAGCAATGCAAATCCTGAGTTGATAATTTTTCAAATCCCCACAATGCTGCCTGATTTGTGTCAATAATGAGATTTAATTTCAGGTAAGAGTTCACAAAACCAGCATAGTGTAGTGGGGGAAAACACACGGTAACAAAGAATACCCCAGCTCAGCACTGTAGGATACTGGTCTAGAGACCTTTCTCACCTTCTCTGAACCTCAACTGCTTCATCTGTAAAAGAGTGATAAAACACTTGAAGATTTATCCCAAGTGTTAAAGAATACAAAGGGATAAATATCTAAGAGGTAATAAACAGTAAATACTAGTCATTTACTTCTAAAAGTGGCAGCATGCTTTTCAACATCAGTAACTTAGAAAGAGTTGTGATCCTAGGTAAAATTAAAAACTAGGCAAAGTCCCTTTTTGTATGTTATTTATTATCTCTTTAGCATTACCTTCAAAATCCATATTTAATATTGGCTCAGAAAAACTGGCAAAAGGGTAAGAGAAAACATTTGAGTCTGTAAGTTGAAAGAGTTCCTCAAGAATAAAAAATTCCATAAAGCTTTTAAAGACAGGTTTATTTATATATAAGTGCATGAAATTGAATACAGAAACTTTATTAAAATACTGTATATTACAAACTTTTAATCTAATAAATTCTGTGTAATGACACTTAAATGCTGGATTCACTTTTAACAGTTGTTTTGTGTGTATCAGTAAAGAGCTCGCCCTGTATTTTACAAAGAGGAGAGACACGTATGGACCTCAGAAATGGCCCTGTGATTAGACAGTGGATGGTATTGTGCATCTTTTCTTTAAAGCAACAAGTTGGAACCAAGATCTTGTCCTTGCAGACCAAATTTCTATAATCAAAAATAACTTGCATGTTTATTGCTGCCCTTTGAAAACAGTAGGTGGGAAAAATAAAATAAATATTTTGGTTTCTAAGGCTAACCTGATGGTTACCACAATTAAAATAATTAAAATTCATTGCAAAATTTGTGTTCTCCAGGAAATTATGCTATATACACAATGAGATTTGTACATGAATTAGGAAATTAAAAAATTGCTTATATAAAATTAAAAATCAATAGTATACAATATTTACAGCCTGTTAGGTATCATACATGAACAGTTTTTAAAATAACCCTTCAAAATTAAACTGTATTATGTAAACATGCAGTACACATACTCATACAGTGTAGTTTATAGTCTTAACAGAGGGGGAAAATCATGTTCACATAATGCAGGGTACTTCATCATATATGCTTCTGTTTTTGTGCGTTATCCCTCCAACATTTATTCTTCCTGCCTTTAAACTTCACAGTACATTAAGTATTTCTATAGTAAAAATAAATCCCTGATGGTAAACATATTTCTAAAGATTACATAAAGTGTCTGCCCTTGTACTACAATATAAAACTAACACTGCTCACATTTGAATCTCTAGTTTACAAAAAAATTATTTTTTTTCCAAATCCCACATTTAATTATCTTGACTACATTTTTCACCACTTCAAACTTACTTGGAAAAAGAGACAATATCATGTCATGAAAATGTATTCAAAGTAGTTGTCAACTATTCAATGGTAAAACAAGTGAATTTTATTAATCCGTAAATTAATTCAATTACACTGATCCTATATTCTGAATTACTAATCCTGAATCTTGCTAAATTCACTTTGCAAAAGTATCTTAACTTCCAAGGCACTAAGGCATCATTTAGCTTTTAAAAACTACTGTGGTTTACTAAATGATTCATCAGTGGTCTGAGAGTTAATACAATTTGAAAGTGAATCTTTTAATACCTACCATAAACTATATTCTTAGTACTTTAAATAAAGACATTTTAAATGATTAAGATAAAATTGATCCCCTCATCCTAGAATGGACTAGAGACAGGTTAATACTTTATGGTAAATCACATGAATTTTACCAAGTATATAAGCAAAATGAAAAATACTGTAGAGTTTCTCATGTTCATCTTGATATGTAGAGCTTATGTCTCCCCTCCCCCTAAGAGTGTGAGTGTGAGTGTGTGTGTGTGTTGGACACAGGGCTGTAATTTTGAGAAATTTCTCCATCATAAATGCATTTAATATCACAAATGCTAAGAAAGTGTCAACAATGAGACTATCAACTAATCCAGTACTGAAAGAAAGTCATTTTTATTATTATTCAAACAAGTGCCTCTCTTTTTCTTTTTATGGAGAAAACTTGAAAATGTTCTTTCCCGAAGATATTTAGTGATGATGTGCAAATACTTCAATTTAAAAACAAAGGAAACTTTTCATCATCAGCAGTATTATCAAGTTAACATTCATTTATACAGGGTTTTAACATTTATACAGTGTTTTAAAAAAAAAAGTGACCATTTTCTTTTGAAATTACTAGTTATGGTGATTATGCCATAATACATACTATAGTTTCTCTTTCTATATATTTATGTTACACTGCTCCAGTTTGTTACATACATAAATACATTCCCCAAAAGGGCACAGTCACCTTATCATTGAGGGAAGATATATAAAGGTATGGGATATAATTTTTTAAAAAGTAAGAGGTTCATGCTCTCTTGACTTGCCTATGGTATTTTCCCATAAGATTATAGTTGTATAATCATAAGGTATTAAGAATATTTTCTTCTAAACCAGCACTTCTAATTCTATCAATAATCTGTACATATGTTTAAACTATAACATATGACATCTGTATGGAAGGAGAGAGAAATTTTTAAGAAATTGTTAAATTAGTTCTTGAAATCAAGAATGGGTTATTTTGTAAATTCAGTATGTTTGCAATAAATGTGAAGAATGTGAAAATGAGTCCCCTAAACTCAGGGGAGGAGATGGTTACAGTTCATAGCTCAGCTCACTCAGAAATTTAGGGAATTTCCACTAATTTAATGAAGTATACTAACTGGTACATCTCTTTATTTCTTGAAAATTACATAATAAGAATTGCTTCCTCCAAACAAATTCACTGATATATTTTTAGATAACTAATTCAGCAACCTCCTCAAAAAACATTGTATTGCCTACACTGAACATAGAAACAAGTCAGAAGAGCAAACCTAACACACACACACACACACACACACACACACACACAATTTCAAAATGCTTTATGGTAAGTTAAGTCTCACTATATATAGAAACACAGCATTTTATAAACATGCAGTACACATTTTCATACAATGTAGTTTACAGTCTCAACAGATGGAGGAAATTAAGTTCACACAATGTAATATGCCTTTGTTTTGTGTGTTACGCCCCCTACATTTCTTCCTGTCTTTAAACTTCCCTCTGCTGCAAAATGCTATCACCTGTTTGAAAATTTCTTATCATCTTTAATCAAAAATGTCCTCTCCAAGATGTTACAAAAAGGTCTAAAGTCAAAGGAACCATTTGATTACCAGTTAGGTTTAACCACTGAAATTCTCACCTCTGATTTATATTAAAAGAAACAGCAATTTACCTAGTTACCCAGGAAATATTGTTAAATTTCTCTGTGAGCTAGGTCTACTAGTATTTCCTCAGTAGTTTTTGACATTCCTCACATCTTAAAACCAAACAATGGTCCTGGAAAGAGATTCTGATTAAGACTTTGTGAGAAATGTGTAATGATAAGCGTAAAGTAGTTTGACAGAATTTTTAGTAGTATTAGCATCTTGTTACTTCTTGAATGATAAAATGGACAAATTTAAAATAAGTGCTTCTTTTTAAGTTAAAAACTCAAATCAACAAATACTAGGGCTTCAGCACCTTGGTCTATGGAAGCAAGGACTTGGTAGATACTGAAGTGTGGATCTTTCCTCCTGTAGAACCGACACTATGAACAAAGCCAAATACCCAAGGGGGTGGAAAAGACCAGTGGGGTGGAACAGAGGTGGACAGAGGAAGAGGACACTTTTCCATCCCTAAAACAAGGATAGTAAAAGCTCCATATAGTAGAGATTTAATGAATATTGGCTAAATGAATCCAGGAAAGTAAGGATCGGATAAAAGAGGAAATGCTGGTTGCTTCTACATGTTTTCTTTAACTGGCATAAACACAAGCTGTAACTGAAACCTGCTTGCCCTGGCCATTTCCAAAAACCACCAGTTCCCAAAAGTGCTATTAGATAAATATCTATTCAAAGAGTTGGTAAAGGAACCTAGGTCTTAAGAGAATTTTTTTTAGTTGCCTTCTTAAAATATATATAGGAAAAGTGTGGACAAGGAAAAAGAGGTACATTTTACCAAACAACACATTTAATTGGATTTATAGAATATAATTTCAAAAATGCGAATGATGATTGATTACTACCAAAATATATTGCTTTGCCATTCTTAAGCAAAAAGTTGAGAAGTTATAATTTTGGATGCAAATCTATGTCATTTGTTTAGATTCTAGCATTTTCCTCACTAAGTCACAGCATTCATATAACTTACTAAAGTTCCATTTGCTGGATAAACTGGGGAAATCAGAATTTGGGGGAAAAAAACAGGACTTGAACTCTCAACTACAATCTTGGAGAAGAATGTTGTCCCAATCTTTTTAGAATTTAAAATCACCTTGCTCGCTAGCTCTTGGGATGCAGTCATCCTTTGTACTTAGTACAGCATATACACATATTCACATCTCTCTACATAGTGGACCCACCAAAAATGTCTACAAAATTGAATTAGTTGGTGTCAGCTTGGGTATATTAACAAGGCAGTCCCACTCTCCTCATCTTAACTAGAGGTTCTCTAAAGACCTTTTCCAACATTCTTTCATTTTTAAGTTACCAGTTCCTTATAGCACAAATACATAACATACTGGGAAGCTCATTTCCTTATTCCTCACTTAAGGTACAAACTAAATGCTTACACTTTTAGGGGGTTTGGAAATGTATAATCAAATACTAAGAAAGTACATTGAATAATAAACTATAACACTGCTTGGTAAGATTTAAAGAATAATTAAATTGAAATTACTGGAGAGAGATACCATTCAGAACTTTCCTTATTCTAGACAACGGATGGAATCATTCACCTGGGGCAGATTATCTGCACTTCCTTCATTCAGAGATTTTAAGCATTATTTATAGTTTAAATTGAGGCCCTCTGACTAACTAGGATCTATAGACATTTCTAATTGGGATGTTAAATAATTAGTATGGGCACATGGGAATCTCTTCTTTGGGGAACTGATTACACTGTCAACAATACTTTACTGAACTTTTTTTTTAAATAAAGGAGTATAAACTGTAGAGGATAGCCCCATTCCTTCCAGCATTTATCACCCCCCCCCAAAATTAATTGCTATATCACATATAAATTTTAAAAGATATAACCCAAATACAAGGGTTTTTGTCATGTCATAAATAAGAGTTTCCAGCAGTATTAAACTGAGAAAAAATTCCCAAAATTCACAAATCTCAAACATCCTCAAAACTATTTAAAAGATCATTCAACTGAACAAATATATCAAATTCTCCACCAGAACATGAAAATATTCATTGAACAAATTCATATATAGCAGCTTTATATATGTATATAGTGATACACGTGTGTTTATCATTAAACGTTTCTCTTCACTATAGGAAAACCACTAACTTTAAAAATCTCAGCATAGAAAGAGATATTAAGACAATTTTTATCAATTCATACTAGTCCACTGAATTTCAAGACATCAAAACAGTGATAGTTGCACAAAATCCCAATGGAAATAACTAAAAACAGAAAAGAAACAAAATATTCCCCCAAATGTTATAAGTACACACACACACACACACAGACACACACACACACACACACACACTTCATAATGTAAAGCAACTTGATAATGAGATAATTACGGGATACCTTACAAACTAACTATTAACCATCCAATTATACTTCCATTCTAGAATAAAAACAGGGGTTTGAATCTCTTTGGTCCACGCATTCATATATTTAGAATGTGTCCAAACTATTTTTCTGGTTAATTTGGCTTCTGAATCATATGCTCTACATTACCCTGCCATGGTAACTTTCTTAACTCATAAAATAACCATATGCTAAAATAAATAAATACTATTTTCGTAAGTCTGAAATAATTTCAACATGCTATTGATAATTCCTCTCAAAGAACAGGAACACTTCAAACTACTGATAGAACAGTTAAGGTAAAGGAAGACCACAACTCAAATTTCACAGAAAAGGAGAAATAAAACTGACTTGGAAAATTTATGACTAAATTTAATTTGGGAACACATCAGGAATATAAAGAACACATGAAAATAATTACAAGTTTGTGCATGATAAAAAGAATCAATTATAAGATTTATTTCAAAGATCTCTAAGAATGCATAGTTGCCCAGTGTTTGTTTTTTTTTTTAAATAAATTTCCAAGTCACAGCATTAGTAAACCCCATACATTGGCTTTAACGCCGGTCAAAGTACCCTCCCCCATGAACTCCTTAATGTTAAGTTTTTGATATATTCAGCTTTTGAATTTGAATGGAACCTAATAGAAACCTATTTTTCAACCAAATCAAGTTATAAAACAGTGAGGCTAGAGTGCAGAAGACTATTTTTTCAATTGACCTTAACTTCCTATTATCATCAGTGGCTCTTCTTTTGAATTACCACATAAATAATTACACTAAGAATTTTAAAAATCTCAGTAGGAGACAAATTCAACCAGGTTCTGTTCTCCTTCCTGTACTCTTAAAACAGTCACATATTGTCAAATTTCTTAAAATATTTTATACTAAGGGCATTTTTCATTTCTAATAAATATCAATATAGATTCTAGTAAACTTAAATAACAGCATGTATCAATAACTGAACAACTTAATCACTCCAACATATGGTCAGAACTGTAATGATATGCTCAGATTAACTGCCAATATTTCAGAATTTACTTTATTCCCCAAATTTTACTTAGCAAAATTATGATGTTACCATATATCCAAAGAGAGTTTATTACTCTTCCTAATATAACTTGTTACTTATCTACAAATGAGGCTTTTTGTCTTCACAGCCTAATTTAGGCCACTCTATAAATACAGTTAATACTCCATAATGAAAGATTGCTTACATTTTGTCAAAAATTAAGGTGTATGCAACAAGTAGAATAATCCCACTGAGATATTAGTTATAAAGAGGTTTTCTCCATGAGATACATGGCAAAATCTTTCTTTAGAAGGGTCAAAGAATGTAACATGCATTTAAGACTTCTTTCCTTAACAAAATTGATAAGAAATTTTCAAATGATATTTTTATGACACATAAACTACAACCAATGTGTGTGACCAATAAAATTTTGAATTCTTATCAATAGAATATTGATGTAGGAGGGAAACTATTCAGAGTATTATTTAAGTGAGTGAAAAGGATGCACCCTATAGATCTACTTTAAGTCCTTAAAAGAGTTTAGCTAGTTTTACACTAAGTATATTTTCAACATAAATTAAATAACAATAATGCCTAAACATATTAAAGCCCTAAATCCCATAAACATTCAACATTAAAAATCAAATAATTTATCTCATATTAAATGATTGGGTATTCAGCACTCATACGGGCTTTAGCATTACGAAACAAAAATCTCACTACATTACCTGAATTCATGTCAAATATGTTCACAGCACTCATCTAACATCTACACTTGCAAATTGTCACATGATCAATGTTAAAAAAAAAGTTTGGCACATATATCAATTCCTCAGAACGTCCTGCAACTTAACACAACACTGTTAAGAACGATGATTCAACACCAGTGTTAACCTGATTGGCAGCTAAACAAGGTGCTTCTTCTTGTAGCTTCAAATAGCGTATTGCGCCTTGCCTGGGACGGAGGCACGTAAGGTGCAGTGGTGTAGTGCAATCACTTGAACACCAGAGGGCAATCTTTCCACACAGCTCAGGGCCTTTTCTTTAGACCTGCTCCTTCCACGCTCTTGTTCAACTTCATTCCCATTTGTTAACAAGGCCATTTCCAGAGAATCTGTTTCCTTACATGAAGAAAGACATTCCCACAGAAACCTCAAAGTGTAGCAAGGATCCTTGAAAAAGAGATGATTAATGTCAGTACTGTCTGTCCAACGCCCCACACCAGGGCTTCCAAAGGGGCCATGTTCTTCCCTGCTACTCTGTAGATGCCAGCTACTGCTGCACCTAGATGAGAAAGAGGAGAGAGAAAAAAGTAACACACCCGTCATTATAAGACACAGCATGGTTGTAATTTATGATATCTTCATTTTATCAAAATAGAATGCTACTGAACATTGTCATTTTATAATTTTTCTACGAGTGCTTCTCTATTACTAGTGACGTAACACTTTATCATACTACATTTACCCACCTAATTGAAAAATAGGCTTTTCTATTCAAGTGAAAAATAGGTATTTATAGTATATGCTGCTTACCATACACCAAATATATTTCTAAAAAATGAGTAATTCATTGTTGTAATCTTTTTTTTTTTAAAGATTTATTTATTTATACATACAAGCTGGGGTACAGGCCAGAGGCGTGGGGCGGCGAGAGGGTTCACCAGAGACAGAGTGGGGAGCAGAACAGGCAGATCAGAAATACACTGCTGAGGGGAGCAGTGGGCGAGGCAGGAGAGGTCTGCCGCACCATGTGGGATTCTCCTTGGCTGGGCGTCAAACTCACATCGCGCGCTGCTGACAGCTCCACAACTCAGTGCTCAACTGCTGCACCACCAGGGAGGCCCTCATTGTTGTAATCTTTGACCTGGGCATCGGATTGGCCAGACTACATCAGCATTTTTATAGAAACACAACATAATATACTGATGACTACAGAAAGTTACATAATTTGATGCAATTTCTAAATTATTCAAGAAAATTTTAATATTCAAGAAATTTCTTTCAGGAAAATGAATTCTTAGATTTCATAAAATAGCAGGCTATTTGATTAATTCATTCACAATCTACCACATAAAGTAATTTCAGCTTTTTAATATCTCATACAACTATAAAGTTATTTGGAGACTAGTATCTTGACATCTAATGAAAATGGAAGATGAACTTGACATCTACTTAGGAAACTTTTTTTAGACAATGCACACTTGTGAGAATGAGACAATCTCAGAGTTATAAGGCACCTCAGAGCCCATCTGATTAACATGGTATAAAATGGTATAGTATCTAATGACTGATTTTTAAAGTACATTGAAAAAGGAGAAAATATTTAAATTGTTATTTCACCGTCTCACAGACTGCAATATCATTAAAACTATTTTTACAGAAAAAAAGTGTCTATATATCCTTGAATGGTCAAAAGAAACAAGTAAGAACAGAAGCAAATTATTCAAAGACACTGAATTGACAGTTATCGGAAACAGAAATCTATTCATAAAAAGTAGCAGAGAATTAATACTTATTTAAATAGTTCATTTCAAATTTCCCAAATAAAAAGTATTGTATTCTTCTATAACAGACATACCTGGGAAAAACAAATTGTGAACCTAAGCCAAGGACTTTAATATACATATTCTAAGAAGGAATTTAAATATATAGTATATTTACTGGATACTATCTTGCTAGGAAATTTGCAAATATTACCTTATTTAAATATTATACCACCCCTGAGTATTACAGTCTAATTTAAAGATGAAAAAATGGAGGTTCAGAGGTTCATTTAGAGCTGAACGGACTATAGTAAGTATAAGAATTGGAATTTCAATACAGTTAGTTGGGCTATAAATCTGAACCTCACCCTATCATTTCCTATTTATACTAAGTGAAAAAGAACAAGGAATTCAGAAGATAATAAAATAACTGATAACCATCTCAATAATATATAAAACTAGTGGCACCAACACTTTTTAAATCAAGTAATGAACTTCACTAATTGGTCATATCATCAATTTTAGAATTGGATGATATTCATAACATTTTTTAAAATATCTTATGCCATTTTTTGTTATTAGAAATTATGTGAAAATAAAGCTGACAAGAACTCTGTTTTGTTTTGCTTTTTACCCTGAATTTCTCATAATCAGCTTCAATTTTATAAAACATGTATATGACCTCCACCTCTCCAGCATTAACTTCAAAACTCATGAAGTGGAAAATCAAAACAATTACTAGCCCAGGCTGCTTTGGAAATAACAAATCTGTCGATTGAAATGTCTCATGCTTATCTGATGTTAAATATGACTAGCTGGAGTTCCGGAGCTAGACTCAGATTAAAATCAAGTTCCACTATTCAACAGCTATGTTACTCTGAGCAATCACCCTCACTGTGCACTACTCGTCCTCAATTTTAAAATGGGTTAGTGTGAAATTTAAAAGATAACACTTGGTAAGCCTTCGTATTATGTCTAGACCTGATATGTACTCTAAATTTTGGTTAGCTGTTGTGATAGAATAATAAAGGTATTTCCCAACTGATAGGACTTATCTACAAGGAGCTCACACAACTCAACAAAGTTAACAACCGAGTCAAAAAATGGGCAGAAGAGCTAAAAAGATACTTCTCCAAAGAAGAAAAACAAATGGCCAACAGCCATATGAAAAAATGTTCAACATCACTTATAATCAGGGAAATGCAAATCAAAACCACAATGAGATACCACCTCACGCCAGTGAGAATGGCGCACATTAAAAAAAAGGGCAACAACAAATGCTGGCGAGGATGTGGAGAAAAAGGAGCTCTTCTACACTGCTGGTGGGAATGCAAACTGGTCCAACCACTATGGAAAGCCGTATGGCGTTTCCTCAAATTAATAAATGTGGAACTACCATATGACCCAGCAATACCACTGTTGGGAATATACCCAAAGAACACAAAAACACTAATCCAAAAGGATATATGCACCCGTATGTTTATTGCAGCACTATTTACAATAGCAAAGGTACGGAAACAACCCAGATGCCCAAAAATAGATGACCGGATAAAGACGATGTGGTACATATACACGATGGAATACTATTCAGCATTCAAACAAGATAAACACATGCAATTCGCAGCAACATGGATGGAACTAGAAGGGATCTGCTGAGTGAAATAAGCCAAAAGGAAAAAGAAAAATATCGAATGGTCTCACTTACAACTGGAATATAGGGGAACCAAATACAAGAGCGACAATCAGCGAGAGAGGGGGGAGAGGGGGGCTCAGAACAGGGGAGAGGGTAACACAGGGGACTTTGGTGATGGTACACGGGTGAATTGGTGGTGGGAAACCTACAGGGAATATACAGTAATGTAAAAGACACAAATAAAAAAAAATAATAATAATAAAGGTATTTCCAATCAGTCATTCACAGTTCAATAAATGGTGCTGAAAGAACTGGTAGCCATTTGGAAAGAAAGAAATCTCGGTCCCTCCCTCACACCATTCCCCAAATAAAGTTCAGCTGTGTCAAAGAACTAAATATTAAAAAGCAAAATTATAAGGGTGCTTTGGTGGTAGGTGTGGTGTAGTAACAACACTTAAATGGGGAGATCCTACACCTCCAGAACACAAGTAACATTGTAAACATGCAAAACATGGTAAACATTGTAAATGTAACCTCAGTAAAAAGAGAAAAGAAAAAACAAAACAATAAACCTTAAAAGAAAATATGCTTGTAGGGGGCCTCCCTGGTGGCACAAGGGGTTAAGTCTCAGCACTACGATGTTATCCAGATCCCCCCCAGCACCAATTAGATCCCCCGCCAGGGAACTTCCCACATGGCACAGCAGATCTCCTGCTGCTCCCCTCAGCAGTGTATTTTTGTCCATCTGCCTGTTCTGCTCCCCACTCTGGTGAATCCTCTTCCCCCCACACCTCTGTCCTACACCCCAGCTTGTATGCATAAATAAATAAAATCTTTAGAAAAAAATACGCTTTTAATCTTAGGAAAAGAAGACTGCTTAATATCACTCAAAAAGGAACAAAAACCACAAAGGTTTGACTACAAGGGGAGACTAGAAACATTCTGCCATATGTATAACAATGTTTCATATCCAAAATATACATGTACAAACACACAGGGAAAATAATCAACATATTTTTATAATAGCAAAATAACAAAAACAAAAAGTAAAAAACCCTAAGTTCATCAATCAGTAATAACTAACTGACACTAAGTCCATTCAATGAAACTTGTATAATTTCAAAAGCAAAATACAGATCTGTGAGAACTGACACAGAAAGAGCTTAAAACATATTCACACAAGGTCATGCAACACCCTTGACGTTCAGGGTTGGGGCTTAAAGATTTCTGGCTCAAGGTGGAGGACCAGGAAATCAGTGTTTGGGACATATCCCATACGGGGGGCTAGAATTTTAGAGGTGAGCAGTCATGGAAAAGCACCTTAAGAAACAAAGCAGAAGAGAGTAAGAGAAGCATTTTAAGAACTAGAAAAGTGAATACTGAAAACACTTTCACTATAATCTTTTCCAAAGAAGCTGACTCCTTTATTTAGTATTTTAGCCGCTCTGGTGAGGAAAAAAAAAAAAAAAAAAGGTTTGTCAGAAAACAAAACTACTAAATAATCCACATTTCTTTATAATCATTCAAGGAACAAGGTGAAACCTGTAATGATGAGGAGAGAAAACTGAACTGAATAACACAAAGACCAAAAAACAAGCAAACAAAAAGTTGGAAAACTCCAGAGTTTCTACAACCAAGGGAACTGTTCAATAGTATTACACAGAAAACAAATCCAGTGGTCATTCTCCCAGAACACACATTCTATATGAAGAAAATAGTGGATAATCGGTTAGAATCAACTTGCAACTTCCCCCCAAATAAGGAGGTTTATAAAAGTTTCTATTCTGTTGTACCATTTCACAACCCAGAAGCACTAGTCAGAAAAGAGTTCCAGCAGAACTCTTAATCTAAAAGATCTGAAAGAAAACAATTTTGTGTGTTTACTGAATGACTTTGGAAACACTACTATTAAATACTGAGTAGGTAGTAAAGAGTATTTATAAAGGTCTACATAGATCACAAAATACCAGCAATCAATCCCCAAGCACACATCCTTCAACAGAAAAATACTATTTCCCTGGATGTTCCTGTGGACCCTCCCCTTCGTAACCAATTCCCTCCTTGAATTTGGTTTTCATCATCCTTTGTTTTTCTTCAGCTTGATCACCTGCTTTCACTCCTAAAAATAGATACGAGTTTTTCAACATCTGAATTTTGTATAAATCAATACACAAGCTATTCTAAATTTTTGGCTCATTAGTGTATGTCTGAAAGTTATCCGTGTTGTTTGTGCATAGCTGTAATTCATGTATTTTCATTGTTGTACAGAATCCCATAACATATTTAACCATTCTATTGTCAATGACCCTGGTACACATATAGTCAGGAGTTTCTCTGTCATACAACAGCAAAAGAAATGCTTATTAGCTCTACGTTATGGGAATTTTCAAATTTATGAGGTTAATGTTGAACTGCTTTCCAGAGTATTTGTACCAATTTATATGCTAGTAATTTCACATCCTCAGAAGCAATAAATTAAAAAAAATTATTAGGTGGATATTCTTGCTGTGATTAATTTACATTTCCCTGATAGTTAATGTGACTCAGGTTTCCTTCACATAACATGGTCACTCGGGTTTCTACTTCTATGAAATGCTTGTCAAATCTTTTGTCCATTTTTCAATTGGGTAACTTTGATTGCTAGGAATGGTTTATAAAGTTTGGATATTAAACTTTTCAGTATATGTTAATAAAGATCTGTCCCCAATTTGCACATTAGTGTTCATTCTCTTTAACAGGTCTTGCTGAACAACAGCTAGTTGAAAAAGTACAAACAGAATGGTCTTTATTTTCTTGTTGAAATAGGCCAAAATATGGAAAAAGAAAGAAGACAAAGGTGCAACAGGGTGTTTAAAATAAATGATAATCTCTTTGGGACCGCTACTACAAACAATGGCTGTATCAACCAAAAATAAGGAAACTAAAGGGCTTAGAGATAACTGGCATATAGGAATGATGAAGTGGCGAAAACAACACTTCTGAGTTGATCTGAATGTTGATCTGATGATTACAGAAAAAAGATTTTTGCCAAAGAAGAAAAACCATTGGTCAATGAGCACATGGAAAGATGTTCAACCACTTTAGCATTAGGGAAATGCAAATCAAAACCACAATGAGGTACAATTTCACATCCAAGAGGATGCCTGAAACTTAAAGACATAGTAACTAGTGATGGTGAAGATGTGGAGAAATGGGAGCCTTCATACACTGCTGAGGAATTATAAAATTGTGCTTCCACTATGTAAAACAGTTTGGCAGTTCTTCAAATTATTAAACACAGGACTACCATATGACCAAGAAATTCCATACTTTTTATCCCCCCCAAAAAAGTGCATGTTCATACAAAATCCTGTATACAAATGTTCACAGCAGCATTATTAACAGTAAAAATGCAGAAACAATCCAAATGTCCATCAACTGATGAACAGACAGAAAAAAATGTGTTTTGTTCACTGGGAAACTATTTAGCAACAAAGAGAAATGAAATACTGATATATAATGCAAGCATCAATGGACATAGCTTGAAAACAATATGCATAAGTGCAAAACCCAATCAAAACACACGTATTTTTAAATTCTATTTACATTATTCAGAATAGTGAAACCAGACAGACAAAAAGCAGACAAGGGGGCCTCCCTGGTGGCGCAGAGGTTAAGCACTGCGCTGTGGAGCTGTCAGCAGTGGGGCAAGTTCGACGCCTGGCCAGGGAGAGTCCCACATGGCGCCACAGACCTCTCCTGCCGCGCCCGCTGCTCCGCTCAGCATTGTATTTCCGTCATCTGCCTGTTCTCCTCCCCACTCTGTCTCTGGTGAACCCTCTCGCTGCTCCGCGCCTCTGGCCTGTACCCCAGTTTGTGTGTGTAAATAAATAAATCTTTAAAATAAAAAAAGCAGACAAGGGGTTGCGAGGCTAGGGGCAGGGAGGATAAGGAATGACCAATACAGACACAGGATTTCATTTTGACATAACGAAAATGTTCTAAAATTACTACATGGTGATGTTTACACAACTCTGAATATATAAAACCTACTTAATTGTACACTTTAAAGTGTAACTCTTATGGTAAGTGAATTATATCCCAATATATATGTTATCAAAAACCAAACAAAAACAAGAACAGCAGCAAAACAAAACCAGATCTAAACCTACATGGACAAAGAATAGGAAAACAACTGCAGGCGGAAAGATGTCAATATACAGTAACAAAGTGCCCGCTGAGAGGTATATGAAAAGTGGTTAGATTTGCTTTCTATGCCTTAGTAAATGCAAATATAAAAGCTAAAAATGGCTGACTTAATTTTAAGTGTGTTGATTCCATCAATTTGTGCAATTAGATCACCAGCAAATCTGACCCACCACCTATTTTCATACAACATGCCTGCAAAAAATGGTTTTCATATTGATATTTTTGAATGGTTAGAAAAAAAATTATTCTTCAGAATGTTTCATGTTACATGAAAATTCTATGAAATTCAAATTTTAGTATCAATAAATGTTTTATTGGCATACTCATTTCTGACACTGAACATTTATCAGGTAAATGAGCATACCGTTTTGGTCTTCTATGGTCTTTATCTTCTTTGGCAACAGGATTACTTGTTAAGCAATAGATCTCACCATAGCCTTTACTATTTCCTTTTTGTACAATAATTTGGATAAAATAGGAACTAGCTGTTCCTTGGTAGAAAGCCTCTGTAAGCCCAATTTGGGTATGTAGTTCTTCTGGGAGAAAGGGTCTCTAACATTGCAAGTATTTAAAATTACTTAGCATCCTAGTCATATTTTCTGTAACTGTTCCTTATTATATGCCAGATTACAGAACTGTTCAAAAAAACTATGTCATTTCCATAATTGTCCTATTCTTTTTTCTATTTTCTAGTCTGTGGTTATTCTATTTAAGTTTGCATTTTACTTTCCTACCGTCTCTTTTTTAAAGTTAGTTTGCCTGCAATCTATATATTTTACTATCTTTCTGATTCCATTTTTTTTCTTTTCTAATCTTTCCTAAACTTAACTTACAGACCTTAACAGCATTTCTCTAACCAACAAAACTAAACAAAACAATAAAAAAGACAGCATGCAAGACGACCATGTATACTCATATACAATGAGTTTAGGGATTAATAGTAAAAAACACACAACCTTCCTATAAAAATTTTTTTTTAAACTTTAACAAAATACATAGAAGATAACTGAACAAATAGAAATATTTGATATGTTTTTCAGATGGATAAACGTAATATGTCAATTCTTCCCAAATAAAAATAATAGTTACACTTTTTGAGGAACTCAGTTGATACATCCAAAAACTACATGAAAGAGGGCCTCCCTGGTGGCCCAGCGGTTGAGAGCTGCGCTGTGGAGCTGTCCGCAGAGCACCATGTGAATTCGACACCCGGCCAGAGAGATTCCCACATGGCCCAACAGACCTCTCCAGCCTCGCCAGCTGCTCCCCTCAGCAGTTTATTTCTGATCTGCCTGTTCTGCTCCCCACTCTGTCTCTGGTGAACCCTCTCACCGCCTCATGCCTCTGGCCTGTACTCCAGCTTGTATGTATAAATAAATATATCTTTAAAAAAAAAAACTACATGAAAGAATAAAGTTCCAAGAATAATTATGTTAACTTAAAAAAAAGGGGAGGGGGCCTCCCTGGTTGCCCAACGGGTTAAGCACAGCACTATGAAGCTATCCAGAGCTGCTGCACCACGAGTTCGATACCGGGAAAGGAAGATTCTCACATGGTACAGCAGACCTCTCCTGCCTTGCCCGCTGCTCCCTCAGCAGTGTATTTCAGTCAATCTGCCTGTACTGCTCCCCACTCTGTCACTGGTGAATTCTCTCACCACCCCACACCTCTGGCCTACATCACAGCTTGTATTCATAAATAAATAAATCTAAAAAAAAAGAAAGAAAGAAAGAAAGAGAGTACTCCACAACGCTACGCTTAACCCGCTGTGCCACCAGGGAGGCCCTAGAGAGAGTACTAGCTCTAACAGATACTATAAAACCTTGGGATAAAAATATGTAACCTTGCTGCCAACAAAGATAGTTAAAAAGGCTACTGAATCAGAACTGAGTTCAAGGACAGATCCATGTACCTTAAAGAGGTAATACACACAAAAAATGGGCCACCACAAACCAATAAATAAATGATGAATTTTTTTGTATCTTAAAAACTGACTTACTACTATTTGGAAGGAAAATAAAATACACCTGAATCCTATCTGATGCTAAATATAGAAACTGATGTAACCAGGAGCAAATTATGGCCTGAATGTTAAAAAACTATCTTTGTAAATAAAGTTTTATTAGAAAAAGTCATGCTATACATTTACAGAGCATTTACATGTATCTATTGCTTTTTATCAATATATACTACAATAAATAGCAGAGCTGAACAAGTGTAACAAAGACCTGTTGGTTTCAGTGTTTAAAATATTTACTATAAGGGCTTTTAAGAAAATATTTGTCGACTCTTGCTAGAGATGAATTAAAGACATTAACATAAAAGATAAAACTATAATATCCAACAGGAGAAAATGTGTCAGAATATCTTTTGACCTTAGAGTGGGGGAAACCTTCTTAAAAAAACTAAATTATAAATAACCAGACAAAAAATTCCTTAATCTGATTATACAGAAATTAAAAATTTTTCCTCGATAATACCATCAGGGATGAAGGTAGCTAATAAAACACTGAAATAACTTATTTACAAAGATAAAAACCAACACAGATCAATGTTTCTCGTATACACCTGTAATTTAATAAAAAGTAAACAAAAACTGCAAAAGAAAAGCATAAAATTTAAGGAGGCAATTTGCAAAAAAGGAAATCTAAATATATACCAACGTATATAAAAGATGTTCAAACTCACTGGTAATCAAAAAAAGAAAATTAAACAATGAAATGTTATTTGAGATCTTCAGACTTGCTAAAATTAGACAGCTAATAAGGAATGACATTACAGAGGTCCAGTTTCATCCAATTCTGGTATTAACTATTAATGCAAATTAAAATTAAAAAAACGCTCTGTACTGTAAATAAAAATCTAAGAAGTAGCAACATATAATAGATATATATCTACAATCAGTGATTTCACAAGTGATTCAGCAATCATTTGGGCTGAACTGAATATACAGCTACAAATGCTGTGGTGCTCAGGAACTGCATTAATAAAGTTAAATATTCACATTGGCTAATTTGTTAATTTAAGTGCTTTCAGGTCAGAAAATTAACCGGAAGAAATATAAATGTTTTATTGTTAACTTGAATATAAATTTTTACTTGAAATTGTGTCAGACTTATATTTTTATGAGTTTTAAAATATATCATCATAGATTCTAAAATCATTGCTTTATTTTATTCTTGACTGAATTTAAAGTAGGTATACACATACACATTATTAGAGATAAATGAAAGTAAAATTACATTTCTCAAGCACTCTAAGTTTTACAAGAATTTAGGCCAATAAAAACATATACATACATACTACTTAGGACTTCTGAATGAAATGTTCCTTCTTCCTTCCTCCTCTGTTCATGGTGACAGCTACAACAGAGGCCCCTATCAAATGCTGTGTATAGCAGTCCCTTTCCTGCCTCTTTGTATGTCAACACAATGAATGACTAATTCGGGCCTTTTTTCTCTGATAGTCTTTATATCAATTTTTTTTTTCAACCTACTGCCACTACTCTAATTCAGATCTGCCCTCAAATTCAGATTACAGTTCATTCCTCTTAGTCTGCCTTCCCTTTCCCCTCCCCACTTTCTTCCAGCCTTTCTTCCTCTCTCCCTCCGTCACTACATTCATCCATTTAAACAGCATTTTCTGAGTATTAAGTTTTACTGCAGGGAAGACAAGAGTGTTAAAAACAAAGTCCTGGCTTTTTCAGAGTTTTCTCTTGCTTCTTCACGTATATTCTATACCCAGTTATGAAATAAATGAACTGCTCTGCCCCTTGCCAACCTCATTCAAAAGTATCTATATCTGTTTGCCATGGCCAGCAGAATAAAGTTCTGACTTTCAGATTTGTTTTCCTAGATCTTCTACAATCTCCATTCTCTATTTCCACCTGAATCTGCTACTCCTCCACAATGCTTATCCTGTACTTCAGCTAAATCTGACTACTTGCTTTGAATCTTTTCTACAGCAAAATGGATGGCGTATCATATGATAAATTTATAGACTAAGTGTAGCAATAAAAACCTAGTAAGATAACACAGAAAAGCCAAATAGTAAATAAATAGACTACTCAATACCTGCCACAGTTATTCTGTGACTGTCTTATTAAGTGCTGTGGGGCCATGCCTAGGGATATGGAATGGGGCTTTTCTCTCAAGGCAAGGAATGTCAATCACTCTGGGAGAAGGTGATTGTTGGACACAAAAGAAGGGAGATCTTTCAACCATAGAGGTCTTCATCTTATCCTGGGGCTGAAGACCACCTAGAAAGCAGGAAGTTCTTCAAAAGTCTCCAAACAAATTCAGGGATAACAGTGGGCCACAGGCATATGCAAATAGACTGGGAATGCTGATGTAAGCATCTACTACTTATTGGCTGTGAGAGAACCAACAGTAGTCTAGAGAAGCAATTAGTTTCAGACAAAACAATTACTAAGAAAGCAGCTGTGGAGCCCTCCAGTCTCAAAAGGATACAACTAAGCTCTGGCTCAAGTGGCACAGCAGAAACCAGAATTAACTCTTGAACCCAAAGCTGGAGTTGTGGCCTGAGTACAATGTTAAGAAGACCAGAGGGAATGAACCTGAGGCCTTGAAAGAAATGCACATGATACAGCACAGCAGAAAACGTGTAAGCAGCTCCAGACTCCAGAGTGACCAGAGGAGATCTCTGTCATAATGATTTGTATATAAGGAAGTGCAATTTTATCAATATTTTGTTGTTATATGCACATGCTATTAAGGATCAGTGGCTGTATTTTCACTTTTTTAAATAACAACTATCACTGTCATTCCCCTAACTAGAGAGAGTGAACTCCTGTACAGCAGAAGTTATATTCACAGTAAAATTTCCCATGAGTTGCTTTACCCTTGCCAATTTTTACAAGTTTTTGTTTTTTCCACAAAACCTTTTACGATGAGTCTTCACGCAGCACAAGAATTATTTGTTCAATGAATAAATGAACTGATCTTTATCCTCTAGGTGTAAACATAATGTAAAATTTTTTTTTTTTAATTTATTTATTTATACATACAGCTGGGGTACAGGCCAGAGGTGTGGGGTGGCGAGAGGGTTCACCAGAGACAGAGTGGGGAGCAGAACAGGCAGATCAGAAATACACTGCTGAGGGGAGCAGCGGGCGAGGCAGGGGAGGTCTGCCGCACCATGTGGGATTCTCCCCGGCCGGGCGTCGAGCTCGC